>JXTB01000519.1:139191-194429 GCA_002914805.1 Parasponia andersonii | reverse complement strand
ATTTAACCCTATAAAATCTTAACAATCTTGTTTTTATGAACATGAAGAGATAAAGAAACCATTGCAAATTGTGGGAAATTCTAAGCTCACTATAGCAGGTAAGTTGATGATCATTATGATAAAATAGGTGCCTTGATTTAATATGTGTACCTATTATTTATTGTTATATTGGTTATTATGTTATATTGTTATTCTAATTTGTTATTATTATAAAGATATCTTATAGAGAGTTATTTATGACTAAAAAAATTAGTAATTTACTTGTGACCTGATGAGTTAAACAATTTTTTTTTCAATCCCTTTTACATTGGATTTTTTTTTTCATTGCTATTCTATATTTAATTTATTGTATTTTTATTCTTATTCCCTCTCTTTTTTTGAAGGAAAAATAATGTTATTAATGGTAGAAATAAGTACATTATCTATCAAAGGATATTCAAATATAAAATTAACATTTATAATAAATAAATTAAACTCAATAGAGGAATTTTGCGCTCTAGGATTCTTACGAAATCGACTCAGAATAAGGGGACTCATATGGATCACTATTGTTATGCACTTTAATAGAACTCTCTATTGAGGTTGGCTTGTTAAGACGTTTCTATTCTGTTGTTGGTGTTTGTCACTTCGAATCCAAAAAAACATTAGAAGGTAAATACTATTATCCATATTATCTAGATCCGAGTTAGAAATAATACAAATCTAGATGATAACCTTATGACTAAAAGGACTAAAATATAAGATCCCTGTAAAACTACTATAGATACAGAGGTAGGTGAACTAAACAAAAAAAAAAAAAAAATCAAAACCACCATATATCTAGATCTGGTTGGAATTATACCTTTCCGAATGGAAGGATTATTCAAAGACACAACAAAAAATAAAATAAAAAATATGAAACTTCCCACCAGAGATAAAGATCTAAAAAATTTCCCTCTTCGGCAAGTTAGATAAGAAGAAAAGGACTCTTGATGGTTAGAAGAAAAGAAAAGGAGAAAGAAGAGGAAATGAGTTCCACTTTGGTAGCGGTTATTCTCATTTCTTTTTATTCCTTATATCATCATTGTTATTACCAATTATATACAAGTATAGTTTTTTTTTTCTGTTTAAGTTTTTTTATATACTTTTTTCTTTGAGAAAATTAAATGGACGACCAATTTTTAAAATTGATTTAAGTAGATGCCTATGTTTTAAAGGTTATAACTAAATGTCTATTTCTTTTAAATTTTTAATTGTGAAATATGCTATATTTCTATTTTTTATCAATAAGTAAAGTAGACACTTAGCTATAAACTTTTGAATTTGATCATTTAAGTTTTGGGCTAAAAAATGGCCAATAGTTAGTTAGGTCTTTTTCTTTCCTAAGTTCACATTTTTTTTAATCTTTGACATTGTATATATAAATTTTTAATTTCATTTTCACTATTATTTTTATTATCTTAAGGGTCCGTTTGGTATAAGATAATCCCAGTTTTCAGATTAATGGGAATACTGAAGATGGTGATATAATTGTCTGATATCCAAAATAAATGTATTTGATTGCACATAATATTATTGTCTATGATTCCTAGGATATTAGATAATTATATTTGGTTACGCATAGGAATGTACTTAAATTAAAATTTAAAAAATTTAAAAAAATTAAATTACTTATAAAATAATAAAATTTGTTTGTATAAAATAAAATAATTTGCTATGATTCTTAGGATGTCGTATTTTTTTTGTTTCAGTTTTTAGGATGAGTTTTAGATGGAGAGGTCATTTAAAATCCATATGTTTTGGTAACTTTAAGATGATCCATACTTAAAAAGATTTGATTCACGAGGTGATTACTTTATTAGGTGTTAAAATGGTACTAAATATAAAAATGCATTGAAATACTCATTCCCACCTAAAGATTACCCTATACCAAACGGCCTCTAATAATTAATACGTTCTCTATCTTTTTTTTATAATTTAAATTTAATGTATTATCGTAATACTTTTTTTTGATTTTACATGTAGACTCAGTTAACATAGGATAAAACCTCTTTCAAAATAATAATAATAAATAAAGTTTGACTAAAAAAATCATATTATACAATTATGCTCTTCCTTGCTACTTCATATGACATTAAAATTTGATTAAAATCTTTAGGGATATTATCATTTTTATACCTTGTATTTTGACACTTTGTTTAAATTATATATTATATTTTGGTTATTATTAATATTGACTCTTAAGTTCGAAATCTATTACAAATTTATACTCTGATACCAATTTAGAGCAGTTAATTTATCAAGATGTCATTTAAAAAATTAAAAATAAATATTATAAAAACTAATTTGAGAATATGTTTATCAAATCATCTTGATAAATTAATTACTCTAAATTAATGTCAGGGTCTATATTTGTAACAAATTTTAAATCTGAAAGTCAATATAGATAATAACTAAAATATAATATATGAATTGAAGAAAGTATCAAAATACAAGATATAAAAGTGATGCTATCCCTTTAAATCTATTTACAATGTGATCTGTATGAATGGAAATTGGAATGAAAGGGAATAAATATTAATATATTTTGTCAAATTTTTTTTTCCTTAAAAAGTTTTTCCTAAATTATTCCTAGGTCAATAGAAATTAGAATGAGGGGATTCCTTAAAAGAATTATAGTGGAATTGTCACGACCCAAAATCCGGGCCAGTGGCAGAAGGGGAATTTCACAAAGGTGGGAAATTCCTTGATTTATTTGAAAAGTGTCTAAAAGGTTTTAGTTTTGTAAACAGTCCATTTTGATAAAGTATTTGGAATTTCATCTCGTGAACCTCTCCCACAGTTCGTATACACCATTAAACATAGACCGAATAATAATTGAAAAGTGGGAAAATCAAATATAAGTCCAAGCATCATCATCATTTACAACAATAAGTTAAATCCCAGAATGATATAGATAAGTTCATAGACAAAATAGAAAGTAGCAATCTTGGTTCAATACTAATACAAAACCCCAAACAGTCCAAACACTACAACAGTAGACTTCTAGCATTACTAAGAAATGAACTATAGTCAAGGTGGCCTCTTACTCCTTCTGATTTCCAAGATTGCACTAAATACCACCTGAGGAAGGGAAGAAGGAGGGAGGAGGATGAGCATACAATGCCCAATAGAAAAATAGTTACCTCGAAGAAAAATAGTTCAGTGATGGAAAACTCCTGCATAGTTAGTTCAAATCCAAAACATACACACACATATATATATATATATATATATATATATATATATAAATATATATATAATCCAAACCGGGAGCCCATATATATAAAACAATGTAATCAAAACCATCAATCCATATGCACATGACACAAATCAACCCATACCCATGAGCTTTCATCCTCTCATCTGTGGAAATCCAGGATAATGGCATTAAGTATGCCTAACAGCCTGCCTGACACCTAAGCCCATACCCAGAGGGGACACCCGTGTGTCGCCTACCAAACCTAGAGGGACAACCGAATTGCCTACGCTTGCCAAATGGGGAGGTAATCAGAAGAACAAACTCCCACGCGAGTTTACAGACTTTCACCGACGGTGGGGCACGCAGCGCCACATTGTAAAACCTACGATGCTAACACGATGCTCATGTATGATCCTATGACACGTGTAATCCAGAACTGAAGTGTAAAAACTACTGTATTCTGATTTTACAGTAAAATATGCATAATAGGGTTTTATAGAAAAACGGACAGCATATTTTTGATATACCCAAAATAACCTGCACACAGCAAATTCCCAGAGTAGTACAATATATATCGTACAACCAGATTCCATCACATATAATTCAAATCATTAAAAACACACTTGTTCTTATATGTTGCAGAAAATAAGTTTTAACTCAAAAACGGTATAAAACGAAGGTAACTAAACCCCTACCTCACTGGAATAGCGATACCACACTATTGAGTCCCCAAGGTGTCGTAGATGATCGCCCGGAGGGTTAGGAACTAATTCCAAGCCCTCAATCGTCCTCTTGCGAAAAACTAACTTCTCACCGGAGCTTCAATTCCACAAACGGACCTCTTCGCTGAATTCTTAGCACAAAAAATAGCTAGGTTAGACATATAACTTGTCCGATTCAGGTCTGGGCCCACACCGCGCCGGTGGCATGCAAAACGAGACAAAAATCTCGACCGTCCGATCTCAATTTTTGTGCCGATCACCAAACAACACAATATATATATATATATCAAACTTCTCCATTTTCTGAGTACATTCTAAAAATGCGGCCAAAAACACAATTCAACGGCCGGATCAAAAACTACAACCATAAACTCAAAATGCCCAAAATGGCAACTTTCAATCTGGATAAAATGGGATTGAGATATATATATCTTAATGATCCTTAAGACGTGACGAATCTAACAGGACCGTTTGGGG
Organism: Parasponia andersonii; assembly: GCA_002914805.1. Classification (NCBI taxonomy): domain Eukaryota; kingdom Viridiplantae; phylum Streptophyta; class Magnoliopsida; order Rosales; family Cannabaceae; genus Trema; species Trema andersonii. The sequence goes on along the minus strand of JXTB01000519.1, from coordinate 190,010 downwards.
GTCGAATGGTGGCTGGAATCTTCGCCGGTGATGAAAAGCTTCAAACGAATAAAAACGGCATTTTTCTGACGGGGGAGCACAGTGGCTTCGCGGGACCGGCAGCGGGGGTCGCTGGTGGTACGGTGAGGCAGCACCGGCCAGTTGGCAGGTCGAACGACGTCCGAGGCAGTGGCTGTGGCTGGTCCCAGTCTTTAGCCGTGAGTGAGGAAGAGAAAAAAACAGGGAGAGCGAGAGAGATTTTGAGAGGGGGGGCGAGACAGAGGAGAGAGAAAAAAAATATATAATCTGATTTTTTTTTAAAAACTGGTCAAAAGACCATTTTATCCTTAAAAAAAACTGGGTTTTTACAAGAATGGTTATAGGTAAATTTGACTTTTCCATTGTAAGTCATTTTCAACTTGACCAAAATATACAATGTATGGAGCAAAAACAAAAGAATTCTATTGAAAACTATATACAACATGCATAGTTCTAGAAAGAGAAATTATTAGTTGAATACATATATTAGGACTATTTTGGGATAATTTTTAGAGTTCATATTTGTGATTGTGGAATGATTTTCGTTACTATTGGTGTTTGATAAACCTGTTTTTTGTCAGATTATTTTAAAATTTGTTACCTAAAAAGCAGCTTTTGAAAACAAGCTATTTGGTAAAAAATTTCAGAAGTGATTAATTTGCACATAATTCAAGGACTTTTAAAAGCATGTTATCTTCCAGCTGATCCATAAATTAACAGCACAACTAAACTGTCGGATCTCTTATATCCCTTCCAATTCATATCTACTTAATAAATAGTTATTTCCCCCTTTAAAATTTAAGCTGTCATTTATTAAAAAAAAAAAAAAAACATTCACAAAAGAGAGAGAGATTGCTATGCATGGCATATGGCTTAAGCTGCTTGAAGTTGTAACGAACAGAGATCTCTATCATAAATGGGGGAAAAAAGGGAAAAAAGGAAAAGGGAAAATTGCTACATATAAAGAAAAGTGATACGTATTATTACACGGGCATCTTTCGTTTTATCTATTTTGGATAGGAACACTTCAATACCGTGTTTCTAAGAGTTAAAATATGCTCAAATTGATCAAACAATTAAAAAAATTATTCATAAAAATCTTACACTACAAAAATATTCACTATCAGAATTTCCTCGATCTAACTATTTTCTTTTTATAAAAGTTTTGATCTCTCTCCTTCAAAAAGAAAAAAAAGTTTTGATCTCTCAAATCCATTTTGCTGTTCGGGTGACTTAAGTACAGTACACATTCCTTGGTGTTTTCATAATTATTATTTATTAATATCATAATATGTATAAGGTGTACTAGTGGTTGCTCCAATCTCTTACTTAAATTGTATACTCCTAAACTTTCACCTATCTTCCCTTATGGCGGTTATCTAAATTCATTAGAAAATAAGAATGCGTCACATGGAGATATAATAAAAATCAAAGATGAAATAGTTTAATGTATTCAAGGTACTTCAAATATAAAATATTAATAAATGACAGGCTGTGGTATTAAATTTGAATCTACTCTACCACATTGACAAACAGTCATATATATTACTTTTATTTAATATGTTACAAGATCTAAACCCTTCATGTTATCATACAGTAACAAGAACATTTCTTTTAAGTAATTAAAGTTGGGAGTCCCAATAGGATTTCCTTGAGACGTATTCGATAGTGCCATATTTCATAACTTAATTTCATTTCTTCACTAAACTACAATCCATATAATATAACAAGAAGTTGCTTGAATCAATTAGTTTTATATTCTTATGTATACATTTTGACACAAAGTTAGAGAACTTGATCAGCATTTTTTTTCCATGATAAGGGTCAACAGGAATTTGATTTGAATTACGGAATTCAATATTTATTAATTAATAAAGGTTCATTATATTACTATATATACTATTAGCCTGATAAGACTATGGCCGGTACACGTTAATGGACTGAATTAATTTGTTTTAATAGCATGTTATTTAATCAGTCTATTATAATATCTTTAGTCTGATTAACCGAACCGAGACGTACCTATTCTTTCAATGAAAGTAATTGCTTCCATTAGCCGAAAACCCTTCTCATTTCTTGTGTCCTAATCATACTAAAAACAGTAGTTAAACTAAGCTTAATTTAAGGAAGCAACAAGACAAAACAAAAATATTACAATGCTTTAAATTGAACGGCTTGTTGTCAAGTTGGGTTTTTGCATTTTTTGGGATGCGAAATTCGCAAGTTGGGAATTAAGGTAATTAGAGGGACTTATGGGCTTCTTCTTTTTCCCCCCTAATTTAAAGTCAAAAGAGATTAAATCATGTACTTATAAAAGAAGTAGTTTACACATATCATATAAATATAATAAAGATGAGCAAAGTGATTCCTCCGTTGATTTATTCAATAAACACAAACGTCACTGTAATCAGGGGTTGATGACGAAAGACGAATCTAAACTGTAGCTTCTTTTAGAGGAGTCTTACTCTGATATAGAAATTAATATGAAATTACTGATTTTATCTCTTTCAGTTAATATTTAATATATAATTAAAGTGTGTATATTATAAGATCAATTATAATATATATATATATATAGTACTGCAAATATATAACATAAAAATGTGTTTTCTTCACCATCATGTTACGCCGTCCCCATTAGTTCGTAGTGTGGTCCAATATTTCATTTACTCCAAGCTGTCAGGAGATAAACCCAACCACAGGACATGTTATCAAATAGTAAGACCACATTTGATTTTGCGCAATCTCTCTATATCTTTGATTTATTTTCAGATTTCTATGTGTTCACTAAAAAAAAAAAAAACAAAAGACCCCCTTTTCTTATTGGTCAAATTAGACGTCGAAAAGGACATTAGGGGAACATAGAAAAGTGAAAATGAATGGGATCATATCTCTCCACCTAGATTGAAAATAATAGTACTAATAATAAACTAGTATGTATTTCATGGATTTACAGTATTTTTTTCGTGCTCTCTTTTTTCATTTTTCACTTAAAAAAGGTTTAGATGGTACTGTCTCATAAAATATTTGAAAATTTTGGAATGAACGTCGTTAGATGATCAATCATATATTAGCTAGCTAGTTAACGTAGTATTTTTGGCTAATATATATATTTTTTTGAGTTTGAAATTTGTTCGTAAAAATCCGTAATTAATAAGGGTAATTTGGTCTTTTGACCATTAATAATAATAATAATAATAATAATAATAAAATTCGAATTTGGACTTAATTTATAATTAGTTGAAACCATGAGCTATTTTGTAAAATTGAGGGACTTAAATCATCCAAATCTGGAATCAGGGAACTAAGAGAAAATTCTGGTACCCATTTAATGGGTGCCACGTGGCCAAATCCAAAATACTCAGCTCTTTCTCTCTCTTCCCCACCTGATCTCTCTGTTCTCTCTCTTCCCCTCCGTTCGTCGAAGTGCAATGCCACCACCTGGCAGCTAACTGGTGTTGTCCCAAGAGCTTGTCACTGGAATTTCGCAGCCATCAAAGGACACTGCTGCCAGTGAGAAACAAAATACAGCAACAGAGAAAAGTCGCCACCGATATTGATTCTAGATGTCTCGAGTCACGATCTTGGTCTCCTCTGATTCCTCTCGATACCGATACCGATACCGATACGAGAAATATTAGACCACAGATATCTTAACCCAATATTCAATATTGTTTATATTGAATTTTACTATTTTTGAATAATTTTGACTTTCAGATTTAAGAGATTTTAATTTGATTATTACATTATTAAATAAATTTTATATTTATAATGTATTCATGAAAAATATGAAAAATGAGATATAATATATATATATATATATATATATATGTACTATGTTTGGTGATGGACACAGAAAATGAAATCGAACGGTATTGATTTCGCTTTGTTTGTATACTATAGGGTCAGATTTCAATCTGACCCTGAATTGGTTAAGTTATGTATTTAATCTAGCTAATTTGGGTACTAGGAATTCAGTGGTAAGATTTGTTTTTCAAATTGAGGCTCCGTTGGAAATCCGATATTTCAAAGCGAGTGATCGAAGATTCGAAAATGACCCCTGATTCTCCGAGCAATCGCCAAACGATACCAAACGCGTTCCACGGCATCGTAGCATAATCTAGTCACTCATTTGAGGTAGAAATTCAATTTCTTGATTCTAAATTTATTTTAATTGTGACTTTATATATTTTGAATAAATATGAAATTTCGTGAAATATTTTGCAAAAATATGTTTACATATGGATTTTGAACCCGATTTGATATTAAAATGATTAGGAGGTACGTCACACTAATTGATATGCCAAATATTTTGTTTTAGAAATATTTTCTATAGGAATTGGATTTTACTAGTTTTGATGAAAACGGTTGTTATGTTGCCAAAATTTTTATAAAATCCAAATTGAACAAGAATTTATTTTTGAGAATTAAGCTTGATTGATTAAAAACATTCCATGGTCTATTTTATGATTTTGTAAAATATAATACATATTTTCATTCTTGTCATTTATATAGCATTGTATGTACTATTGCACTTGCAAAGCCGATGAACTTACGATACCCCTTTAAGGTACTCTAACTTACGGTACCATATCTAGGATGCTTGGGCTATATATCATACTCACAGTCACTAACTTATATGACTCAGATCATATTACATGTGTGCAGTCACCCATTTGGATGGCTCATGCTACGCTACATATTTACGGTAGTCTTTAGTAGATCATTAATTGCATTATTTGTTATGTACTTGACTTGAATAATATGCACTTATTTTGGAATGATGTTTTACAAGAGTTTGGAATATTTGATCTTTTGGATAATAACTTTATTTTGAGATAATGTTTTATGATGGTTTAAAATATTTGAACCTTCGGACAATGATTTTATCTTGAGATAATATTTTACAATAGTTTGGAAAATTTGAATCTTTGGAAAAATATTTTGTTTTGAGATGATACTTTACAATAGTTTGGAATATCTGAATCTTTGGATAATGATTGTAATTGGATTTTAGTAAATTTATTTGAGTATTTCACTGACCATACATGACTTTGAAAGTAAGTATTTTATTTTAGTTAGAAACTTATAATTGAATCTCTTCTAAGTATTTACGTGCTCATCTTTACTTCTTCCCACTTTAGATATTGAATTATTTGAGATAGCTGTCTTAATGACCAGACAAGTTGCTGGGTTTATGCCTATAGTCCTATTTCTATTCCCTGATGGGTGTCTATTACCTGGTTAATTTCCTTTCCTTGTTCAAATATTTAGTTAAGTTTAATATTTTTACTAAATAGATGTATGATAAATGATTTTTGTAAACTATTTTGGACATTAGACTAGAGATTCTAAGTTGAACTCATTTTACTTGAATTCATGATTTAATAGAAAGTTTCTAAGTTAATTAAGTAAAATTCCTCTAAACTTTAAGTGAGCACTTTCTTGAGAAAATTAAAACAAATTAGAGGTTTCCTAGTTTTGAAATTAGTGTACTACGAAGGACAAAAAATTAAAAATCATGATTTTGACATAAAAATCATATATTACTATTTTCACATAAAATTACTAAAAATCATGATTTTGAATTTTAAGTCGTGACAGAATAGTATCTGAGATTCAGGTTTCAGATCTGTTTGGGATCTTGTCTATGATATTTTTGGTATTTAAAAGGGTTTGAAAAAACGTTTGACATATACCTCGTACAACACTTAAGAATTGGCTACATATGTTATTTTTTCTCTGATTCATTATGAATCCTTCATTCATCTCTCTCAAGTGGAACTCTAGTATTCTTAGGCTAGTAATTTGCTTGAAAACTTCAATCTCATAAGTGTTAAGATAACATGAGACTAGGGACTTTTATTCTTCTGTGGAATTTATCGATTCAAGTAGACATTCATATTTGTACTCTTATGTCCATTTGGGTAGTAAGCTATGTGTGAACCTTATAGGTTCTATAATAGCCATCTCGTACTTGGTATCTTAAATACCTCAGATTGCGCTAATATTTCTTAAGTTTTTGGGATATGATTTCATTTCCTTAATTTTGGTAAGCTTTTGATTACTCAGTTCGAGTAAATAGTGATAAATGTTTGTATTGAAATGTTCAAATTGATGATATTTTTTGCATGACATATTGCTTATGGATTGATAAATTAGTATGATATGTTAACTTTTCTTAAATGTGGTATTGCACTAGTTTCGCCAAGTTTATTTATATGGTGCAACCAGACGGTTTTATGGAAAAAGGCCATGAGAAAAAAGCCTGTCTTTTGCATAGGTCCATTTATGGACTAAAGCATGCATCTAGATTGTGGAATATAAGATTTGATCAAGCGATTAAATCTTACAGATATGATCAAGTAGTAGACAAGTTTTATGTTTATAAGAAGATAGAGAATGGCAAATCAGTATTTCTGGTACTATGTGTAGATGATATTTTACTCATTGGAAACGATGTAGGTGCAATGAAAACTACTAAAGTATGACTAGCAAAGCAATTTGATATGAAAATCTTGACGAGGCAAGCTACGTACTATGAATCCAAATCATTCGTGATAAGAAGAATAAGTCCATAATTTTATTACAATTGTCTTATATAGATAAAATCTTAGCTAGATTTAATATGAAAAACTCCAAGAAAGGGTTATTACTTTTTCGACATGAAGTTAAACTGTTAAAGGAGTAATATCCTAAAAATACAAACGAGATAGAAGACATGAAAATGATACTATATGCTTTGACAGTGAGAAGTCTTATGTATACTATATTATGTATTAGACGTAATATATACTTTACAGTAGGAGTTGTTAGTAGATTCCAATCAAACCGAAGACCAGATTATTGGGTGATAGTCAAGCATATTCTAAAGTATTTTCAGAGAACTAGAGACTATATACTTGTATATTCTGGAAAAGACCTTACTCTCATTGGGTATATAGATTCTGATTTCCAATAAGATCCTGACTTCAGAAAGTCAACGTTTGGTTCTATCTTTACTCTTAGTGGAGGAGCTATAATTTGAAGGAGTATGAAGCAAAATTGTATTACTGACTCTACCATGAGAGTTGAATATATAGTTGCTTATGAGGATGCAAAGGAAGTTGTTTGGCTCCGAAAATTCTTAATGGATTTATATGTAGTTCTTTCTGCTAGTCAATCATTGACTCTATACTATGACAATAGTGAAACAGTTGCCAACTCAAAGGAATATAGAAGCCATAAAAGAGCGAAATACATTGGGAAGAGGTATCATTTCATTTGATATATAATTGATCAAGGAGAAGTAATTGTATGCAAGATTGCATCAGAAGGTAACCTAACTGATCCATTGACTAAAGCACTGCCTAGTAAGAGCTTTGAGGATCATTTTATAAGTTTAGAAATGTGAAAGATATAATAAATTACTTTTTGTACAAGTAGAAAAATGTTAGGATTATGCCCAAAAGTTGTTTATTATTTATGGATATATATTGAATATTATGAATATTTAATAAAGTTATAATTCATGCATAGTATTTATAATAATGTTTTGATTATTAATACAATAGTAAATATTATAAAGATTCCATAATTTATTTATTAGAGAAATATTTTAATAAAATTGTTTATTAAAGTTAAGATATATTTTCTTTAATTAAATCAAATAAGATTGTTCACAACTAATAAGAGAAGTTGGACATTTCTCTTGGATCATGTTGCAAGATTTTGTACATTTATAGTGTATCTTAATCTATATTGGTGTATAAATATTAAACATGGAACATGTGAAATATATTCTTGTAATAAATGTTGTTGACAATAATATATTTTCACAAATTAGATGATTAATATATGTCTTTCTTAATCTTGAAATAAGTTATAAACTTGTATTTATAACTTATATTATTTGAGATGTTAAAATGTACGAATCAAGAAATTGACGATCTAAACCATAACATTTTGGTAATACATTATTATGGGCATTGGAAATATATGCTTATAGATATGGAATCTACAACTTTATTATATAGAGAAGTGAATACCTCCTTGAGGAGGTACATGAGCTTTAAAGATTTAAATCTTAGCTAAGTAATTAATAAAATTTGATATTTTATTAATTAAAGACTTTTAATAGGTTTGGTTATCTATTAGATATAGTCTTATATCAAGGAATTGAAAGATATAATTGGAGGGATAAAATAGTAATTTTACCTAGCTCAATTATTGATATTCATGTGGGGATACACATGTACATGTTAATTATTTAATGGATATAATTTTAACATAAAGTATCTTGTGATATTTATTTAATTCAAGAGTGCAATTTGGACCTTTAATGGAATAAGTCCATAACTAATAATACAAGCCCACTTGTATTGAGAGTTAATTATAACTAGGTTATTATCTATTAGAGTTTGAATTGAATAGGTCTATTTAGGTTCTCAACTTATACCAACATCTTGAGCAGTATGGGATTAGCCAAATTGGGTTCACACAGTATTTTAGGCAATTACACAAAAAAGAAAATAGGCTGAAAAAAATAGTGGGCATTTAGTGCCTACTATTATGCCTTTTAGGGCATGATGATTTTCTGCTATCCCTCGCCTACTAGGGCTAGCCGAATTTTTCTAACGGGAGAAGCCTAAAAAGGCTTTTCCTCCCCTCCTTTGTGTGGAATGTTCAACACTTCTGACACATTAGTTTGGCAGCTGCTTAAGAAAATTGAGAGAAAATTGAGAGAAATAAATTTTTGGAGCCACTATTGGAGGCTATTGGAGTTCTTAGATTCTCATTTGAAAGTTGATCAAGATCGAGGTGCCTACTCACCTCTGTAGTTACTAGCTTGGTGCATAGGAAGGAAGACTTACTGGTAGAGGTGCATAATCTCTTGTATTTATTTAAATCATAACAAAGATCCTAAAAGGTTTTATGAGAAACTATAATCCGGAAATTTATTTTTTCATGCTTCCACTCATCGTTGATTTTAGCACATTTTTTTGGTAAGTAATAACCAACACGTTACATGTGTGCAGTCATCCATTTGGATTGCTCATACTACATTGTATATTTATAGTCATCAGTCTTTGATGGTTCAGATATGTCATTGATTGTATTACTTGTTATGTACTTGACTTGAATAATATGTACTTATTTTGAGATGATGCTTTATAATGGTTTAGAATATTTGAACTTTTGGATAATGTTTTTGTTTTGAGATGATGTTTTACAATGGTTTGAAATATTTGAACCTTTTGAATAATGATTTTGTTTTGAAATGATATTTTATAATAGTTTAGGATATTTGAACCTTTGGACAATGATTTTTGTTTTGAAATAATATTTTATAATAGTTTAGAATGCCTGAACCTTTGTATGATGATTTTAATTGGATTTCAGTAAAATTGTTTAAGTACTTCACTAACTTTTCAAGACTTTGGAAATAAGTATATTATTCTAGATAAAAACTTATAATTAAATTTCTGCTGAGCATTCATGTGCTCACCCCCTATTTCTTCACACTTTTAAGTGTTGAATTATTTAAAATAATTATCCTGATGGCTAGACAAATTGTTTGGCTTATGCATGTAGTCCTATTCTTATTTTCTGGTGCGTGTCTATATCTTTATTTGATTTCTTTTCCTTGTTCAAATATTTAGCCAAGTTTAATGTTTTTACTAAATAGATATATGAGGGCAATAATACTACAAATCTGAGTACTTGGAATTATGAATGATTTTTGTAAACTAGTTTTGAAATTGGACTAAAGATTTTAAAATAAACTCATTTTACCTAAATTCGTTATTTAACAAAATTTTTTTAAGTTAATTAAGTAGAATTCTTCTAAACTTTAGGTGAACACTTTCTTGAGAAAATTAAAACAAATGAGAGGTTTCCTGGTTATAAAATTTGTATACTACGAAGGACAAAAAATTAAAATTTTAAGTACTTACTTTTCTGAAATTTTTGAAATTCATTATTTATTATTATTTTCGCATAAAATTATTAAAAGTCACAGTTTTGTATTTTCAGTTGTGACATTGTTGATACCGAAAACTGATATAATAACAGGATTGGTAAAAGGTAGAAAATTGTTGATACCGAAAACTGATATAATAACAGGATTGGTAAAAGGTAGAAAATAAGCGGTTGAAGGCAATCAATAATACCGATATTTAAGTGGTTCAACCTTTTGAACAAATAGCCTACATTCATTGTAGTCACTATTTTTCTATATAATTTCTGATACCGTAAAAATAGATATTCCTCTCTCTGTTCATAAGTATTATATTTATAGGCTTTGGAGATTAGTGTTTTTTAATATGAATTTAATTTGTATTTATCTCTTAAAATCTAGAAGTATCTTAATTTAAATAGGCTTATCCATGACTTCTTGAAATTATATATTTCAGGTGAAAAAATCTCAGAATAAATTAAGATCTACTCGTTAATTAATCATTCGCGACTCCCTCGATTTAGACCAGCTCTAAATGAACTAGTACTTTTTCAAAAAAATCAAATATCTCAAGCACCTTGCATAAGATGAGCTCTGAATGAGCTCGTTACTTTTCGAGTATATACGCACAACAAAATTTATTACTTCTCTTAAAATAATTTCCTTTTTTGATATGCTTATCTTTTTTTTTAAAATAACAATGTGACATGGAATATTAATCAAATAATAAAAGAATATGTAAATTAAAATCTTCCAAAACCTCCAATTTCAATTTAACAAACATCAAACGGATCAAACATACATGTTGTAATCTACATAAATAGATCAAGAACATACATATAAATACACAAATGTATATATATATATATATGCACTATTGTATATAAATAAGCACTTATTTAATTATATATATATCGAGATTAGATACACATCATATTATAAATACGTATTTATATATATATATATATATAATGTCTATTGGCACCAATCTATTAAGTATTTTTTTTTTACTTATTCATGAGTATTGTTTTGCCTAATTAAAATTCATTATGTATGTCTTTTTATAATAAAATAATAGACATTTATTTTTATTATTTTTTTTAACTACTTAAATTATAGTAACCGTTAGATAATGTTCCAAAGGTTCAAAAATATTTTATTTATGGATAGATAAAAAAATATCTATCGAATTAGGAGCCTATCTCTATATATATATAGATAGATAAACACAAACTAAGATATATGCCTATTTATTTAATTTATCAACACGCATATACGTATCTACATCCCTAATCCATATCATAAATATGTATGTATATATGCAAAAAGATAATACTAGGGGTCCCAACTAATGTACTAAATTTTTTGTACCAACATATGTGTTATTTATTGTCATCATTCAATTGATGATAATATTTAATCTATCTACAGTAAATTTTAATACACTAATTGTATAGTAAAAAATCACATACCACATATGTTGGTATTAAAAATTTAGTATAATAATTAAATCCCAAGTATTATCCATATGTATATAAAGGATAAATGACCTTATTAACACTAAAATTATTAGAAACGCTCCATTTTTAATCTCTAATCTTTAACTATTATCATTTTAATCCTTAAATTTCATGTTAGTCCTCATACTATTTTTCTATAAATTTTATGTTAACTTGAAGACAAAATAGTAAATTCCCAAACTAACACATTTTTCACATTTTTCACATTCCACGGTTTAAAGCACAAAAATGTTCTTATCTATATAAGAGTATTCTTAAGTTTTTTAGTTCACTTTTACTACTCACATACATATTAATCCTTAGTTTTCATAAAGCTATATATATATATATATATATATATATATATATATATATATATATATATATGGTTGCCAATCCAATAGTTTTTTTTTTTTACCTACCTACTAGATTGGTGCCCTATTATATATATATATATATATAAATATATATATATATATGTGTATGTATAAACATACTTTTAGAGTGTGAATTAAAAAAAAAAAATTTCCGAATTAGGAGAAAGTGTGGTTATCATTGTTAGAGTATGCATGTGACTACCATATATGTATAGGCACTAATCCAGTAAATTTTTTTTTACCCATCTATAAGTATATTTTTCTAGTTAAAATTCATCGTACACGTCTTTTTATAGTAAAAAAAAAAAAAAAAAAAGCATTAAATAATGTGAATTTATTTTTATTTTTTTCCTAACTAATCAAATTATGGTAACCGTTAAATAATAATCTAATGACCAAGAAAAAATACCTATAAATAAGTTTTAAAAAATACTTATTGGATAATGACCCTATATATATAGTTACATATACATGATGATCTGTTTGTTGCACACATATATGTATTTTTTTAATAACCAATAATCCAATTCTTTCTAATATATATGTTATTATGATTAATCAAATACAATGATAGAACTATGAATAATAGACCATAACATTGAACAATTGATCGAATTGGTACAGTCAAAATGGACACAAATCCATATAGAAGATATTATTTATGAACAAATATCTGCTAATAGAGAAATCTCTTTCACTCTTTCATTTCATCTTCAAAGACTAGCTCGGGTAATCTTTTGATTGATACGATAATGGAATTTCCACAAAAAGTGACATTTGATGATATAAAGTCTTCCCGATCCATTCAAAAGGAAATCATATAAAAATAACATGAATAAACAGAATTCACACATCCAAATTTTGATAGGACTCATCCGTATATATATCATAATACATATCTAAATATATATAGCTACATCATGAGACTAGTAACTTTTGGATACTATACTGAAGAGGGTAAAAATTTTCCTCTAATCAGATCTAGGTCGATGCATGTCCAGAAAAGTGCCACCAACGGATCAGGAGTTGCCACATATCTATGAGTATTATCGTAGGTTTATTGTTATTTTTAAATGGATGACGAAAAGAGTGCTAAGTGTCCAGCCAACCGTAATTATTAGTGTAATTATTAGCAGTTAACTCGAGTTAGTGGGTTTAATTGTCTATAATCAAATACAAGTGGGGTATTGAATATTAAGAAAACAATCCCCATTACACCAGCATTTAGGAGCCTCTGGTCTAGCAGAGTATGGGAGTATGACGAGAAAAAACAAGTTGTACGAGCTCTTGAGCTATATAAAGCTCCAATACTCATTCATAACAAGGAAAAACTTAGGTGGGAAGTTGAGGAGAAGAGCGATACAAAACAAAAGATGTACTAGATATTCAGCTAAAGACATGTAATATAATAGATTTACATAAGAAGAATAACTTCACTTGTATTATTACCATCTCTTAAGCAATTCATTTAATATATATATATTACGTTTATTATCATTCCAAGTTGTATTTATTTATGATTTTCAATTGACATATAGCTGTTTCTACTTGGAAAATCAACACTTGCTCATCGTCGCATTTACATTGCTTATTTCGTTTATCATATTGTCTTCATCTGACATTTCAATCAAATATTGCATACTGGCTGGGTTATGCATGTGTTTATTCATTTGAAAACATATTAATACCACTTGCGGAGGCCTAGCTACCAAAATGGTCGGTTGTATCATTCATTTATATTTGTATTAATTATTCATCTGCATATCATATTCACATCTGAGTTTCATATATATGCTAAATCTTGTTTCATGCTAGCATACCCAGTATAACTCAACTATACATCAATTAATTGCATATGTTGAATCCCTTTTCATACTAAGATGCGATTCAATGGAATCTACTCCGCTAACATATCTAGCCATACGTCACTTTGATGTCACTTTTTTCGTCATATCATGTTCAAACATAGCTAAACACTAATATTGTTTCTTAAACTTGATTTTCACTGTGATTAGCCAGATCCTTGCACATCATGCGCAATCTTTATGGAGGGGTGTATTTTTACCTTTTATAGATGCCGTTCCAAAATATAAATAGTATAAAATTAAAATTCTTGTGATCCCTAGCTACTTTATATCTGCACCGAGTCAAAGTAAAACCTGAATGAGAATTGTAAAATCCCTTATTTTAGTGAGGGCATCTTGGTCTATTAGCTTAAAATAAAATAAAATAAAATATTTGAATTTGGATTTGGATTAAACTGAAGTAATTTTTGAAAATCAAGGACTAAAGTGCAATATTGTAGACTAAAATGAGAAAAATCTTAAGTAAGGGATTTAAGAGTAAAGAATTTTTGCCCATTTAAGCTTGGACACGTGGCCAAGCTGAACTTTCAGCTCAAACTCTCTCTCTCTCCTCTCCCGAGTCTCTCTCTCGTTCACGGTGAAAAATGCCGATTTTCCGGCATTGCTCCGACGAGGGCCTTCTCGGCCGAATTAAGCTACACCACTAGCCGACATCGAAGGCCCAGATCTAGACGAGTCGTCTGCCACTAGTCCTAGTGCCATCGAAGCACGTAGCCACCGTCAAACGCCAAAAAATACCATGACTTCCGAAGCACGCCAGTGCCGATTCCGGCGTCCATTCATCGTGAAAATGGTCAGGTTTGATTCGTCTCGTCATGATCTTCAACATAATATATATATTTTGACTTAATATTGCCCATATTGAAGTTTGCCATTTTTGTCATCAATTTTGAACTATTTTAGTTTTATATTTAAATTTTCAATTTGACCGTTAGATCGTCAAATAAATCTCATATTTATGATGTACTCGTGAAAATAAAAATTTTGATGTATATATATATATATATATAGCTTATATTTGGTGACGGGTAAGAAAATCTAAACCTAACAGCTTAAATCATCTCGTTTTGCATGCAGTGGATCCGGTTTCGGTCCGAACCCGAATCAGTCAAACTATATGTCTAACTTAGCATTTTTAAGTACTTTGAATTCAGTGGTGAAGTCCGTTTTACGATCTTAAGCTCCAGTTGAAAATCGAGTTTTCAAACCTATCGATCAAAGATTCGAAAACGACGTCCGATCTTCCAAACGATACCTAAACGATGCCAAACTTTCTCCTTAGTCCGATAGAATTATTTGGACGCTTGATCGAGGTAACGATTCAATTACTAGGTTTTATATATGTTTTAATTTAAAATTTTCATTATAACTATTTTGTGAAAAATCGTGATTAAAATGATATTTTGATAAACTGTTGGAGAATCTTGGATTATTCTAGAATTAGACCGTGTAACGTTTACACATATTTATAAAATCATGATTCCTGGGTGACTTAGTAGATTCTCTACCCAATGTATAGTGAATTCCAGAATAATAGCAAGTTGGGTTTTAAAGCATTATTTGGTTATGTATTACATAGTTATTACACATATTTTGTTATATATTGTACATACCATAGGATCACACATGAGTTACATTTTAGGTATCGTATTACTGTAGTGAGCGGACTAGTACACCCACCCTCGGTAAAAGCTCGTAAACCCATACGGGATTCTGATTATTCCTATTTGGTATGTGTAGACATTCAGTTGCCCTTCCGTCTCAGTAGGTTTAGACACATGCTTGTCCCTATAATTTTTTGGGATAGATATCAGGTAGAGAGTACTTAATACACATAGTATGAGTTACTCTAGTTTATGATAAGAGGGTATGAACTCATGGGATAGATTGATTTATGATATGTACAAATGTATATTTCTAGTTTTAGTTTTGAATATGTGATTATTCTAGATATTAATTATTTGAAACCTAGTTTATAATTGGAATTTAGAAAAAGTATTAACCATGCAGGTTTGGTAAAATTGCATCTATTCAAAAAGATAATTGAAATTCTATTGAGTATTCACCTACTCACCCCTGACCTCCTCCCCTTTTCAGGTATCGATTTATTTTGTAGTAATTTTTCTAGTGACGTGGCAAGCATGGTTGGCATATGCTTGTACTTCCAATCCTCTTCATTGATTGGTTTGTACTCTGTATCAATTCTCATTTTCTAAGTCAAATTTATTTAGCCAATAGTAATATATTTACTGAATAGATGTATGAGGATAATTTTTACTATTAAATTGAGTACTTAGAAAATAAAATGATTTTATGTAAATTGTTTAAACATTGGGCCTAGGGTTTCAAATTGAATTGTTTCATTAAACTTCATGAATTAATAAAAGTTTTTAAACTAGATAATTAGGATTTTCTCTAAACTTAAAATAAAGAATTTCTTAGAAATTTAAAACTGGTAGAAAATATCATGATTATCAAATTTGTCTAATCTTGTAATTTACTTACTTTAATTTCAAATACGTAAATTTTTCTAAAGTTTTAGAAATTATTATTTATTATTATTTTTTACTTAAAATTACTAAAAGTCACGATCATGTATTTTCGGACGTGACAAGAATTTTTAGGATCTGAAAATTTAAGACGGAATAGCTGGAGGGGACAGAGACTCCAAACTCTCTCCCCACATATTGGCATATTTCTAAGTCGTGCATAGTATAAATATTATTAAGGCATCTTCGTCTGCAGAAACTCGAGTAGGTGAACTCCATCAATCTGCTCGATCAACTCAGCAGCAGTATTTGCCATTCAATAACCCCAGTAGTACTTGAGAACATCTATCTATATATTCATAAATATATACATTTTATATATATACTCCTGCAGATTCTATGCATGGGCACAATCACTGGATAATATATGTGTAGATTTCTGTGTATGAGGTAGATAAATGTGTCTAATCAACTAATTATAACCTTTTTCCATCTGAGCCAGATTGGAAACCATAGCAAATATTGTCTTGTACGCACTCAACTACTAGCTACATCTGGCTAATACATTCAGATTCAGGTGTCTATATGTTTCTCCATATGTCATAGTACACCAGATATGAAAATTTTTAATTAAATATTTATGAATCAGGATCTTGACCCGACCCAATTATCTATTACCTTAAAATTATTTACTAGTAAAAAAATAAAATTATTTACTAGTAAAAAATAATAAAACATCTAATTTTTATCATTTAAAGTTCTCTAGGACTATTTTTTTAGTTCGTAGGATTTATTTTTCCTTTTAGTTTGAAAATGAACTAATGAATGTGCATCTATGCTTTTTGATAATATAATTTTATTTGGCAAGCTAATCTATCAATTTCAGTCAATAAAATCCCATTTTACATCAGATACCTAAGGTTAAATATATTTAATTTCATTTTCAAGATAATCAAGGAAAGGAAAAGAGCTAGAGCGTTCTCTCTCTAATCGTGTTTATTTACCTTTTTGTTTTATTTAAGTTTTAGGTGTGGATTTAAGTGGATATACGTGGAATTCGAACTTATATTTAACTTTGCAAACTTAGCCCTTCAGTGACTTATAAACTAAAAGGTATAAATTTTATGAAAAATGGAAAAGAAATTAGACTACATAAAGGCTTATAAGTGTAGAAAGTGGTGAAGAAGAGGAATTCATGAGAGTAAATAATTATGTAAGTTCATTAGTTAGTTGATTTTGCATATGGGGAAGTTAGCTGGATCTTGAATCTTGAACATGATTATTGGCATATATGTGAAACTCACTAATTTTTTTAATATAATATAATATTTTTTTAGGGGTGAGATCCACAATTTTCTTTTTTTTTTTTTAAAAAAAAAAACTCTTTCTTTTTTTTTTCATTCTCTCTCTCCTTCACTGATCTCTCCCTTTCTCTCTCAGCTGAAGCAACACAGCCACCCTCTTCACTATGCGAGCCACCGCACGAGCTCCTTCGGCCATCGGTGACGAACACTAGTTGTCCAGATCAGCTTGTCACCTCGCCATGAAGCTCCAGCTGCCACCCTCAAGCCGCTGAATCACCATTTCGACGGGAAAATGCGAAAAATGCCCGTGGGAAGATTTCAATTTCGGCGTTGTTTTCAGTGACTTCAAGCCGCAAATTGGGGCTTCTCAAATTTGTATCGATACGAGGATCGTCATGGTATATATATCTCGACTTAACTTTGTTTGGATTGAATTTTGTCATTTTTGATAATTTTTAGTTTTGTATTAAAATTTTTCAATCTGACCATTAGATTGTAAAATAAACTTTATATTTATGATGTACTCGTGAAAACAAGAAGTTTGATATATATAAATAGGCGCAAAAAAAAAAATCTAACGGCTCAGATTTGTCTAATTTTGTGTGCCATGGTGTTGGGTTTTGACTCAAACCTAAATTGTTCGAGCCATATATTTAATCTAACTAAATTGAGTGCTAGGAATTCAATAGAAATATTTGTTTCTCCATTCAAGGTCTTG
This sequence comes from Parasponia andersonii, assembly GCA_002914805.1. NCBI lineage: Eukaryota > Viridiplantae > Streptophyta > Magnoliopsida > Rosales > Cannabaceae > Trema > Trema andersonii. Next base: position 171,803 of record JXTB01000519.1, on the reverse strand, counting down.
TTGGAAAATCGAATTTTTACACTTATCAATCAAAGGTCCGAAAACGACGCGTGACCCCTTGAATGACACCTAAACGATACCAGACGTCCTCCATAGCACTGTAATATTATTTGGACACTCGATTGAGGTAGGAATTTAATTACCTGATTTTTATGTCCGTATTAGATTTTAATTTTATTAAAATTTATTTATGAAAAATCGTGAATAAAATGACATTTGTAATTATCTATTAAAAAATTTGGATTATTCTAGAATTTGGTTGTATAACTTCTATATATATTAATAAAATCATAATTTTTGAGTGATTCAGTTGATTCGATGCCCAAGGTATAGTAAATTCCATAATAATATCAAGTAGAGTTTTAAAGCATTGTTTGGTTGTGTTCTATATGGTTATTACATATATCTTATTACACGTTGTACATACCATATAATCGCACATGAGATACACCTTAGGTATCGCATTGTTGTAGTAGGCAAACCAGTACACCCATCCTTGATGAGAGCTCGTAAACCCGCGCGAGGTTTTCTGATTATTCCCATTCGGTAGGTGTAAGCATTCAGTTGCTTCTCTGATTTGATAGACTTAGACACATGTGTGTCCTTATAGTTTTCTGGGATAGGTATTAGGCAGAGAGTACTTAGTACACATAGTACGAATTACTCTAGTTCGTAATGAGAGGGATGTGAGCTCATGGGATGGTTGATTTATGATATGTATAATATTACAATTTCTAGTTTTGGTTTTGAGCATATGATTATTATGGAGAATAATTATTTTATCAACTTAGTTTAGAAATAGAATTTGGAAAAGATATTAATCATGCAAGTTTGGTAAAATTATATAATTGAGTTTCTACTAAGCATTCACATGCTCACCTCATACTTCCTTGTACTTTCAAGTGTTGATTTATTTTGTGGTAATTTTTCTGGGTGCTTGACAAGCATGCTTGGCATTGTGCATGCAATTCCAATCCTCTTTATTGATTGGTTCGTACTCTGTATTGTCTTTCCTTTTCTATGTCAAATTTATTTAGCCAATAGTAGTATATTTACTAAGTAAATGAATGTATGAAGATAAATTTTGCTATTAAATTGAGCTCTTAGAAATACAAATAATTTTATGTAAATTGTTTGGACATTGGATTCATTTTATTGAACTTCATGATTTTAAATGAAAAGTTTCCAAATAGATTAAATAGAATTCCGCTAAATATTAACTATATATTTTCTAGAGAAATTAAAAGTAATGAGAGAATTCTTACTTTTGAATTTTACTTGCTTTTGATGACTAAAAATTAAAAATTTAAATATTAAATTTGCTGGAATTTTGTAAAAATTATTGTTTATCACAGTTTTAATCTAAAATTACTAAAAGTCACGGGGTTGGATTTCCGATCGTGACAATATATATTACAAATATATGTATAAGTGGGGTTAGTTACATCTAAATGCTTCCATACAATCTCAATTCTTTTGCAACGAAAAATGGTCCATACCCTTGTAAATAAGAGCAAATTCGTTTAGAACTACTTCCAAGTAGTACCACACACATAAATATCATACCCTAACTAAAAACTTTTATTTTGTAACCCTGGAAAAAAGTACTTTAATTTTGTCTGGTGAAGCAATGTATTCACGTATTAAAAAAGGAAGAGAAAATATATAATATGGTAGTCTTCTGATAAATATCCTATAGCCAGATGTGCAATACTAACTATCCCATAAGTCAAGTGGAAAGAATGAAACAAATATTTGTTACCATCACAGTATAATTATTATTCACAGAACCAGAATATATATGACATTATTTAAGATTTCTATTTAATTTAGGTAAGTTCTAATTTATAAGGGTAGTTTGTAAGATAAAATAGTGAATTTAGCTACCCCTTCAGCATCTCAAATCAATATTCCATTAATATAAGGACAGAAATTAAAGAACCTCTTTACATTGTTGTGAAAGCCTATAACATGTATATAGAGGTAATTTCGGGAAAGCATAATTATAAAACAATGCCACATAACGGATTTAGATATTACAAATTAAATGCTTTCATTTCCTGTAATTCCTTCATTAAAATCTAATATTTCTCTTTCATTCACTAGTACCTAACAATAAGAATAACATTTTTTTAACCTATTAAAAACGAAGAGAAAAACTGTTGTCTTCGCTAGATAGGTTGTTCTCTGGTTGAGGAATAATAAAAAAAAAATGATTATGATATCCATGTGGAAGATGGGCATCGACCGGTGAAATATAAATGACCGAATGTGGAAGCTAAGGAACAGTCAAATTATTGTTACCCATCACCCATCTCATAGACATATGTGGTCCGTACAAATATTAGAATTGAATTTATTTTCTTTCTTTTTTAAAGAGAAAGCTAAGTCAAATTATCACATAGCATTTTTTAAATAATAAAGAAAGAACAACTCACTATATAGCTACTGACCATAAATTATTTTCTCATGTGAATATTTACCTTCTTGTATGTTCCATTAAAGAAATACATTTAAGAATAGCAGAAAACAAAATTCCAAAACATATCTGCAAGAGGGGGGAAAGGTATATATATAAATGGTCCACCAATCCTAGTTGCATAATTCAATTACATATTAGCTCGTGCTCTCCATAACAGCTGGCCTTTTGGGCCTTATTTCAATTGTATACATGTATATATTGTATTAGAAAAAATATATTATGTGTAAAGCATTAAAACAAATCAAATAATAGAACAAAAAAAAAAAGATGTGGACAGGGACAAGCTCACATAAGCCGAACCAGATAGTATACATGGGACCCTACGTACTCTCTCTCTCTCTCTCTCCCTCTCTCTCTCTCTCTCTCTCTCTCTCTCTCTTTTCCTTTTATTAATTAATTCTTAACTCTTTGTATATAGAAAAGAAAAAAGAAATTATTCACGATAAAAAAGAAATAAAAATTAAGAAATAAATAAATAAAAATCAACTAACTTGAGAAGCTTCCACGGAGGAGGCAGTAGTACCCAAACAGCTGGTAAATTATGAACTAAATAAATCACATACACATAATACCATTCCTTATTCATATATATATATATATATACATGTATAAAGCAATTATAATCTTTCTCTCTCAGTACTCATCAGAAGAAGAGTCAGAAAAAAAAAATACCCAACTTCCACAACAAGGTCAACAACAGGAGAAGAATTTAACTTTTAGAGAGAGAGCACTCCTTTGAACCTTCCATGGGTTATGAAGTAGTGGTCAAACCACAAGAATAAGAAAGCACCGACCCTCATTCTCCTCCTCCTTCTTCTTCTTGTACTTCTTCTTCTGATTATCTTTTGTGGTTTTTTTTTTTTTTTTCTCCTTCCTCCCTCCGTAACAGAGAGTATTTTCACTCAGAAAAAAAAAAAAGAAGAAATCTTAACCCTAAAAGAAAAAAAGGAAAAAGAAAAAGAGAGAAAAAAAAAGGGGGGGGGGGGGTTTGGACCCAAAACCAAAAACCCATTTGGGTTGGGATCAATTAGAATTTAATTTTCAAGATCTGGGGGCTGAGGGAGAGAATTGTTGAGCTTCCAAAATGGATTTTGGGTCTTCAGCTAGAGGCACTGCTCACATGGGGTTTTCTCATCATCATGAAGACCACCATATTGAGCTGCTTAATACTACTACTACTATGGCCAGAGGTAATAACAATCATTACACTAACCTTCCTAATTTCTCTAATTATTCGTCTTCGCCTCCGTCTTCCTCGTCTTCTCCTCGGTACATAACCTCTGCCGGAGGAGGAGGAGTGAGACCCACAAGCTGGGCCGCGGATGGTTCTTTAATCGACGATCAGATGGTGGCGATGAACGGTCCAGATACGAAGCTGGAGCTGATGAAATCGTCGTCGCCGCGAAACGAGGACGGGGCGGTTTCGATGGGCAGCAGATCAGTTGAGAGGGAGCACATGTTCGACAAGGTGGTTACGCCGAGCGACGTGGGGAAGCTGAACCGCCTGGTGATCCCCAAGCAGCACGCGGAGAAATACTTCCCCCTGGACTCGTCCACCAACGAGAAGGGGCTCCTCCTCAACTTCGAGGACCGCAACGGGAAGCCGTGGCGGTTCCGCTACTCCTACTGGAACAGCAGCCAGAGCTACGTCATGACCAAAGGCTGGAGCCGCTTCGTCAAGGAGAAGAAGCTCGACGCCGGTGACATCGTCTCGTTCCAGCGCGGCGTCGGCGATAAGGACCGCCTCTTCATCGACTGGAGACGCCGGCCCGACGCCGCTCCGCCCGAGCTCTCCTCCTCCGCCGCGGGCGCAATTAACATCCCCTTCTCATTCGGCCACCACCACCGGTCCATCCCGTGGAGCCCTTCGCTAGTGCGGGCCACCGCGCCGCCTATGAGTTACGGTACCATTTTCAATCTTCATCCGTATCGCAACACCTCCGGCGGCGGAGGGAGTGGTATTAGTACTAATGGCGGAGGAGGAAGTTGCTATAGTAGTGGTGGTTATGGTAATTTGATGAGTTCGGCGGGGCCGGTGTTTTACATAAGAACATCCGCGGCCCCAAGCGGAATCCCTCAAGAGGAACATCCGATCAGAATGGTGCAACCGCAGCAGCAGCATTATCATCCAGAGGTGCAACAATTGGAGGGGTCAGCTGTGGTGTTCAATTCGGTACCGGTGGTGCACGGTAAGGCGGCTGCAGCGGGGAAGCGACTAAGGCTGTTTGGTGTAAACATGGAGTGTAGTAGTATTACTCCCACACCGGATGACCAGTCGGAGGAATGTGAGCATTCTATGCACCTTTTTTCTTCGAATTCTTCCCCTTCCCCTCATCAAATGACGTCGTCTCAAGCTCCTCTGGGCCAGTTGCGCCTCTACAACGGCACGCCTATTCCGGGAATCTCTACCGTTGATTTCCTCAACAAAGGGAAAACCTCCATGTCCACCTTCAATTTTGATATTTGACCTAAAAAAAAAGAAAAAAGAGAGAGAGTACTGCAAAATCTCAAGATGGGAAGACCAAGACATTATGATATATGGTATATGGTTAAGAGTAAATGACTCCAGATTTGGGTTCCTTGGTACTTTTGTTACTTTTCACCAAACACTACCCTCAGAAAAATGCAGTAGAAGGTCGGCTCTCCCGTTATTCTCGATCCTTTTTAAGGCTTTTGGCTCCTCAATAAGGGAATTCTGGAAGTGGGTTTTCAGTATATGGGTTCAGAAAAAAATAGGGTACAAGGTTGTTTTGGGGGTTTCTGATTTTTTTTTTTCCTTCTTTTTTGTTTTTGGGTTGGGGGCCGGAAAAGGAAAAATTAGAAAAGAAGAAGGAAAAAAAAAGACCATATATATATATATCGAACTTTTCATGTCTTCTTTTATTATATTATTAGTTTAACTCTCATGTCATGTACAAATAATTTTATAATACACATGAATTGATGATATAGAGATAGAAAGAAGAGAAATATATCTAAAGTAGTGTCCATTGATGAAATGAAGACATAGATCATCTATAGACGAGTCTATCATTGCCCATGATATATTTCATGGTATATTTTGTACTCTCTCGTTTGTAGGGTTTCTATATTAATTTGTTGTATATATGCTTCCCAATGATATATTTTCCGCACATATATATACATATATATATATATAATATAAAAAAAAATTGAGACATGTTGTTTAATTAAGTAGTAAAGATTGGAACAAACTTGGGTGACTGGTGAGAGCAAGAGAGTACAGTAGTGGTAGAGAGCTAAGGTACCTGATGTTTTATTGCAGTCTTGTATTTTACTTTGTTAGGTTGTTGTTCTCGTCGCTGCTTCCTTGGGCACACCCCCGCAGGTTTTGCAGACAAAGTTTCAGACCGTAAAAATAAAAGGTATCATATTCATAATAAATGCCCCCTTCTTTTTCTTATGTCCTATTATCCCTTTTTTTTCCAAAAAAAAAAAAATTGGCTAGCTAGCTTCTTCTGCTATAGATATAGCTGCATTATTCGCTGAACTTATATCTGCATTATTCATTGAACTTTTTCTTGCTTCATTCTTAGTACTATAGTTTGATTTCAATGCTGGATTGAAAATTTTCTTCTAAAAAGAACAACTAATGGCCTTATATTCTCCTTAATTAATTAAATTAAGTCAATCTTTTAATATATGTCATTATAATTAGAAGAAAACTCTACATTCTACTTGTAGGTGATCTGATAATTAAGTTAAAATGTCATAATCAGTTTAGTTTGCAGTTATAGAACTGCGAAGATATGCGTTTAATTATATTAATTCCTCTGATCATCAGGAAAACATTTTGGAAAGCTTAAAAGATAATGTGAAGTTCAATATATAGTACAAGTAATAAATAAAGGCTAACTTAATTAGCTTCATTTCTATTTGGATCAATACATGAATCGGGTTCTAGTGAATTTATACCAAAAATGTGTTGACAACTAAAAGGTCGAGACAATTACTACATGTACAATACACTTTCATTAATCTTTTCTATACAAAATTCTTTTACCAATTAAGTAACTGAGAATATGTGGAAGATGAGGAGTATGCATATGTGTTTGTGGATATATCCATATACACACACATAAATAGACATGTACATATCTGTATAAGTTAAAAAGTCAACTTAATTAATATAGCTGGTTCAAGTAAAAGTTTCACAGCTAGAAATTCAAAAGCCAAGCAAATGAACCTAATTTCCCAACTTTACAGAAATGGAAGTATACTTGTTACGTACATGATTATCTAGCTAGCTTTTCACACATTATTATTCTTCAAAATTCGTTAACGTTGTGCATTTCTTATCATAGTAAAATAAAATTCATGTATAGATATAAGTGATGTTTTATTTATTGCCAGTACTTGTTTATTTATTTATTGTCAGCATAGATTTGTGTTATAATGCAGTACATATTATCATAAAACATATACAACTATACATTATAGTTATAGTTTAAACAAAGTCAGGCATATGTAGTTATACATATTATCACTTAGCTTTGATATTAATAATCATATACTCTCAGAGTAAACGTGTTATACTTGGTATTTTAGAGTCGCATGCATTACAATTAGCATGAAGCTTTTCAATATTCCTTCAAAGGTTTAATTAGTTAAGCTTGGAGTACTATCATCATTCTAGAAAGAATATTACTAGTACGAATTTAATAATATGTACATGTTGATGAATCAGCAATTTTCAGTCTTGCATTTAAAATGTTTTAGGGAATGTATTTATTGTTCCTCGTTAATTTGTTATATTGACTAATCATGCTGCATTCTCCAAATGATCGTTCATTTTTTATTTTAATTAATGAGACACATAGTGAATGTAATAATCTAGATATGCTTTCATTGTTTATCTTTATATCTTTTGGCTTCGAGTTAACGTTTTTCGTCCATCTCTATGGGATCATATTTTCGTCTCATACTAATCGTATTGTTTCCTAATTCATGAAACAAAAGTCTAATCCCTGATGTGTTACATGTGTTTAGTTATATTAGTGTTATAATATGTCCGTGTCTATATATATATATATAGAGGTTGCCAATCCAATAGGTATTTTTTTTTTTACTTATGGGTAGGTATTTTTTTTTTGCTATTGGATCACCATCTAATGTTGATCCAATGGCTATAATAAAGTGCATGAAAAGACATGCATCATTAATGCTTTTTCTCTCTTACTTTTTACAATAAAAAAATGTACATGCTAAATTTTTATCTGCCAAATTGATATCTATGCATAGGTAAAAAAAAATATATACTCACTGGATTGGTGCTCATATATATATATATATATATATATAGGAATGTTAGTTGAGGTAAATCAGAATATCATCGTAACAAGTTTTAGCCACGCCATGCATTTAGTTTCAAGCTTGAGTTCATTTTGTTCATCAGGGTTTATTTATAAGCTAGGATGCTTATCGTTTGTTTATGTATCTCTTGAATTAATGAATATGCATTCTTTTTCCTGGACTCTATAGAAAGGATCCCAGAAAATGTACGGTAAAAGGGGAAAAAGTGATATATTTGAGACTTTAAAATTAAAAAGAACTCAAATTTGTTTCATCATCATAACCTATTGTAATAATTGAATTTCTTAACACAGATAGCAGAAGTGGGAAGAAACAAACCACTAGAGTATTTTTTCCCAAAATGAAAAATTATTATGCATACGTAAACTTATATAAACATGTATGTATATGTGGTAGTTATTATATGTTGAAGTACAAGAAATATATAATTAAGTTGAGCATATAGTATTGAATATTGATGAAAACCAATTAAAGTTAGAGTTCTACAGGCTATCAGTAGTACTGTGTGGAATAAAATTAGTATATCCTTGATCTCTGCCTATTTAGTAGTTACAAATGTACCAAATATGAGCATGCAAAAAGATATACACTGCGCATATATATGTGCTAATCTTTATAGAGATAAAGAAGTTAATTTTTGTTTCCTATACATGTATATATTTTTATAACAGGAAGCCTTTTATTTGCGAAATCAAATAATATTAATGAATTACCCTGATAGAAACCCTTCATACCTATTTACTCGAGAGGGAAAAGAAAAAAAGAAAAAAAGAAAAAAAGAAAAAAAAGCAGCATGGTCATACCATTTTAGTGAAAAACGCTTTTAATTGATGTCGACAATATCAGTGAGCCTTTTTCCTAGTTTTAAAACTTTGATCTGCGCGCGCTGCAATAATGGAATTTTAATTCCATATTTACCTAACCCACTTTCTATATATGTGCTGTGCTGTGTTCAGTATGTTCAAATATATGTACAGTTATAAGCTTTATTACTAGTTACAATTAGGTACAGCATCTCTTCTATATACTAGTTGAAGTGCATATATATATACACACAGCTACGTACAGCGTATTAATTTGCAATTAAGTAGTCTCTAATTCCCGGTGTAAGCTGTCTAAGCTCCAGTTTGCTGCAACCAATGAATCTCCCGGTTAAGCTGTTATATGCAGTCAATAATTGATCAAGATGTTTGTTGCCCGAGTTTTTTGTTCATTTAATTAGCATTGATCTAACCTCGTTTGACCTATAGATTTCCCATAATTAAGTACTTTTCACATAAAGATAGAGTAATGCTAAAGATATTCAATTTTTTTAAACCAAAAATTTGGTCCTAACAAGCTATTTGTCATGATTTTAATTCTATCTTCAAGTGAGACCATGCTGATTAAAACTTTGTGGTTAAGAATCAAGCATGCCACTTCGGTTAGCATAAATTTTAGTCAAAAGATGAGTATCATATACTTAAGAGATGATTAAAAGATAAATGAATTTAGAATGAAACTAGTTTATGTAAAATTTACGTAGTCACAGGCTTAATCTAATTGGTAACACACATATCTCCAATATTGAGATCTAGAGTTCAATTCTGTTACTTTTAATTTCCAAAACAAAAAGTAGTAAAATTTACTTTCTAATTATTTTTTTAGTCGACACATACCTCATTTTTACATTATCTTGGCAAACAAAAATTCAATTAATCTTCAAGTCGTTAGTATGCCTGAAAATTAATAAACTAGTTACAAAAAAAATTGATTCCAATTAGGTCATATAATATCTCTATACTTTCTCTGCAGTATATAATTACAATAGTTCTCTAAACGGAGTGCTAGTTGGATCACTATGTCCTTTATTTCTAATATAAATTGTTCAGTTCCAAAATTTGTCGCGTATCGATCAATTTGAATTCACTATCTTGATTAATTACATACATATATATTCCCACGCAAAGAAAAAGCCCTGAAGTAATGTAAATAAACAAATAAAAGAAGATGCCCATTGTGGTAATAAAAGCAAGGAAGAGGCCTTTCAAGCTCCCGCTTAAATTAAAAGTGTCAACATTAATGGGAAGTATATATGTGAAATTCGCTCCTGAAAAAAATTCATTTGTACTGTATAACGAACAATCCAAACTAGCAGCTGGTACCTTTAGAGGCTCAATCATTTGCCAATATGAAGTAATAGTGATCCATATATCCAGTTGGCTGATGGCATTTGTTGCTTTTTAATTGGTTGACTTTGTCAACTATTGTAGCTTCCCTGGATTAATTAAATTTGAGGTTTCAATAATGTTAGATAGACGTATGATATACGAAAGTATTATAAGCTAGTAATTGAGGCGCGCGGTAAAATCATTTGGTGATATCATAACTAAAATCCTAATTAGAACCCAGTCATGCTTTACCAAATTGAAGAGTAGTATTTATACACACATAATTCATATATAGATAAGTTAAAGAATAAGCTCTCATTGTGGAATACACCAATAAAAAAATAAATAAATAAATAAAACTTCAGATATATACACACATGACATGTTTATACTGCAAATATATTTGGTGGTGGATTATATATATGCTTGACTTTCTAATGGAAAATAACTTTGTGGCTCCAATTGTTTTTAGCCCACATGATACTTTGTTATTAATCTATATTACATTTATTGATCAAAGATTATATTTATTGTCTGTATTTGCGTAAATGCATACCTACCTGAGAGCATATATACGTACCCGCATATGTAATTAGGACTAGAATTTCTACAAGATTTCGAGGGAGAACCTTCAAGGTCGAGGGGAGGGCCAAATATGTATATATGGACATAAAGAGAAAACCAAGATATATAGGCTTATATACGGTAAAAACATAATTGATCAAGACTTGAATATTGGGCTTGTTTAATTGGTATACAATTTTTAGTTTTTATTAAAAGTTAAATGCTACTTCTGGAGACGTCCTCAAGATATTATTTAAGCAGATATGAATCCTTTATTTAAATTTGAAAAACGTAACCCAAAAAAATAAAAAAAGAACTAGGCACTAAACAAGCCCTTAACCTCCAAATAGCTATGATGTTTTGTTTTTGGGTCGAGAAGTACGTGATGTAATTAATTGCAAAGGATCAAATAATACATACTGATTCAATTTGTTGAGCAAACTAATTGGAATTGCTTTAGGGTATAGATGAGTGATATGTTGGCTTTTTTCTTTTTTTTTTTTTTTTTTTTTGAGAGAAAGAGAGAGAGAGAGTTATGATATTTTGGCTTTTGAGGCTGCATTTCGGGCAGTAAAAAATATTCTTAAATTTGTGTTTGCAAAATGCATGGTTGGATTAAACTTTAGTTAGAAAATGACCCGATGGCAGATTTTTCTCCTCAGTTATTATTATTTATTTTAGCATTGCTCATATAATAGGGAGAAAATAATAATTAGCGCATATGCACATATAGAAACTAGAAAGCAGTATCATCAGCTATTCGGTGCATTTCTTCATTATGACCTGATGAGAAGAGACTTTTCTTGACTTCTTATTTGTTTTGTTACTGCTTCCCTATTAACTATTTCTTTACTAATATTCTCTACTATTTTGGAGGAGCATTATTTTATTCTACATGGATTCATCAAAATTATTACAAAATTAATGTTATATGTGATCTGAATTGCTGTACAAAAATACTATTGGTGAAACAAAACCTTCTAATATAAATATATACATATAGATACATTATTATGAATAGAAATATATATACATGTAGATTGGACTGATATATATATAGAAATATATATACATATAGATACATTATTATGGACCGATTCGTGGCGTTTTTTAGGTATGCAATAAATACGGCCCCTACGCGGCATGAAGTGTGGCATATAGAGATGATCTAGACGTAGCAAAGGCACAGCCAGCGTACAGCTTCCTCAGAAAAATTCAGTACACTGCTCAGTATATAGGGCTGCGTATTCATGGACTCTATGTGTAGAGATAGCAGACAAGACAATCACAACGAAATTAACGTTGGCAAAATCACATACTACAATGCATATATGTATTATTTAAATAGCTGAGAGTCTTTAATTAACAATATAAACTGCTCTTCCCATCAATTATTATACTAATCCTTAATTAACCAGAAAAAAAAAAATCTTGATTTCGCTTGCATATATAGAACCGAATTAACTATAATACAAAAGTGAAAAAAAAAAAAAGGAGATTTTGGACCAGGAGATGTATTAAGATATATATATATATATGTAAATATCCACGTGGTCAAGTAAAAAAAAAAAAAAGCAACAGTCTACCGCAATAGCTACTAGCACATGTAAAAAAGACATGTTATAAGAGAATCTTTTATCTATATATGTATAGCTTTTTTGTCTTGGACTTTTTATAACCCATTAAACTTTTTTGTGTGGCGTGTGTACGTTCTAAATTTGCTGAATTTATATGAATGAAAACAGAGTTGCTGTCAAATTTTGTTCCATGCAAGTACAAAGGCCACTGCTCACAGCTGGTAGTAACCGGGCTATACTTAACCAAGCATATATATACATATATATCATGATGATTGACACCTCCCAAACCGGGAAAAAAAAAAGGGTAAGAACCAAGCGAGATTCTTTCATATCAAACCCTGAACATGGACATGTATTTATACATTTTGTGTGTATATATATAGAGATACCCCACTCTAGAGAGGAGATAGGCATAGTTGGTTTTAGGGTTTAAGAGGCGTAATGAACGAAGACAATAAAAGACGCAAATAAGAAGAGTAGTAGTTTTCGTCGTTTATATTTCTCTCTTTTGCCAAACTCTCAGGACGCGTGCAATCCACTCGAGCCCACACTCCTCAATAGACTGAATGGACCACGTTCTCATTTTCTTTTCTTTTCTTTTCTTTTTGCTGTTAATGACGCACCACATTCCCGTGACTACACCCCTCTTTTTTCACACACTCACACCCAGACCACATTATCCGTTCAACACTTTTTTCGCTTTTTTCTTTTTTAGAATTTTATGAAGAAAATTTTAGAGAAAATACATATTTTCTTTAAAATAAGGGTATTATGTATGTATAAATATATGATGAGAATTTGCATGCACGCTTTGCTTTATTTCTTTTACTTTCTTTTTTCCATAAGTCCACAGTATACTCAACATTCCATGTTCCAAAAGTNAAAAAAAAAAAAAAAGATAAAGAAAATGAACGGCTATGATTAATTTTGAACTGGGTATTTTTCCCTTTTGGCTTTTTTTATCTTTTTTTATTATTTTACATACTGATCATGATATACTGCAGTAGTAGTACTAGTACTCATGCAGAAAACAAGAAAAGAAAAAAGAAGAAGAAGAATCAAACAGAGAACGGAGAAAGAAAGAAATTAAAGTAATCCCAAAAAAAAAAAAGTGGTGGGGGGCCATCCCTAGAGACTAGATTGAGATTAGAGTTCTCTCTAGCTAGCTAGCTTAGGAATTTCATTTCATATATATGTGATGTGTATAGATATACATATATGTGGTTTGTGACAGAGCATTTAACAATGACAGTGCAAAAGGGAGGGTACTAGTACTAGTGCATGCATGGCAGCCGATCCCATAAAACAACCGCAATTATAGTGTAACAATTTTTCAAGCTGGGGGTCCGCGCGCCTTGACAGCAACAACTCGTGCCTCCTGCTGCTACTACCTCCAAAACAGCCGTAAAGGGTGTTTGTGAAAATGCCTCAATGAAAAAATAAATTTGAAATTGTAATGTGGGCAAAAGAAGACAAGGCCACATATACATACATATATATGTATGAGAGAGAGAGAGAGAGAGAGAGAGAGAGAGACAGCGGTGTGGGGACTGAAAAATATGCAGGAAAATTTTCTGACCCACCTGGAATGGATGGGGATGAGATTTGGGGATATTTGGAGAGCTAGGCTAGCCCATTGGTTCAGCCTCAGCCTCCCTCATTCAATACTGAGTACAACCCAGCAGACACTATATCTTATATGCCAAGGTATCAAAACTGCACAACCCCATTATAAGCCAGTCCCCCCACTCCCATCCCCCACTATATCATTCATTGTAATTATTTATATTTATATGTAGTAGTACTACTCTTTCCCTTTCTTTTTTGGTCTCTTATTTCTCTCCCCCACATATTTTGTTTGGATTCCTGGATATATATAGCTAGCTATATGTATACGGTTAGCTGATTTAGCTAGCCCACTTTTTGATTTTTCCTTATTTCCCTTTTCATTGTTTGGGTTTCCTTCATTGCATGCCTACTAGCTCTAGGTTCTCTTTCTTTTTCCATTATTATTTATGTGACACCATATAGGTGTGCATATGTATAAGTTTAGTTTTATGAGACGGTGGAAGATATGGTATGGACCATTTGGGCCATGTGAATCATATGGAAGAGACCATTCTAGAGAGAGAAATATATGCGTGGAGCCATCATAAATGCACCACAAGCATCTATAATTATATATGGTTTATATATAAGGTATCAAGTGGAACTAGTTTAGTTGGTTGGTAAAAAAAATTTGGAGTGACACACTAAATATTTGGCCCGTTAAAAGTCATATCCTAACCTGAGGTTTGAAGAATAAAATAATTTATCAACTTTTTTTTAGTTACTCATAGAATTATAACCTATCAATAACACCATAAAAAGAGAGAGAAAGAAAAAGAAATTTTGCTTTGTGTAGGTTCATTAGAATATGCTTTAGGCTATTTGTTATGTTTTGTACGTTGTGTTGTGGTTAACACAAACGGATGGCAAATAGCACAATTAAAAGGTCCCCCACCCACATCGTCCTGACTTGTAACTTTTGTCTTCGGTGGCTACATGGATAGTCCAAGTACTTCCAATTAGGCATGACCTAAGCCAGTCATGCAATATAATGTATTGTTGTGGTACCACACCAATAGTAAATAAAAGATAAGGCATTACCCCTTTCTTGATCTCTGTTCACATATTTTTTTCACTGTATATTATTGGTCACATGAAAGCCCTTCTATCTTTTTTACCATGTTAGAATTTATTACCATTAGATACCTTAGAATGGTTGTTAGAAGAGTGTAATATGATAGGTGTGTGTTGATTTTATACACAGTTAGAGTTCCTAAAAAGAGATATTTAATCTATTTTTCCTATCATGAGTACATTAGTTGCAGTTGAATAACCAGCAAAATTATGTTCACCCGCTCTTTTCATAAAATTTCCTACCATTAACGAACATCATCTAGAACTTTCAACAGAGAAACTTATATAGCAAAAGGAGAGAAAAATACCTGCAATAAAGCATTGTTGCTAGTCACCAGTTAGTACCGGCTACGTACCATAAAATTACGTCAATTGTGGAAATACAATTTCCTTCCTTTTTTTTTTTTTTTGGTTTTTGGCTCTGGTTTTCAATGCTTTTCTAGTGCAACTTGATTGAGTATTGCTATGTATAACTATAAATGTTGCATAATTGTTTACGTGACAACATAACAGACGGCAGATAATCAAAATCAGTGTCAATGACACGTTTAGATCTCACATAGTATGTGATAATTCAAATACCCTACCATATATGTGGTGATTGCATAGGGGAGAAAAATGTAAATCCACAAGATTTTACATATAGGACATTTGATTAGCATACAAGACTAATATACATAAAATAAGAAATGTAACTAAGTGGTTCATAAGGATGGTTTCCTTATTTTTAAAAGTTGCATGCCCAGCTTTTTGGATTGTGTAGCGTCTACCAATTGTAGATACTAACTCATCCATTCGTTAATTTTTTTCCATGCATTGAAAGTGGATAGTTTTAGTGTGGTTCATAATAACTCGCAGCAGTTTCTCAATGTAAAATTTTTGTGATTATATACTGTGAAATGATAGCGAATATCTACATATGGTTCTTATATGGTGGCATATTTTGTTCCGAACCTCGGTTTCTTACAATGTCACAAGGTAGATGAACAACACTGTTGGTCTACAATTAGGCCAACCCCAAGTTCACGGCTTACCTACTTCAGTACGGCATATTACGCCTAATTAAGCTATAGGGTCTCATGGGCCCAATTCAAATCAAAGGGTTCAAAACCAGCATCAAATGATGCAATTAATAGTCCGTTTCTTGAAAATGTTAAATATTAGCCACAACTCTTGGTATATGCATGTCTAGATTTTCTTGTATAAACTGCTTTCCTGCTCTGATTTCAAACTCACCAAATGCGGCTTTGATTTCAAATGAGAAGAATTTTTCTGTGCTGCAGAGAAGTACCATTGCATTGTCATCTTTGAACTATACTGTCTAGGGATGAGTCAAAGTAGCATATATATTTAGGAGATAACAGACTCATAATATGTATATTAGGAACATTTTAAGTGATTAATGGGGATACCAAATCACTAACTAGTTTGACGAAGCTTTCAAAATGACAGACACAATTTATTGCACATCTTCAGCAAGAGCACATTGGTAGAATGATACTACTATATAACTCATGGGCCACAGCAAAACACCAGGCATCAATTGTCTGAAACTACCAATAAATTAGAGGCACAGGCATACCTCTCAGAACCAACACCTTAAAGGCATCACTTTGCCAAAACAGAAGCTTTGAAAAGCAGGTTGCTTTTGTAGTACCACAATCTATCAGACTTGCTCAGCTAGCCCATGCCTTCATTTTGATTGATGGTGTATTCAAACACCCTTTTGGTAGATGGTCTCTGAGGCTGAGCCACTCTTAAATACATACACTTCTTAAAAGTTAGTACATTGCAAATTTTGTCCAGAGTATCCAATCCTCTCCCAAAAATTTTGTCCAGAGGTTTCTACATCACCACGATCCTAGAGAAAACCTTTAGCCTGATGGTTTAACCAAGCAGATGATGCCACCGTAAACACTGGTTACATGTACAAATCTGATAGTCAGTCCTATATTTAGATGACTGCAACCCAAGCAGATGATGGTTTAACCAAGCAGATGATGCCACCGTAAACACTGGTTACATGTACAAATCTGATAGTCAGTCCTATATTTAGATGACTGCAACCCAATATAAGTCACTACATGACTGGTGAGACTATCCTCCAGTTGGGTCTTGAATATACATAACAGGGTGAGGAATCTACAGTTCAAATTACAACAATAAACCATGCCAAATCTCCGAAGTAAACCTTGTAAAGCTCACCAGAAAGACCTGCTTTCTTGACACCTAAACACCAGACGAAAGGAGGCCACATTAAGAATGAGGTGAAAACAAATGTAAAGGACGGAGGGGAAGTAATTAACCTTATCTTTTGTCTTGTCTACACTCATCCATGGCTAGTTTCATGCGCAAAACATAGTTCTCATATTTCGTGGACCATAAATCTCCTTCAGCTTCACACCATAAATTTAACAAAGCTTGTGTATGTATCTCCTCATCAGTAAGATGATTTACCTTTTCTGCCTTTCTAAAAAACTGCATCTTATATTAGGAAAAATGTGACATTTTGGCCTTTTTGTAGGCAGTAACATTAAGCAGAAAGATCATAATAATTGTCAGCATGATAACTACCGAATCTTACCGGAATGATGCTATTGCCCCTTGCAGAGCCTACATCTATGGATGTCGAACAGACATCTTGCATTTTTTTGGTCAACACATGAGGATAGCTTTTTTGCCACGCAAGGTCACTCCGGCTGTCAAGCCCACTACAGACAAATAGACCATTTGTTGTTGCCACTTGGTACTCTGGGTTTGATTGCTGAAAAGATTACTCGAGTTATCAAAATACGAAGTACTTCTCCACATACACCACACACACATGCAGACATGCCAGTGCAATTTAACAGTGAGAAAAGCAGCCCCTTCCCTTCCTAAACCTCTCTCAAATAAAGATGGCAAGATAATGGATGGTTTCTACCAATAAGCTCATACTTGAAGATACTTTTCTCTCTCATACACACAAAAACCCACATATCCTAGTAAATAAAGCATGGAAACGAAGAAAAAAAGACCTCAAACACTAAATAATTTCAAAGAAACTTCTCACATTCAGATTTGAGTTCTCGAAAATAGTCGGACAACTTTCATATCTTCTTTATGACAAGTAAAATCTGAACTAAAAACAAAAAGCCAATTACCTAGCATAGTCAAGAAATAAGTAAATGTAAATGCTCTAAGTACTTTACAATAGAGAAGGAGCAAAAATTCCATACTACCATTAAATCAGACTCAGAACAGAAATGCACTCTCTCCTACCTTCTGGATTGCTGTCGACTTATCGGGATAGTCCAGACTGCCTGTATGAGCTATATCAAGCGTTGGAGTCTTTTCCCCAACCCTAGGTTTGATAAGCACAAAAAGATTATTGATTATATTCCGGATCATTTCAGGCTCATTCTCATTCAGTGAATCTAAATCATTAGAACAGTTTCGAACAAGCAACTCTGACAGATAACGCATTACATTTATAATAGCAGCATTTATGTTTGGACATTTAGACAGAGACTGAGATAGACACTGAAGTATTTCATTACAATCATTTAAAGCACCAACTCCAGAAGACAATAAGTTTGGGACGTATTCCATTGCAAGGGCTGAGAGATTTGCTGGACTATTATCTGCAGCATCCTTGGTTCTGTCTGCAAAGCTTTCAACATTCACCTCTGTAACAGATATCCCTTTTGATGTAAAAACTCTGTCATCAAGAAATGGTTGAACAATCTGCTTTGAATTGGGCGCAGAACTACTTTTTGAGTTTCTAAGCATTACAGATCCTTTTCCCCGTTCGTGAATACCATTAGAATGTCGATAGCCCATTGCATTGTTCAATCCAGGAGGCTTTGGTCCAGCTTTATATGAATCCACAAGTTGTTGCTCTTCGTATGATATATTAAACTTTGAACATTCACCCTCCTCAAAAGATGGAAAACAATCTCCAAAAAAATTATTCTTGAAATAATCTACACTTCCTTGGGCATGAGAAGGGAAAAATTGAGGTGCCTGAGGGTTCAAATTGCTACCTGCCTCCAACTCATGTCCAAGAGAGTGTGCGTTCAAAGAATCTGAAACTCTAATGGGAGCTTTTCTAGAATTCTGGAGTCCTTTCCAACAGGGTGAGTCCAAATCAGAATCATTCTCATCCAAACTTTGTGAAGAACTTCCCATGGGAATACCGGCTCTGGTACCAGAATGTTCCAAAATTAAATCACCAGGAATATCTTTTGAAGTAACTTGCTGCTCAGATTTTTCCATCACTAATGGATCGGAACCTTTAGAAGAGACAGATCTGACATTTTTCACTTCCTTGCCTGTGTCTACAAGGCTTTTCTCATGCTCATGAAGCTCCCTTCTGCCAGATTGATTCCGACCATCATTACTCTTGACAACAGCAATACCTGTAAAATCCAGAGTTCGAGAGAAAACATAGCTCAACGATCAAAAATTCATGCTGGTGGCTGATAAATAAAACAAGGGGGCTAAAAATTCAAGGAGTTAGAAACATCAGCAGTAATGGCGGCTAAAGCAATAAGTACTAAGACAAGACCATAGCTTACCTTGAGGAACATTTTGGAGAAATGATGAAGATAACACATCTGATGCAGTTGAAACCTTATAAGAAGTTAGCTTAGAATCTACCATGGAAATATTAGAAAAGAGACATTTAGTACCTCCTTACTTCACACATCCAAAAATAAACTGATCTTTGTTTTCTAAGATCAAACTATTGTCTTTTCCTATGTACCACATCAAAATTTACAAGACAAGTTTGAGTTCGGTAGCAACAAAATTTCCGGGGGAAAAAAAAAAAAAAAACTTGCAAAAACAACCAGNGGGGGGGGGGGGGGAACACCTTCATAAATGAAGGTTGACATAACATTGGCACAAGCAAAACATGATCCATCAAACTTACGTATAAGTACAAGAATCAAGTGAGCCAAACTATAATCAATTTAAAGGAAAGCACAAAGAAAATCTAGAAGGTCCATGAAGCTACCTTGTTTAACCAAGCTTTCGTGAGCCGATGACGAAGAATCACAGTAGGCTTGGAATGAAGGAGCAAATGAGTATCGCGGGAAGGAGGGCTCTGAGGCAAAATCCGAGGAATCATCAAAAGAAAAAGGCGATAGAGCAGAATCAGCCGATACTGACTGAAGTTGAGCTTCCAAAGTGAGATTAGAGAACGAATTGCGCAAAAGGGTATCAGGATTATCAAGATGGTTGCTTGTAGCAGGGGTAAAGGGTTTAGAGTTAGCCAACGAATTCAAGGCCGGTGGTTGACCGCCATGGCGGTTCATGGTAAAGGGTTGAGCTGAAGCTGACAAACGAGAAGGCCATGCCGCCGCAGACGAGGACGACGATGACCCTTTCTTGCCATAAACCACCTCCATTTTCACCAAAATATACCCTTTTTCCAAGCCAAAATCAAAGCTTTCGAAAACCGCAGTTGACCAAAATTGATCAAAGTCAAAACCCGCGAACAAAAACACAGTTCAAAGGCTTAGGATGTTTTACAAAAACTACTTGTGTGTATCTAAGAAAGTTTGGGAACGAGAATGAGAAAAAACAAAAAATCAGAGCTCACCCAGACACCCAAATTGGGAGAAGAGAACAAGTTTCAGTTCCTTCGATGGCTTGGATTAGGGGAAAGGCTCTCTTCTTAACCCTCTCTCCCAACTTCTCAGGACTCCCTTGATTTTCCGGGAGACTATAGGGCTGAATCACCTCAATTTTCGAAGTGGAACTATTTTATTTTTTAAATGATTGAATAACAGTAATAATGATAAAATAATAAATTTTCTTGGAAGAAATACAGGCATTAAGTAATTCGTGACACGGTTTACTCTTCGTGTATATCGTAATTTTATTTTATTATTTTTTAAATTATTTTATTTATTAAATTATTTTACATTTAACATTATTTATTTTATCATTTCATTAAATTATTCAATTAATTAAATTATTATTATATCAAATTATTTTGCACATAGCACTATTTTATTTTATTTTATTATTTTTATTAATTAAATTATTATTTTATTACATTTTATTAAATTATTTTTAGTAATTAAAGTATTATTTTATTAAATATTTTTACATTTAGTATTATTTTAATTTATTAAATTATTTTTATTAATTAAAATATTAAAATATTATTTTATTTTACATTTAATATTATTTTATTTCATTAAATTATTTTTTATCAATTAAATTGCTTTATATTTAACATTATTTTACTTTATTTTATTATTTTATTCAATTAATTATTTAGTTTAATTAAACGGTATTTTATTTCATTCCACTTTATTCTACCCAATCTTGAGAATTCTACCGTATTTAATTTCAATAAAAAAAAATTTCTATTTAAACTTTAAACAGTTATTTTAAAATTATTTTCATTCTATTCTATATTATTATCTATAACTAAACATGACCTCATAGCACAGAGCTGAGAGTTTTAATTATAATTTTTATTAGTATTTTGTGACTATTATTATTAAATTCAAAAGAGCAACAAGAAGAAGACAAGGGAAATAAGCTAGAGAGAATATTTATGTGATAATGAAATTATGTTATGTTTCAAAAAAAAAAAAAAATAGATCAATTGCAATTTTTTGCTCACTGTGACGAGACTTTTTTTTTTTTTTTGGGTGCGCATGAAAACGAGGCTTTTTTTTTTTTTTTTGAAAGGAGAGGCTTGTTTGATTTTAAGGTTTTAAAGAAGGAATTTTGGAAAACATGGTAAACTTATTTTTGTTTTCTGTATTATAAAACTGTAAACAAATTTTTAAAAATAATAGAAGTTTTCACTTCCAAAATTTTTTTAAACAAAAAGTGAAAGTGGTATTTTTCTAAATAATTTTTTGAGTGGTATGTTCGTAAATAAACTTTCAGAAGTGATACTTTTCCAAACTAAAAATTCATAAATTGTATTTTCGTAGATGATACTTTTCTAGATAAAATTGTTTAAGTGATATTTTTATAAATAAACTTTTAAAAAAGGTATTTTTCTAATTAAGTTTTATAACTACCAAGCATGTCTATGTTTTTTATTTTTAAAAGTTAACAATGATTTGATGTGTTATCAAGCAAGTATTTTATGTTTAAAATTTAAAAGCATGAACAAAATTTTTGTTTTTGTTTTCAATTTTTATAAACAAAAAATTGAAATTGATCCAAACATGCCCTAAATGTATAAAAAAAAAATTATAGCATAAATAATCCTTGAACTATCTAATTTGAGATAATTTGGTTCCTATAGTTCTAGCTTTGTCAACTATGCCTCTAAACTTTGGGAAATGGACCTAACTAGTAGTAATTTAGACTGAAATTATCTTTCAACGAGTATTTTGAAAAATGACTTTTCTGATAATGTCACAGTATTTTGTGATAGGAGATACAATTTATGATCATTGAGTAATCCCAAAAATCATAATTTTATGATTATAGATAGTTTGACTTTCATTACACAACACTGTGATATTACCAGAAAAGTCATTTTCCAAATATCCCTAAAGAGGTTATTTAGGGCATGTAATGCATAGGGTGGCATATTAAACATGCAGTTGACTCGATAATCACGTCTTGAGAGACGAACTATATGGAGAAACAGACGTGCTTGCAACGAAGTATGTTGCAATTGCATGCCATCAGAAAGATGGTTTGCTAAGGAGTTGGCATAGAAAAGGCATTTGAAGGGGCGCCGAATCAAATCTCAAGAAAGAAACATCATAAGATCTTATGAAAACAATTGGCTTGCAAGTCACACCTTTCAAGGTGCATCTTAGTTCAGATCTAGGGAAGTAAACATCAAGCAACTGGGAAGAAAATAAGCATTATTGATGTGAAGGCTTTGGGGTCAATAGTCACAGTATGGATTGCTTCATAGTCAGAGGGATAGAGAAAGTTTAGAGAATTTCGACCTTTTCATAAAGTGAGTTTAGGTGAATAACATGGCATGGATTAAAGTGCAAGATTAGGCAAGCAATGATCATTACCAAAAGGTGTTTCTACAAAAATATAAGGACAAGTACATGCAATAGATACAAATGAACCCATGGGAGACTATATTACTCTTGCGCATTAAGCTTAGGAATCAAGTTAGAAGATGGTTAGTGAGGACATCAATAGATAAAGTGGGGGATAATAAAACGTACCACTAAGGGGCCTGTTGATGCCATGGATATGCTTAAAAAACTTGCCATGGGAGCGTGTCCATGGATGTTTACCTATGAACACTTAAAGTAATTTAGGGATATAGTTAGAATCATTCAATTTATTCTCCTTAAGTCCAACGCCCATTCTAGTAAAAAGAAAAAAAAACACCCCATCTTCTTGATGAAAAAAATCAGAAATATATGATTTTTTTTAGTGATAGCCTAAGAAAAAGTAGGTCTTATGCCATATGCTCACTAAGTAAAAAAACATATTTTCTCATAGTAGAATGCTAAAAGCTCAAAATACTCTTTAAAGAGAGATATAGTGTTGACTCTCCACCACCCCTAATGCATGAGGTATAAAATAAGCCACTCAATAGCATATGAAAGTTTTAGTAGTGCAATTTCTCCGTGAGTATGACAAAATCAAGGACAATACATAGTCAATTGATATTACAGTATTTCTTAGCAGGAGAGATTTATGGGTGCATTCTACTTATAAACTCCTATGTCGTAAGTTTGATTCATAACTTGGATTTAATTCTAGAGGATGCTTAGGCTCCTAGATCACGCATGCCTCAACATAAAATAGTCATAGAAATACCACTCATGGGACATGGTGTGCCAATATCATATGAGTCTCAACACAAGTCATAGGCTACTTATGGGTTTCCTAATACTAAGACCATGCATGCCCTTAGCATATGTTGCTCAGATGGGACTCAACAGTAAGTGAGAATTGGTAGGCAGTATCATACTCCCATAAGAAAGATTGCACATAAAGTTATGAGCCACATACTCATTTGTGGGCACTTGCTTGCACACATGCAGGCTGGTTATCATGAAGATTAGCTTATAGGTGTAAGAACACCCTTAGCACTTTGGGAGCTCTTTGGAAGGCATAATTGGGGCTTTGATAGATGAGACTGAATACTGACTTCTCTCATAGGTATATATGCTACTAAGGGTGAGCACCCTTAGACGAGCAAGCATGTAGCATGGATCTCGATGATACGTTGGGAACCTATTAACATGATGAGTGTCTTTGCAAAGACTGCAACATTTGCAAGCTATTATAGTTGCTTACGAGCAAAACTCAGTAGGACTCGTTCATATGGTTATGCAAAGTGAAACACATATTACACAAAGTCATAACAAAGTCACCCATAGTACACAAATAGAAAGAAAGCTGATTAGGACTCAAAAAGTCTCGGTACTGTACGGTCAATATACACATTTAAACTCTCAAGTCGTGACATAGGGCATAGGTTGTCTTGCTAGCATGCACGCATGCAAGTCTTCGAACCTGCATGTTTTCACTCTTATGGAACTAGTTGTCTTATGGCCTACATGACTAGTTGACATGTTTTAAAGATCTAGTTGGGTTGTCTTATGAGATTAATGCGGTTATTTCAAAGGATAAATTGGGTTATCTTATGGAACTAGTTAACTTGCTTTATAGGATTAGTTTGGTTGTTTTACGTGATTAGTTAGGTTGTTTTAAAGGACTTATTGGATTTTTTTTTTTTTTAAAAAAAAGGACTAGTTATATAGCTTTAAAGGGTAGGAGACATTTAGAAGATTATAACAAAAATTGCTACTGAACTAAATAAAACAGAGAAAGTGCTAAATTTAAAACTAGAAACGTCCAAAGTGCTACTGGGCCTAATTTTCTCATGTGATAATTGCAATCTAGTTGAGGTAAGCTAGATTAAATATGTTATGGACCTATTTAATTCAGTCACAAATAAATTAGGCCCAATTTCCAATTAACTCTCAATTTTCTTTTACAAATAGCAGTTATAAAATTCCACTTTTTTTTTTCATATATCAGTTTTTTTATTTTTTAGTTTTTAAATCTCAACTAGTTAGCCAATAAAATTTAATTAGTCATTTGACAAAACTCAACTAGTTAGTAGTTAAACCTCAATGAGTCAGTAGATAAAACTTCAACCAATTCGTTGAAAAAACATAATAAACTAATAGACAAACTTTAACCAGTATAAGAAAATTCAACGACTGATTTTGAGCTTTACAATAAAAACTGCTTAATCAAAATAACTAAAATATAATTGCTAATGGTAAGACTTGCCCTCTCAAACTACTACTGAGCCTAAGTTCCTTTTCCAAGATATTAATTTTGGTTTATTGTTTTAGAAGACCAAACTTGCATTCTTGAATTCAATAAATATTACAAAAAAATATATGGCAAAGAACTTAAATAAATAATACATTTAGTTATTACTACGCTGATATCCAAATGAAATACTAATAATTAGAGAATGAATCAATTATGGGAAGTTCTCAATCCATTAACAAGGACTAAGTACATTCATTTTCATTTTACATCCAAAAAAAAAAAAATTGTTCTATTATTTTTTTTTCTTTGTACATTCATTATATTCTAAAATAACCCTTTTTTACTTTGTACATTCTTTATTCTTTGGTACTAAAATGGAAACACAAAGGATAGGGCCTAAGTTATTATTAAATCGAGCTTTATTATGTTTATCTGATTTTGAATTTTCTTTTTAAATCTTCAGTTTTTTTTTAAAGTTTTGTATATAATTACCTGTATTATGTTAATTTTTCCTCACATTTTCTTCTTTTCATCTATTTTATTTTTCTCAAAAAGATAAATATAAAACATTTTCACACTTTTTTTCTTCTCCTTTTACTTATATATTATATATGTTTTATCAAATCAAAAATACTAAGCACACGTACGTTTTCTATTACTAAATTCTAATATATATATACACATAAATCATTTTTTTTTGTTGCGGTTTTTATTTTATGAAGAAAAAAATTTCCTTTATTCTATGTATAGAAAAATATCCTCTAAAGTTTAAATAATTTTGAATAATTTCGTATAGCTTTTTTTTTTCTTATTTTCCTTTTTTTTCCCTGTACTACTGGCATACTTACCATATAACTGTAATAGATTTCTTTAATTATTAGATTGTCGTTTTGATAATTCTAACTAGGATTAAAATAGTAACTAAAATTATAAATGTACTTAGTCCAATAGTTGATGGATTTAGAAGTTCCATCAATTTTTTTTTTACTTACTAAAGTAAAATAATACACACACATTCTACTAAAGTTTGAACTCCTGACTTCCCCAAACTCACACACACATCCCTCAAGCCTTAGACCAACTGAGCTAGCCCCAGTTGGCAACTTATATCTTCTAGATAATCCTTATCAATTACAACATTAATCTCATTTGATAATTGAATAACCAAATTAAATTATCCAAGAACCCATATATAATTTCATAAAATGTTATTTATATTCTCCTTGTATGGAGATATATTTCCAATGTCTATGACACTATAAAAAAAGTGCCTTTTTGTGGCAAAATAAAAGTACTGCAAAAGAATGAAAAATACTGCAAAAAACTTTACAGTAAAATTTTGAGGCGTTTTCTAACCATCATACTAATATCGCAATTGTTTTACAACACTTTTTTGCATAATTAAAAATATCACCAAACAATTGCGGCGAATAAAAACATCAATTGTATTTTTGCCAGAAAAAATTTACAGTATTTATGATATCGTCGTTAATACCTTTTATGACATTTAAAATATGCTGTAAAAAATTGCTACAAAATAATTTATGACATTTATGATATTGTCGTTGATACATTTTATGCCATTTAAAATATGCCATAAAACCTTGCCGCAAAATAATTTACTACATTTATGATATTATCGTTAATATCTTTTATGATATTTAAAATATGTCGTAAAAAATTATCGCAAAAAAATTTGCGATTTTCACAGTTGTGCCAATATTTAAGGTGTCGTAAAAAATTATCACAAAAAAAATTGTAAATACTATTTCTCAAAAGGTATAACATATCAAATAAAGTTTTCTCATTAATATGGTCTCAACACAATAATGTATCCACAATCAATCTTATAACAACAAAATAAAAGAAAATTACAAAATATCCTCAAACTAAGCCACAAGACTATACAACAATACAATATGGGTATTAACACATCTATAGACATATAAAACTAAATATTGAGATAAGAGTGTCCTAACTACTACTTAAATTTTATACCGCAGTAGTTATATTAAAATCTAGATTTTACATGATCCGTTTTAATGTGCTAAACACAACAAGCATTTTCGGTTAGAATCACTACTTCAACGGATAGAGATCCACCATTTTAATTTGAAACAAATAACATTGCAACCTTATCCAAATAAGAGCATCCGAAGAACTCTTTTTACTTAATAAATAATTACATCTCTTCTCGTACAAGTCTTCATAAACG
Organism: Parasponia andersonii; assembly: GCA_002914805.1. Taxonomy (NCBI): domain Eukaryota; kingdom Viridiplantae; phylum Streptophyta; class Magnoliopsida; order Rosales; family Cannabaceae; genus Trema; species Trema andersonii. Next base: position 144,557 of record JXTB01000519.1, on the reverse strand, counting down.
AATAATTCTTTATTCTCTTCAAAAACATTGAATATAATTTGCACATACTCAATTCCGATGATCGCCACAGTTTTCAAACTCAGAGACCTAATTAACAAAATAAAAAATAATAATAAAACTCAAGAATTACAATGCCAATCTCTAAAAATCACATAGGAAAAAAATGCCAATTAAAAACCCACTTTATATGTCAAAGTAATGGTGTGTTTGATTGTGTTGAATCATGTGTGAGTGCGTGAATAATAAGATGCGTAATTATTTACATTATTAAACTGTCGCAACATTCGTCGATATCATACAATATTATCGATTTTTTGAAATGTTGTCATGGATATTAGAGAGAAAGATATTTTTTTCCTATGTATTCATAAAATATCGATAAAATTGTGAAAATGTCAATACCGGTAAAATATCGTTAAAAATGTGATAATATTAAGATATTTACGAATATTATCACGATAATATCAATGACATTAGAAATGTCAAGAGAAATATCAATTCTTTTTTTTTTTTCTGTTACAAGCCTTTTTTTTCTCAAACAAACAGAAGTAAAAATAAAACATAACTTCTTCTTCACAATATGTGAACAAGATTTTGGAACTAATAGTATTTATAATTATTAGAATTTTTGTAATACTTGAAAAAAAAGATCAGACAACAACGTATATGCGATAAATAAATAACTATGTTTAGAACTATTCTAGCATAATAATTTGGGAATAATACTGTTTAGACTAAGATGATAATTTTTTTTATAATTCTAAATCTCCTAGTAATGCTTTTTTTTGCATTAAATGAAATGTACTCGATAAATAAAATAGTATGATATACATTCCAATTTTATAATTGTTCTATGAAGTAAAATTATTCAATCATTCATACTATACACACATATTTTACTGTCATATATATAAATATAAGATCTTTTTGAATAAAAATTGGTTTAATTTATTCAATATCAATTTTTTTTTCATTTTCTAGAGTTTTACTTGAAAATTTTGTGTATTAAGACAAATTTTGATAAATTTTTTAGAATATCTTTGACATCAATATTTTCATTGATATTATTCGTAAAATCAAACATCAATATCAATACTGATATTAATACTTTCATCCCCACTTTTTTATATAGAAAGAATCTTCTTAAGAGTCTTACAGTAAAATGACTAAATTTTAGGTTTATTTTAAGTAAATGTCTATTTTTTAAATGTTATAATAAAATAACAAATATACTAATGTATATAATAGATGTAAAATATGATGTACCTATTTTAAAACTTAATATACTCAATAAATAAATTAAAATTAGTACATATGTAGATATACCACTTGACCATTTAGTTATAAGAAGAGAAAAATAGACATTTATTAAAATGAAGTGTAAAACAAAATATAAAAAGACATTAATTTTCGTTTTTGGAATAAACATGAATATATTATGAATTTAACACTAAACTATTGATTCACTTTTTATTTCATAATTTCGACTTTGGAGAGGAAACAATCGAATACAATAAATTAATAATATCAAATAAAGACGTTACTATTTAATAACATCTAATTTATAGTCTATAAAAGTTTGATTTTAAGCGTAAAAAGATAGTCATGCAAATAAAATTTAATTGTTAATTTCCATATCAAATGTATATATATAGTAAAAAAATATCCTGAAGTTTGAACTATGTGAAAAAATACTCTGAGTTTAAGAATTTCTAAAAATTAATACCTCGAGTTAATTTTTTGAATAACTTTAACTAGTAAAAGACAATAATATCCTCAAAATTAAAGAGAATTATAAGGACTAATTTAGTTTTAATAGAAGATATTATTTTTCTGTTATTAAAATTGGTCAAAAAGTCAGTTCATGGTATTAATTTTTAGAAATTCTTAGACTATGTTTAGAATTTGGATTGTAGTAGGGAAAAAAATTATGTGGGAAATTCGGAGGAAAAACAGATGAAAAATACTTTCCTAAAATTTTATAAAATTTAGTTTTCAAAAGTTTTTCTTTCATAATCTTTTATTACAATTTAAATCCTATAAATTTACTATAAATATCCTTTAAATAATCTGTATAAATTTTTTTCTTTCAATCTTTGATAAAATCCAAACAAAAGAAAATATAACTTTTTTTTCTTCCCTAAAATCAAATATCCAAACAAAGAGTAAATTTTGATGTATTATTTTACGGAGTCTAAATTTCAGGATTTAAATTACAGAACACTCAAATTCGGAATATTTTTTTACAATTCACCTTATATACAAAGCAAATGAGATTATTTAGTTTCTTAACATTCAATGTTAATGCACACAGCATGCACACGTATCCAAAAAAACGAAAAATGGTCTTGGATCCATTTATTCCTTATGAATAATACTAGAGATGTAAAAAATATACACACAAGACATGCACATAATGATGCGTCATTAATTTTAACTATCAATGATTTTTGAAATAGGATTCCACTATGTATGTGAGTGGCTCAAAACATATGCCATATCATTATGTGTACATTTTGCTTAATTTTAACTATCAATGATTTTTGAAATAGGATTCCACTATGTACGTGAGTGGCTCAAAATATATGCCACATCATTATGTGTATATTTTGCTTGTATATTATGTATGTTCTCAGTATTATTTTTTTTTTTTTCATTTTCAACACTTCTATAGGTTTATTTTTCATGATTCATGAACGATCGAAGATATAGAATACAAAACAGGTGGTCTAACTCTTTCCATTCATTTGTTTATTAAGAAAAGGGATAATATGACTTTTGTATTTTGTATTTTAGCACTTTATTCAATTTATATCTTATGCTTTGGTTATTATCAACATTGACCTTGAGATTTAAAATTTGTTATAAATTTATATCCTGACACTAATTTAGAGCAGTTAATTTACTAAAATAATTTAATAAACTTACTCTCGGATTAGTTTTCATACAGTTTATTTTTAATTTTTAAATGATATCTTGATAAATTAACTACTCTAAATTGATATCATGATATAAATTTGTGACAGATTTCAAATCTAAAGGTCAATGTTGATAATAACTAAAATTCAAAATATAATTTGAACAAAGTATTAAAATATAAGATATGAAAATGATAATATCTCATTAAGAAAATAATTAGGAAGAATTTTTGGTAGGTCTCATTTTAATAGAGTAATCTAGTTTTGCTATCTCAATCCCGAGTTCCTCTTAATTTTGTCTCTCTTATTTGGAATAAACTAGACAATTATTTATGTATTCTCAACTTACTAAAATTAGAAATCAAGCCCTAATAAACTGGCTTTACTTACCTATACTTTAACCTGATTTATTATAATTAGGCACACAACATTTTAATAACTGAATTAATTATTCCAAATCCATATTTCCGAATTTAGTCAACATCATATAACTAGGGAATAATATGGATTCTTATTCCAATCCCATTTAGGTTTGTAAGTACACTAGAATTATTCTTTTCTTAACTCTAGCCAATTCTTTTTTCCTTCCAAATTCATTATGTTAGCATTCTTCTTTTGTACACATCACTAGTGCGTATCCACAGGCTAATTTTGTAAATAATTTTCTTCGTTTGTAAAAGAAATATAGCCATGTACGAGGCTTTGGACGTATAGTCACTTTCGGAACCGGTCTAACATCGAACATATTTTTTGAATATAGTATTAGACAAACATATTTTGTGTTGGCAAAATTATATAATAAAACTGGTTCTAAATGGAACTTCGTTCAGACTACATTTGTAAATAATTTTCTAGTATAGTATTTAGAAAAGTATCTGTCACAACTCAAAACTTGGGCTAGTGGCAGAAGAGGAATTTCGCAAGAATTAGAAATTCCTTAATTTTTTTGAAAACGTCTAAAAGTTATAGTTTTATAAAACAGTCTATTTTAAATAAAATAAAATATTTAGAATTTCATCCCATAAACCTCTCCCACAGTTCGTATACACCATTAAACATAGATCGAACATATAGCTAAAAGAACGTAAATCAAATATATGTTCAAACATCATCATCATCCTCATCATAACAGACATCAGAATGGTATACATGAGTTCATAGATAAAATGGAAAGTAGTAATCTTGGTTCAATGCTAAAACAAAACTCAAACAATCCAAACAACATAACAGCACACTTCAAGTATTACCAAGATAATGAACTACAATCCTGATGGCCTCTTACTCCTCTTAATTTTCAAGATTGCAGTGAACACCACCTGAGGAAGGGAAGAAGAGAGTGAGCATAAAATGTTCAGTAGGAAAAATAATTACCTCGATCGAAAATATTTTAGTGATGGAAAGCTCCTACATAGTTAGTTTAAATCCAATATATACATATATGATAATCCAAAATCGGGAATTATCACATATATGTATAAATAAATCAGTATAATCAAAACTATTCAATTAAGATGCACATGATACAAATCAACCCATATCCATAAGCTCACATCTTCTCATCTGTGAAAACTCAGGATGATGGTACTAAATGTACCTAATAGCCTGCTTGACACCTAGGCCCATACCTGGAAGGGACAACCATGTGTCGCCTACCAAACTTGGAGAGATAACCGAATTGCCTATACCTACCAAATGGGGAGGTAATCAGAAGTAACAAAATCTCGCGTAAGTTTATGAACTCTATACCGACGGTGGGGCATGCAGCACCACATTGTAAATCCACGATGCTAGCACGATGCTCATGTATAATCCTATGACACGTGCAACACAGAACTAAAGTATGCAAATAATCGCACTCTGGTTTTTCAATAAAATAAATATATTAGAATTTTTATAGAAAAATGGGCAACAAAACAGCCTTATTATTGATATACCCAAAATAACATGCACTCAGAAAAATCCCTAGAGTAATACAGTATATATATGTATATCATACCATCACAATCCATCACATATGTTCAAGAAAACCAAAAATCACATTTGTTCTTATATGTCATAGAAAATAAGTTTTATCCAAAAGTAATATAAAATGGAGGTAACTGAATCCTTACCTTACAAGAATAGCGATACCACACTATTGAATCCTTAAAGTATTGTTGACAATCGTTCGGAGGGTCGGAAACCAATTCCAAGCCCTCGATCATTCTCTTGCAAAAACCAACTTCTCAACAGAGCTTCAATTCCATAAACAGATCTCTTCACTGAATTCCTAGCACCCAAAATAGTTAGGTTAGACATATAACTTATCCAATTCGGATCCGAGCCTATATCGGACCGATAGCGCACAAATCGAGGCAAATCTTAGCCGTCTGATTTCGATTTTTGTGCCGATCACCAAACATAGGCAATATATATATATATATATATATATATATATATATATATATC
>JXTB01000519.1:114411-136227 GCA_002914805.1 Parasponia andersonii | reverse complement strand
ATACTTTGTCCTCCAAAATCAAATCACGTGCGTACTACTGTTTAATATATATATATATATATATATTTATATTAATGACAATTAGCCAGAAATCATTAGAAAACATGACATGAAATAAGGACATATATGACACATATGTATACATGCGGAGGTGATCATCATACACCACATATACACGGATACTCATATACATACTCATACATTTATTTACATACTCAAGAAAGAATTACATGAGACAACAGGCGTTGACATTGTCATCATTGAACATGTTGCTGACCTTGTCATCTCCCCGGTGAGTGACCGGAATTCTACCGTGCTTCTCACCGATATTGTAGCCGTGCCTGTAGTAGTTGTAGCTTTCCTTGAACTCATTTGTTGTGTCTTTGAAATAGTCACTGGTTGACGTAAAGTACAACGGCGGGTCAGGGTACGGCCAGAACTCCGCCCTTTTCCCGGCCCTCCTCACCGCCTTCAGCACCTTGTTGCGGTCAACGTACCCAACCACCGTCACTTTTTCCAAATCAAGATTTACTTCCACGGAATCGATCCCTTAGCAAAATCCATATATATTTTTTATTAAAAAATATTAAATTAAAGCAACCATAAGCTTTGGTATGACAAGTTTCTGTGACAATATTTAGAAAAAAAAAAAGTCTTATGATGATTTGTAAGTATAAATTTTAAATCAATGTCGAATACAATTATTGATATTAATTATTTGCTACAACATATAGAAGCAATATAATTAGCACTACTAAAACAGGACTAACGATGTCACTTGAACCACGATATTTTTCAAAAAAAATGACGTAGTCAAACTCTCACGTCATCTCATTTAAAAGCAATGTGATTACAAGTTCAATCATGTCGCTTATGTAACGAACAACGTGATTATTACAAGTTCTATCATGTCGCTTATGTAACGAACATCGTGATTAGACCACGTATGATGTCTTTTTTTTTTTTGGTAGAAAATGATATGGTATATTATTTTATTTAATACCACATTATTTTTTTGTAAAAACAACATGAAAGAGGGTATGCACCATGTCGCTTATATAACGAGCGGCGTGGTACATGAGCTTATGTAACGAGCAACATAGTTAGGCCACGCACCATGTCACTATTGAAAATAAACTTGTTTAAACGCATAAAAAGTATTCTAGGTCCATCAACATGAGACCTAATAAGTTAGAATTAGTCCAAGTGTAATGCTCATAAAAGAAGAATTCTACTCCAAATTGAGGAAACCTTTTACCTAAAATTTTCTAGTGTTAGTTAGATATTAGTTTCTTGCATGTGAATTATTTGATTACTTAGATTATTATTAGAAGTGTGTAGAAGAAAATATGTATGGCTTAAGGATTTTGGTAATTGTTTATTTGTGTAGTTCTCATTATTTCTCATGTAGTATAAATACCCCTCATCATTTGAGTTCTAAGCATCAAGTAAGAAGCAAAGCTTCTAAGAGTGAAGAGAAAAGAGAAAGAACCATAACTTCTAGTAAGTGAGTGAGATTGAAGAGTGAAATTAAGAATTTTCTCTTATAAAAATATTTGAATAAATAATAAAGCTTATTTTATTTTCAACAGTCACTTTCTACAAAAACAACGTAGTAGGAAGCTTATACTAGCCACTCCATTACGACCGTCTATTCAAAACCATTAATTCTACCAAATAGTCCCTAATTAGAACAAATTTAAAATTTTCAATATTTTCTCATTCAAACTCTACCCATCTTGAATTTCATATATATCTCTCTCTTTTATTTTAGTTTCTTCAATTTAAAAGTCTTTGAAAATTTATATGTCTTTTTTAATCTTTTAGATACAGATTTTTGAGATTTTTTTAACCATCATCGACAATGCTGGAGTGTGGAAAGAGTGACAAAGGAGGAGTGAAATGACACTGTAAAAATTTGGACAATAGGTACAAAGTCAGTAATTTGGTGTTTGGCTCATAGAGGTAGTGTGAAGTGCACATATTACTAGTCTGATCTATGAGGAGAATTATTGAGTAGTTAAGATTTTTTAGAAAACTGTAAACTACACCTATCAAACACATAAGGGGAGAAAGATAACACATACCACGTCATTTCCTCAAGGAATGAAGTGGTATCCCCAAAAGCAATACAGTAAAATCTTAATAATTGATAATTTGTGACTTAATCACGTCATTTTTTATACAAACGACATAATAAACTAATATACTACGTCACTTTTTATACTACGTTATTTTTTATACGAACAATATAATAGTCTAACATATCACATTGTTTTAAAATGATGTGGTATGACAGGGAGATACCACGTCATCTTATAAATAACATAGAAAATGTTTTCTACAGTGGCGTAGGTATATTCTTAACCAAAACGGAATCCGAATTGGCCAGAAATAACAATTAGCAAGTGTGTGTGGACCATTTATGATCTTATCAAATTAACCATATATATACACAAAATTAATAAGAGAAATCAAATTATAGCAATTAATAAGGATTTAATTAGAGAATAATATATTAATTTACCTCTAAGCTTCAGAATGGCGCTTTTGACTACTCGTTCACAGCCAGTGCAGCACATCCTGACTTTGAGATCCACAGTCTGTAAAGAAAACACGACATTCACACGGCAGTTTTGGAAAAAGTTTATATATATATATCTATTAAATGATTATTCTATTATCTTTAAACCTTTCATCTCATTCCATTTTTTCTGTGTGATTTTGAAGATACCTTTATGCCTTTTACACTGCGAAAATTCTAATAAAGAGAATTAAGAAAAGGCTATGTTGGATCAGTAATATTGTAGCTTAAATTTAATTAGGTAATGTCACATATAGATTCTTATATTCTCCCACGCGGGTCATGAGAGTTTTATTTTAATTTCGATTCTTAATGTTGTTGTACATAGTACTAAAACTTGATTCAATAGAGATTAATAAATTCACAATACACACCAAAATGAAGATTCTTGCCAAACCTTATCTATTGGTCAGTCATGATTTAAAAAAGATTTACCTTTTATCAGAGTATTAGCTACCTTTTTCAAAATCATATGGACTAGTCCTCCATTAATGGGCGAGAAAGCTCTTTAACAACTATTTATCACTAGCTAAATAAACTAATATAATATAGCGAAAACCTAATACAATTATACATCTCCTTTTTATTTTGGTTTCTCTCTCTATGGCAGCACAACTGTTTTAAATATTATCAGCATATGATGAATTATTCAACTTGGTGCAAAAGATAACGTAACTATATATAAGAAGTTATCTTTAGGAAAAACTAAAAGCAAAAAAGAAAGAAACTTCCTTGTATATTTTTCGCTATTTTCATCTCTTTGAAAACTGAGTAGTGTTTGTGTAAAAAAAAAAAAAAAACCTTAGTGTAGGAACTGAAAAAAACTAACACATATCATATAGGAGGATCTGTAAATATTTATATATGTATATAAATATATTACTGCTTTATCCAAATATTTACTTCACCCTTGTATTACTTGAAAATGGACATAAAAAAAAGTTATATGACATATCTTAGAGATCGAGAGCGCCTGAACACAAGAGAGAAAGAAGGAAAGAGGTAAAGAGACTCTTTTTATTCATGGCAAATTGAAATGGAAGATATCTTAGATATTTAAATAAAATTTTAAAAAAAACAGTCATGAAACGAAAATACTTGGGATCATGAAAGCGATATCGATATCGAACCTGCAAAGAAAGAGGACGACCCTTCTTGGGCATTTTCTTGTGTGTGTAGTTGTGGTGGACGCTTTTGTGATGATGGGTAGTGGTATCTCGAAAGAGAAAGTAACAATAAGCAATGGAAGATATTATAGGACCAAAGGCTCTTTCTAGTACCGTAGCCATGACCAAAACTTCTTCAACTATTTATATACTACTACTTAACCAAAGAAAGAAAGAAAGAAAGATAAGATCAAAAGAAAGGAAAACTCCAAAGACAACTAAAGCTAGCTTAAGCCAAGCCTCAGAAGATATTCCACTGTGGCTTATTAAGCATCCCTTCCTCGAGGTTTATCTCTTGGTAATATATTCCAAAAGTACCCAAAAGAAAAAAAAAAATGCAACAAATATTTTCCCCTTGAGGTGAGCTAGCTAGGTAGTTTTCTTATATAATGGGGTAATAAATTGGGATGGTGAGATTATTATTAGAGTACCCTTTGGACAGGGAATGGTATCAAAACATGTATTCACATGATTTAATGCTTGAAACGTGGGTCAAGATAAATGGCTACTGACAATAAGAAGGGAATATTACCTTCAGGAGGATTTGGTTTTGGACGGGTTTATGCAAGAAAATAATTACGGAGAAAAGAAAAAAGCTGGGTTTTGATGCAAAGTAGGGGAAGAACATATATTCTGAAAATCTTCCATTATTTTCTATTAATTAGAGAATCACTGATACGTACCATCTATATGTATAGCTAGAAAGCTAGCATTTATTATATTATATATACCAAAGTTATATTCCCATGCTGCTATTAATTAGGCCTTGTGCTGGTGTGTGTTTTTTCCCCTTAATTATTATATTCTTTTATTATACTAGGCCTTAAGAAAAAAGAATCTTTGGGTTCGGCCATGTAATTGTATTGTATATTATATATTTAGCGGGACTCAACCATGAGTTTTGTGATAAATAAAAATATGTGCTATAAAGGACATGTACTGCGCGCCATCATTCCGGGCCACTAATTTTAGTGCTCACCAATTAGGGCAATATGTTCTCGAGACAATCGCATGGAAATATATAAAATGTTATGCTTTAAGCCTTCAACTTCTAAGAGTTTTCTTTTCAATAAAAATGGAAAGAAAAAAACAACTAATAGTATAAGATTTTGGAAGATTCGGTAATCTCAGATATATGTATAGTATTCAAAAACATCTCAAACATGTTTTTGTCTAACAGCTAGTAGCAGTAACTTAACGAAAAAAAAAAAATCAAATTACTTCACTGTTTGGGGTTTGTCTCCAGTACTTCAGGAATTAAAATATGAAACTAGTATGCGTATACAACTGTTTTTAAATTTTATTTTCATTTGAATTTTGTTTACGGAGTACATGAAATCTTAAGAATTTTAAAAAACATAGTAAAAGGGAATATTCAAGGTAGAACACTAGTGTGAAATATTTAGTTTGTATCACGATGATATGGTAAGATAACCATTAATTTGTTTGAGGAATAGATTGCATGCTATAGTAGACATATTTTTGTGAGCTTTTTTTCTTTTGTTTGAGGAGATATATACTGTGCCAATAATTTGCCGGGATACTTTAAGAAGATCAAAACATGAACTTTTTAATTGGAATCTATTAAAATCTGGTGCTCTCATAAAATGGGAAATTGTAATGTGAATAAGTATTTAAAACAGAATAATATATATTATTGATTTGTGGAAAACGATACATTTTTAAAGTCCTCAAATTTTAAATTATTATTTTGCCGTCAACCTGCACCTGAGTCACTAACGTCACAAAGCCCCTAAATAGGGGAAGTAATGATAACTTTTATAACTGGAACTTATAGGCATCATCATTTTCCCTATTACCTTTTAGGATATGGAAGAAAATAAAATAAACCTCCAACATAAATCAAATTTCTTGTCAATTATAAATAGTTTATAACACTATCTTTCACTTATTTACTTTTAAATATCATCCACAAGGACTGTGGCTCCCAGAAGAATGCTTCTCCTCGTAGAATTATTCTCTTTTGATGGGAAGGTCATTATATGCTTCAATAATGTTCTTCCTTTTTCTTTTTTTCTTTTTTTTTTTCAAATCTCGACGGAACAAGTGAAATTAAAATAAAATAGAAAAAAAAAAGAAAGGACATAGAACTACATGAAACTGACGTCTCAAGAACTAAAAATAGAAATAAAACCTAAAGAAAGCAGAAAACTTCGGAAAATCTATAATTAGGTTTCGCAATATAATCATCATAAACAAAAGGAAAAATAAAAGAAGGAGCAGTCCACCACTAGGTAGGATAAATTATAGAAGGTACTCGAGAAACTAAAAAATCAGTAACGTGATTACCCTCAAGATAAATATATGTCACAATGAGATCCATATGAGCAATGTACTCCAAGACCCTAGACCAAGTTGATCTCCAACAAAAAGAAACTTTAAAGAATAAGACAATAATATAGAAACTACATAAATGGAATCACTCTTTAACTAAAGGTGCTTCTAACCATATTTCCAGACAAATTCAATTGCATGAATCACCGCTACTAACTCAGCCTTGAGCGTATAACATACTCCCAAAGGGATAGAGAAACAACCATGAACAAAAATACGATGTGTCCTAAACATCCCTAAGCATTCAGAAAAATCCAGAATGCCAAAAGCAGAACTATCAGTATTGACCTTCAATAATATTAGCCGCCTTCTGGGGCCTGGCCTATCTTTAATACGCTCCGTCAAAATCATAACATCTATCACGAAATTAAATATAGTATCTGAAATCAGAGACTCAGCCTCTCTAATAAAGCGCCATAAGAGAACCAATGCAAAATTAGTGGAAGACTTTTTTTTCTTCAAAAAGAGCCAAATTCTGAAAGTGCCAAATAATCCAAAAAAATAAAGAAGCCAGACCAACCTTCCAGAAAGAAACAAGTTGAGGACTCAAAGAACAATATTGAGCTTTATCCCAAAGATCTACCACAGTATCTTCTAGAGAAATAGGAGTACGGATGACGGATGACAAAGTTGACCAAAGCTGCAGGGCAAAAGGATAATAAAGGAACAAATGTAATAGGTCCTATATGGAAGAGCGACAAAAGCTACAACAAGACGAGAGATTATAACCATGTCTCATCAGTGAAGTTGCAGTAGGAAGATGATCATGAAGAGTTCTCTAAAATAAAATTGACCTCGAAGAATGAATAAAAGAGGACTAAATCTAATTTGCCTAAGAACAATCATTTGAGGAACCAGAAATAAAGACATAAGCATCAGAGCTGGTAACCAAACCATCTAGGGAACCTATCCAAAACAAGGTATCTAGAATATCTAAATATACAACGGACTCAATTGTAACTGCAATGTCCGGAAAGGAAACTTTAAAAGTAGAGGGGAGGGACTAACTTGAGTCTGTTAAAAGATCACCAACCATACTCTCCAAAAAAGGATCGAGAACCATGGGAGAAGAAATTAAGTCAATCAACAAAGAACCCAACCAATTATCAGTCCAAAACATGATCTCGGAATGCCCATCCATTAACCAACGAGACTCTTCGTGCCAATCCTTATATAAAGGGTAAAGTCCAGTCCAAATAGAATATTTAATCTAATATCGAAAATCTCTATTGCCTTTAAAAAAAAACCGAGCACAGAGATAGATGAATAAATTAAAATCAATAATCATCATTCTCCAAGGGAACTTTTCAAGAAGGGCTTTGTTAAGTAGAGATAAATCACGAAGTCTTAAACCACCTTCCTCCTTAGGACAACAACATTTCTTCCAAGAAACTTGAACAGGTTTCTTTTATAGAGTAGAACCCAACCAAATAAAATTGCTAATTGCCTTTGTCATTTTTATAATAAAGAACTTAGCCATTTGTAAATCTGGAATGAATGAATGAGTGAACCATAAATCACAGAACTTACCAAAGTAAGTCTGCCAGTAAAAGAAAGTGATAACCCAATCCAATAACGAAATCTAGTCAATAAACTGTCCATCCAATGAATCAACTACTTTTGTCGAGGAGCTCCCACAAATAAAGGAACTCCTATGTAATGCAATGACTCTGCACCTCGCCTCATACCACAAATATAAAGCAAATTCCTAATTCTCACGGAGGAGATACCCTTACCAAAATAGATATGTGACTTCTCCCAATTAACCATTTATCCTGAAAGAGGCCCATACAACTCAAAGGCTGAGTGAATAACTCTCGTATTCTTAGGAGAAACTATATAGAAAATAAGCACATCATCTGCATACAAAAAGTGAGTAACAGCACTCTTATCTCGAGATGACATGATAGAATTAATAGCTTTTGAACTAGAGCTAAGTAATGACTTAAGAATCCTCAGCCAAGCAAAAAAGTAAAGGAGAAAGAGGATCACCCTGCCTGACTCCTCGAGAGTAAGGAAAAAAATCATAAGGAGTCCCATCAAAAAGCACAGAGATACGAGCCGAATTAAAAATACTTGAAACCCAATCGATGAAGGTGTCCAAAAAACCGAAGGACCGGAGAACCTCCAAAACAAAAGACAAACCAAAAAAGTCAAAAGCCTTGCCAATATCAATCTTTAACATTCCGAGGCTCCTATTATACAATCACCTATTTGTCTACCTTGGACAAAACTAAAATAATTCGAAGAGATAATTCAAAAACCAATAAGACCCAGTCTGGTAGCAAGGATATTAGTGATAACTTTAAAAAATAAATTCTCCAAAGCTATAGGCCGAAACTGCTCCATTTTATTTGCCCCATTGACATTTGGAATAAGAACTATAAAATTTAAGTTAGCACTAGGGAACATCTTACCAGTGCGAAAGAACTCCTGAACTACTGAAACAAAATCGTAGATTACAATAGACCAATAAGAGCAGAAAAATTTCCCAGTATATCCATCCGGTCCTAGCGCACTAGAAGGATCTATATTAAAAACAATGTTTCGAATTTCTTGCTCAAATAGAAGGCATAACAAAGTAGTATTATCCAATGGGGTAACCAAACAGGGAACATGTTCACAAATAATAAAAGATCACCTGAATAATGAAGAGGCTCAGAGAACAAAAAAGCGTAATAATCAACAATATGAGCAGCAATACGAACTAGGCCAATCACAATCTCATCATTAATCACCAGAGAAGATAAAGTCTTATTAGCTTTACGTATTTTAAGAGTCGCATGATAAAATAAAGTATTCTGATCCCCTTCTTTTAACCATTTAATTCGACACTTGTCTCTCATGAAAGAATCTTTTATGGTTAAGGCATTATCAAGGGCGGCCAAAGCATCTACCTCTTCACAAAAAAGCTCCTCAAAAAAACCATTAGCTTACAATCTGTTCTGAATTTCTGTAACCCTATCAGTAGCTCTGTTAACTTTGAAGGACAAATCTCCAAAAAACTCATAATTCCAAGTGCGAAGAGAAGTCCTGAGAAGCTTGAGTTTCTTGAAGAGACGAGAAGTAGGATGACCAAAATCCAGAGAAAACCAAATACTATAAACCAAGTCCAAAAAGGTAGGGTCCTCGACCCAAACATTCAGGAAACAAAAAGAACGAGGGCGAGAAAATCTTGAATCTCTCCCTAATAGAAGGAGAGAATAATGAGCAGAGTAGGGCCGAGGAAAAGTATTACAAGATAGAGAAGACCAAAGATCGACAAACCCAGTAGAACACAAAGTCCTGTCTAAATGAGAGAGTATAAGACCTCTCGATCCCTTGTTGACTCTAGTGTAAAATACCCCTTTAGTATCCAAATCCACTAAAGAAGAGGCAGGCAAGAAACTAGTAAATTCAAAATAATAAGTAGAGTAGGTAGTACTAATAGTCTCATGAGAGCCTAAAACAGCATTAAAATCACCCATAACACACCAAACAGAGGTGGCCATATCCAAAAGGGAAGAATCATTACCAAACCCACTACAACATCAAGAGAGACATGTTGAGTGTGGTTACAAAAGATAACAAACCTTTGAAGTTTAATTGAAGCAAATATCCAATTAGTTTGAGTATCCTCCTCATTAGTGTATACTAAAGTCAAACTAAGACTAACCCAAAAAGAATCAGAAATAGCATCAAAAGAATAAAGAGACTTAGCTAAATACACCATATCAGGTTTATAACGAAAACAAAAATCTCTAAGAGCAACTTGGGTATTCCTATTAAAAATACCTCTACAATTCCAGAAGATTACCTTTATTTAGAAACAAGTCATTGAGCAACCTGAGGAGGTAACACCGAAGTTAATGATCTTGCCCTTCTAGAAGTAGCTCCAGTCGTAGTAGATTCATCAGACACATCCGGAATAGGGAAATTCCTTTCCTTTTTACTAATAGGGTCATGTGCAACATTGACATTATTGTCGTCCCATCCTTTTTGCCAAAAACCTGCTTTGGAACTAAATCAGTTGTCTTATTAGAGAGGTTACCAGGAGAAACTCGACGAATCGTTTGACCAATAACAGGTGCATCAATGTGATTGTCACCAAGGACTTCGTCAGCCTAAAGATTCTTATTCACCCATATCATCCTCAATAACATTAACCTTCCCTTCCACAGAAAGATCTTTTCTCAAAACTGAAAAAACATTCTGAATAGGCACGAAAATAGACTTTATTGTTGAATTAGAGATTGGTCTATAAATATTTTTTGTGAGCATGACTGACCCCACTCTTTAAAGAGACTTTTATCCTTAGTTTCTGTTGAGGCCTTAATCCCACGTTTACAAGCAGTAGTTGTATGACCAATAGTATTGCATGACAAAAAAAAAATACTGATCAATTCTCACAAGATAAAGGAATAAACAAGCAATCTTCCCCTACCTCAAACATAAGTGAATTTGAAAGAGACTCAAACAGATCAATATTTATAAGAATTCTTGCAAAAAGGCCAAAATCACCTTTTAAGGCCATCTCATCAAAATAAATCCAAGGTAATTCATGAAATCTAACCCAATCCTGAGCATTTGTAGAATGTTGCGTGTTGGAATTGAAGTTTAGATGCCAAGGCTACAATCTAAGAACCCCAGGCTTAAGATGCAATAAGCCAAAAGACCAAACATGGTCTTTTTCTTCCTCCGAGTTCAGCAAGATATGGAAGAAACCTTTTCTAAGATAAATCAATCTCCATGAGAGGCAAATTCCATAAAGATTGAAGCTTCATAGACTAGCTTCTAAAGAGCATCTCCCCTAGATAGAAAAACACGTCCAATAAAAGAGAATTGGCATAAATTTAACTTGTTTCTTAATACCTTTTCATTGACCTTAATACACACACAATTTTCTTTCAAAGTAAGTTGAGAGGTTGTTGTATCATTAGAGTGATCAATCATAGGAGACTTTGAACCATCTATAACCCCATTCAGCATCTTAGAACTACAATTCAAAGATTTAACATTGAAATTCCCTGCAACCTTAGCAAAAGAGATACTAAGAGTTCTAAGATTGGAGGAATTATTTGTAGACTCAATTATACCACCTAAAAAGGTCATATTACCATGCTTTTTATGAAAGGAGATGGTATATCTGCTCTAAGGTCAGGAACTTGGGTTTGCTAAAAAATCTGGGTTACCATGAGAGAGGACCAGATTCTCGGGAAACAAACAGAAAAATAGAGAAGCGATGGAGGAGTTGATGCAGAGTACTGACCTCGGCTGTTTTAGTGACCTCGTCGCAGGTTATTATGCTTATCCCTCGCTTATATAGTAGTAATCTGTGGCATATACAGGGTCTAATAGGTATGCTATCACGTAAATTTTGTGTTTTCATATATTAATTATTTAAGAAAAAACTAAATATTTGTCTTCATCTTGCCCACAAAACAGTAAACTATATATTCAGTGACAAATAAACTGCATTAAAGCAGGAACTATCTTTTTGAATAGATAAATATTTATTAATTTCACTAAATTTCTTCTTCCACTCTTTTTCTATTTTATTTTCCTCTCTAACTAGTTATATATATATATATATATATATATATATATATATATATATATATATATATTAAATAAGGGAGACGGCAATGATTTTATTGAAATTAAAGATTGATTAGGATAACATTACACACCAAGAACATAAATTGACACATTGGGATTCGTGTACAAAAAGGAACAAAAAGCTCGAGATTAATCTCTAAATAATTATATCATGTCCTCTATCTTTGTCAGTTACATAACACCATTATAATCTACATACGAAAGGCAAAATGAATATTTATATCCCTATTTTTTCTAACCCCAATTACTCCGTGTCCATAAACATGCCTGATTTGGGACACATGAAATAATACTGTGGATAGTACCTAATATTTTTTTTCTTTTGGCTTGCTAGTACCTTACATAATAGCATATAATTATAATGCTGCAAATGAAAATTTCAAACTGTTTTTATAGTAAAAAAAAAAATAGTAGGAATACCAAAAAATCAAAAAGTTGTACAAAATGATATAGCATCATTTTTTACTGCATAATTTATAGTGTGGTTGCAAATGATGTCACATAATTTCAAATAATTTTTTATGCATATTTTGAGTGTAGTATTACTCTTTTATAGGTTTTTGATTTATTTATTATTATTATTATTATTTGGTCATTGATTTCTGAATAGGGTAAGAAGCTAATAGGAATATTTACAAAAAAAAAAAAAAAAAAAAAAAAAAGATATCATTGGTTTTTAGGAAATAATGTCATAACATTACATTAAAGTAATGAATACTTAGAAGATTATACTTTGGAATTTCACGGAATAACTTTTTCAAACATGAGCAAAGGGGAGAAAATATGAAATTAAATAAAAAAATTTTAAAAAAAGAATTATTATTATTTAGAGAAAGGGATTGAGCTGAACCCTCTTCAAGTTCGGCCTCTTCAAAACATTCTTTGTGCTCGTGAATGTGTGAGGAGCCCACTTATCCTGCCCATAGTGGACAATGACTGGGAAAGTACCACAAATGTGTTGTACTTTTGAAAACAAAGAATTCTTCGCCGGACACTTGAGGGGATGGTTGGCCTCGTATAGGGCCCCATCAGGGAGACCAATCTTTTTTTAATTAAATTATGTTTTTATTTTAGATTAAAGAAAGAGAGGAAAAAAATTTTTAAAGTAGAGGGCATCCCTGGAAAGCCGAATATATACTACGCATATAGTCATACAAGGTTTTTTTGTTTGGCTGGAAATATAGGTTTGTTTCAGAAGATATAGTATGTCAAGTTCTCAATATATTGTGTTATTTTATCAATGCATTTAAACCCCCAGCACTCTTCTAGGGTAGAGATGTATGATGTATCCTTATGATACAAAACATATTCATACATAATTTGTTATGAAATAATTATCGACACTCCTAATGAATTAAATTTCATGATCAGCATTAATAGTCATAATTAAAGCTTATTATAGAACTGATATAGAAAGACTGTAAATTTTGTTCAATGGCTTATACTCAGCACTAAAGTATTTTCCCTGTCTAAAATGATTGTGACTAAAAGGTTTATCTAGGTTTATGTTTGGCCCTTTTTTCTTTTTTGTTTTTCCCTTATTTTTTAAAACTTTTTTGGTTGATTTAAACAAAAGATTGAACATGTAGAGATTCTATGAAAAGAATTATCTTAAGAAGATCTCCACCCTCTATTTTGCGATCTTAAGAAGATTTCCACCATCTATTTTGTTTTTGTAATGAAATAAAGAAGCGAAAATAACACGTACTAAACAAGCCATACAATAATAATATATCTTGTAGCCATAGCAACATTGAATATTGTCCGT
Organism: Parasponia andersonii; assembly: GCA_002914805.1. Taxonomy (NCBI): domain Eukaryota; kingdom Viridiplantae; phylum Streptophyta; class Magnoliopsida; order Rosales; family Cannabaceae; genus Trema; species Trema andersonii. The sequence continues at coordinate 122,756 of JXTB01000519.1, read as the reverse complement.
ACGTAATCTTTATCTTACAAAATTAGTTGAACAAAGAATTTGTGATCAGTGGACTTCTTCTGGATTTGAGCGTCTTTCAACACTTGTTTTGTTAGTTGTTTGTTATACTTCTTATAGCCCTGTTGCTAAAGCTGTGAAGGGCTAATAGATTAACTTACTGAATAATATTTGGAATGTCAGTCAAAACTTAATCTTACTTTGTGATATAAAAGATAATCGCATGAAGAGTTGTATGTTTGTTTCTAAACCAATTAATTAGTTAGTCCATGATCTTTCTTCTTTTTATAATCTTATTTATTTGTTTATTTGAAAGAAATTAGTTTATGATGTTTAGTAACACTTGATAACACCTCAAGGCATACTATGAGCTTTTTTTGTTATTTTACATCCCTCTAAATCTATTTTGAAAAATACTAGTTCTACGTTCTTTTACGGTCTCTTTTGTATTCTCTCCGTCTAACTGCTTAACACATGGTTCTACTACAGTTTGTTATAGTATTAAAATATTAAATTAGATAGTAGAAATCACGTATCAAAGAGAATATAGTGTTAAAAAAATGAGAAAAAGAATGTAGTTAGCAATTCTCAACTATTTTTATTAGATATGAGAAATACAAAGGTCACTCAACTTCGCTTAACATCAGAATTTGAGATTCGATAGTCGGTACTCGGTAGTCAGTACAGACCTTCTTCCACTTTACCATTTATTAACCAGCTTTACTTATGTAGATTACATGCATATATGTGTACAGAAGAACTAGTTAGTGTCATTTTCTTTTTCACTCTTTTCTATTTAATTGATATATGAACTTCTAGATAATTTTCTTATATTATTATCTTATATTTTTAGAATGTGAGAGATAAGAGTAGGTTCCAAGTGAAGCCTAATGTTGGGAAAATACAAATCAAGGAGGGTTTTCCAGATATGAATGACTATTTTACAAATCACTTTTCAAGATAAATTTTGAGTTATTATGAAACTAAAAAAATGAAAAATACCCGCGCATAGACCCCTAATTAAAAAGCTATTATTTTTTTTTTAAAAGCGGGAATTAAATGTTATACGAAAACAAAAGGAAAAAAAAAAAAGATTTAAAGTGTGGTATCTTTAAAATGCGGAACTAAAATGTGAATATGTGCTATCTTAAAAAAAAAAAATGATATGACTTCCTATGGTTGCTATATGGTAAAAATAAAAGGCGCCAATTGAAAAAGATCACCTTTTTAAAAAATCGGAATTAAAATCTGATATTGTTAAAAAGAGGGATTAAAATTGTCGCGTTTAAAAAAAGAAGGATTTATAATGTGATATGTTTGAGAGTAATTATAAAAAATGGCTTTTTTAAGATCAATTTAAAAAAAGGTCATTTGTTACACCGTTTTATAATTTTATTTGGTAAGCTGTTTTTTAGTTGATCTATATTTTTATAAAGTAAATCACTTTTTTTAAAAATAAATCAATATATTTTGATATACTAAAAAATAGTCATCTTTTAAATCATTTTCAAAAATTCGGCTATTTATTTTTTGATAATATTCAAAAAAACAGTTATTTTACAAACTATGATCTATAATGCGGTCATTTGGCTAAAAAGCCTATGTTTGAAACTGTTCTACAATCAGATTCGGATGGAAAACCTCAACCCAACATCTATAAAGAGATGTGAACCTTGGTATAAAAGAAGACGCCACAATCAAGGATGAAGAACTTGATTGATAAGTCAATGGATGAACGCCACAGAGAAATCTGATAAGTTCGAATAAGTTGTCAAAGAACCAAAGAGAAATTGCTCTCAAATTCTAATAAATTGTAATCTGATCTTATTGAATGAAAAGTGTACAATATATAAGACTAAGCCACGAAATTTTAATCCTAAAAAGACCCTAAAATGTCCAAGGTAACTTACCCAAACTAGAAAAAGAAAGTTGGAAACTATCCGTCTAATAACTACCTAAATTCGGCCTCAATCAAAAGGTATCAATCTGATTTTATTCCCTTAATTTTCAACATATTGCACGCTACTAAATAAATAGAAATAAGCAAGTAAATCATTTCGGATAACTACCAATTTGCATGTAAATAACAAAAATAGGAATGTAAACTATGACTTGGTGTCCAAGTCTTTACAAATCAGATTCATGCTTATCATGTCCTTATCACATCTCTTTATAGGTGTTGGGTGACCAATTAAGGGATAGCTTTTAGATATGGTACTTTTCAAAGTTCATTTGGCATTTTTGAAGGAATAAATACGACCAATATTTTTTCGAATTTTTGAGTTTAACCCATCGCCTAATTTTCTCATGAATCTTTTTAGGACTAATCCTAAAAATTATGACATTTTTTGACCTCTTATAACCAGGGGTCATAAATAAAAAAACATAGGAACTTTTGTACATAGCATTTAACTATGTATAAATTTGTCAAATAGTAGTTAACTAAATCTATATTGAAGAACAGCAGATTTTACAAAAATGAATCTTGTTATACTTTTAAATCTCAAGTAGTCATTGATTAAATAGAAAAAGAATAGTGATAAATTGGATGTTCACAATAAAACTACAATAAATCCAAATAATTAAAACACACTGCTAAAAGCAAAAGTTAGGCCTCAAGAACTGCTATTCAACCTAATTTCCTCTTAAAAACAGTCATAAAGAAAAGTTATTTCGGGCCAAATTACTCCTACCCATGTCCAGATCTCCATGATCTTTTCAAGAAATTAGAGTTGGTGTCCTCTTTTACCGTTAATTTTAGTAAATGTCTGTTTTCTTTTAATAACTGAATTGCCGATTTGATTGGTATTTATATTAGGTATAACTACTAATTCAGTTTTTATATCGAGTATACTAGATGCATCAGATTTTACCATTAGTTTATCTACTTGTATATCGGTCATTTTGTTACGGTATTAGACAAATTGAGTTCTATTTTAATGAGGCCAAACCCTAATAATTCATATTCAATTGAGGAAATTTGACTTTATACGATAAAGTTTTCAATTAAAAAAGATTAAAATATCAGATTTTAAAATTTATTGAAAAATTCTTGATTTATTTAGAAAAATATTATTTTTGAAATATTTATAAACGTACCACTTTTTATGTACCACTTTTTATGTATTGAAGAGGTGTTTGAGGTAATTGGTCAAATTATTCGAGGTAATCAAATTAGTTTTCTCAAGTAACCCAATTTATAACCTCGAATACCTTTGAAAAAATACTAATTTTGAAGAAAAGTAGTTTTTCTAAATAATTTTGAAAAATGATATTTTATAATTAAATTTTAAAAAAAGAATTAACTACATTAATAATCCTTGAATTATACTCATTGTACTATTTTGGATCCTAAGTTTTCAACTTACACAATAATGACCCATGAATTATATAATTATTGTAATAATGATCTAACAAACAGTTAAATATTTGACAAAAATAAGTTATTACGAATCATATAGTTTGGTAACTGTGGTCAAGAATGAAATTCTAAATTTTTAAATTTACATAACAGACTATCATGACTCATGCAATTATTGCAGTAATAACCATTTTCTTCACGAATTACTAAATTTTTAAAATAAATGAGTCATGTGCAAAGTATACAATTTGGAACTATGTTTAAGAATGAAATTCTAAATCATAAAAGTAAATAATGTCCAATTATACACATGATTATTTTCTATTAATATGAAAGTAGAAAATTCATAGGCCAAAATGGTATAATGAGTATAATTCAGGAGACATTACAATAGTTAAACCTTTAAAAAATATTATTCTCTAAATCAATCCAGGATTTTTCAAAAATTTTGCCCATTTGGAATTTTTCAAATTTTTTGGAGTTTGGGCGTGGGAGTTTGTAAGAGATACTATTCAATTTGGACCTAGGCAGAGTAATTTGGGCTAAAATCAATATGTTATTATTGTTTTTATTATTTTTTGGGATGACCTTTTGAGTGCTCATATATTTTACGATAGTCCTGAAAAAGTGATCATGCAAATAGCCAAGTATTTATAAGAAATGGCTTTTTTAAAGATCAATTTAAAAAATAGCCGTTTTACATCTATTTAATAAATGGTATTTTATAATTTTATTTTGATGAATAACTGTTTTTAGTTGATATATTTTTCATAAATTAAATCAATTTTTTATAAAATAAATCAAATTTAAAAATCAATCAAATATTATTATATACTAAATAAAGTAAATCAATTTTTTATAAAGTACATCAATTTTTTAAAGAATGAATCAGTTTTAAAAAATAAATAAATCAATTTTCAAAAAATAAATGAATATATTTTGATATAATAAATATGAAAAATGGTTATTTCTTAAATAATTTTCAAAATTCGGATATTTATGTAATAGTGTTTGAAAAACGGCTAGTTTGCAAACTATGATAAAAAATTCGGCCATTTGGCTAGAAAGCCCAATAGCCAAAATAGTCCTCAAAATGTCATTTGGGCTCAAAAGATTCCTAGGTCTGTCCAATTTCCCCAATTTCGAACATAGCGAGCCCATCAAATTACATTGGGCTGGAACTACTCAAATAGTCCTAGAAGCGAGTCAGGCCTATCCATCAAATGCTTGCGCCACATGGAAATGTCATGAAACATGAAACCGTTGAATTTAAAAGCCATACGTATTTTATTCGTTTTTCAAAAAAGAAAATAGGCTAAAAGATGAACCAATTAAACTTTTGCTAGCCATTATCTTACAGGCTTTTATACTATTCAGTCTCACTATTTGACATATGAATTTTACTGTCATTTATTATATAATTAAATTATGAAACTTACCGGAATCATATATCAAGTTGGGATACTGAAATAGTGTAATTGAATAATGTAATAGAATGCAAAAGAAGTGCATATATCATTCCTCATTATCTAAACCAAAACATTTAGATGGTTACCAAATCCAAAAGAATAAAAGTAGAACAAAGGAGAAACCAATGGATTGTTTGGTAACATTTCTTTTTTGTTTTTTTTTTTTTTGTTTTTAGGTACTATGCCTTTAGTTTAAAAAAATGAAAGAAAAGTTCAGATGTTCCTACATTATTGCTTGAGTAAATCTTCGATATCAATTTCAACTTCAAAAATAAAAACAATCTATATACAAAGTCAAAATCTCTAAACCAATGTTAGAAAGAGAGTGGTCAACGGAGGAAAAATGGCCACGGAATTATAGAACACTTAAGGAAGATAACAACACAAAATGCAGCATATTTGGAGGATCTTGTGTAACATGTTTGAAAGTATATTTGTTGGCATGTTTTCTGTTGTAACATGACTAGTGATTCTTATTACGACATACGGCTAGATATTTAATCTTTTAAGTTTTTCAGTATTTACCATATATATATATATATATATAAATGCTTTAGGATTACGAAATTCTGGTCAAATTGATTGAATATATTTTACAGGAGATTAAGATAGATTATTTCTTTATAGATATATTAATTGTTTCCTATTTTTGTGTGATCTCTGATTGTTAAACACGCATTTGAATATGATTTGATACTCTAGCATAGATACTGGGTAACTACCTAATTTATCGATGAAATTCTGTTCACATTTTATAAAGGAAATGTCATAAATTAACATATTTTGATTAATTATTAATTGTAGAAATTTCCTCGATGTTTTTTTTTGCTGATTCTAGATGTCTCTAGTTGATGATCATTAACTGATGAGCTGTCAAAGATATGTGCTAATTGTTTCTCTATTTCAGGAATGAAATATTCATTTTTCATTTTATATATATTACAATATGACTGGATCATGTTGTAACATCAGAATAGAATCAACATTTATTGTTCAAATCAATTTTCTTGATTGGAAAATGAGTTTGATTATTTTTTTTATTATTATTATTATTATTATTGAAGGCCGAGTTTGATTAATTTTATAGTCTTCTAATCAATATCAATCACTCTTAAATATTGATTTACAGATTCTATATTGATGAAGACTTGGACCTCTATATAAATGTGTCTAATTAGAAGCTTTATGTAGAGCATCATTTGTAGCTAAGTGTTTAAAATAAAGATTTAGGAATGTTTATCTAAGTCTTTTGTAGCTAAGTGTGTAAAAGAAAGATTTAGGAATGTTTATCTAAGTCTTGTGTAAGACAATTCTTTAGGAAAAGCACCGAATATCTTCGGAGAAGATCAACAAGTCGATCAAGCTCTGAATGGATTTTAGAATAACGAAGTTAACCAAATCATGTGGTGCTCGCTAAACAGATTAGTGAAAAGAATACAATACATTGTTACAAGTAAAAGAGAGAGCATTTTCTTTGCATAAGTCAATTAGTATGTATTCATTTGAAAATCTTACTAATACGTTTGTTCGGGATCGGATCTCTGATTAATTAATGGGACCTGTAATTAATTAAAATAAAATAAAGAGTAATTGAGATTAGTGTCAGATCACAGGATGTACACAAAAAATAGCCATTACAATGCATGCCACATGTCGAAGTTCTAGTGGGCAGTCGAGATAGAAAACGACATTTCTCATGGTGCTCTTGCTACATTGGTGATTGTAGAAATGACTCCCCTAGTGTGCACAGGTACAAGGTACAAGAGTTATCACAACACTATCTACGTGTCAAAGTTTTGATGAGCGGTCAATATAGGAAACGATACTTTCCACGGTGCCTTTACTACGTTAGTAGTTGCTTGGATAACATACTCATGATATAATAATAATAATAATAATAATAATAATAATAATAATAATAATCATGACATAATATTAGAGACGTAAGTATTATTACAATACTTCTTAAGTGTTGAAATCCCGATAGGCGGTTACGATAAGCAACAACACTTCCTACAACGTCCTTACCATGAAAAGTGGTTACGAGAGTAACTTGTTTACGTGAAATAATTAAAATAATATAATAATGTGATAATGATAAAGAGATCTAGTTGATGGAGGCGATTAAACCGACCATAATGTGAACTAAAAGTCAATGAGAGGTTAGATAAAATAATAACAACAATAATAATAATAGATACGAGATAATGAAAGAACACGAAATCTCAAACTTGTGCCACAAATCAAGCACAAAGTTCGAGAAGAGTAGCTCGATACTCGCAGATCATTGAAGTGCGAATATTAAAACCTAGATGCAAAATAACACGTGCGTGAAAAAAAGATGATATAAAGATAATTAGATAATAAGGAAATGATATGCAACGGGCCTAGAACACATAAAAGAGTGAAAATGGACTGAGATTATAAACATGCAAATTGCAAAGAGAACTATAAGAGTGAGCCAATATGAATTAGTGCCAAAGCCCAACAATATCATGAAATGGACTAATTAATATAAACAAAATGACATGCATGAACATATAAAGGTAATATGCAGATACAAGGAATTGATTAAAGACAAAAGCATGCAAATATGATGAAGTGAGGATGGAAGCAGCCACGGATAGATGAAGATGATAAGATGATGATAGTGACGTTGATGATAATTAACAGAAACAATATAGTGATAATAGTAGTTACGAAGTGATGAAGTTGGACATATGTGCATATGAATTGAGAATTGATGACCACAAGGGAGGAACACAACAAGATAATGATGGTGATATTGATGATGTTGAGTTACGGGTTAGGAAGGGAACAAGAGATGGTGGTGGTAGCGTTGAAGATTAATAAAAGAGATAAAGCTTTTGGCCTCGCGTAGATGAAGAACACAGGAGAAAAATAAAGAGAGAGAGACCAGTTGAGAGAAACATGCTCTGCATTTCTTTCATTTCTTTCTAATTTTCTCTCATTTGTAAGAACTTATGAGCTGAATAGTTATTACAGATGAAGAGGTCCTACCTCTATTTATAGGCAAAACATGCTCTGCCTCGTTTTACAAGGGGAATCTCATTGTACAAGGGGAATGAGGTGTCAAACCTCTATGAGCTAACTTAGTTTGGCTTACAAGTTCTTAGCTTGCAAGTACTTGGTTCACAAGTACTTATCCTACAAGTACTTGTAGGATTGGATGTTTCCAGAAGCTTTTAGAGAAGTGGGGTAACTTGTACTTAAAAGAGAATTTTCTTCCATAGTAAGTAGTTTCTAGAACATTCTAGAACATTGTTGAGATGTCAAACTCTCGTAGGAAAGCTTTGCTTTTTGTCCAAGAATTAAGGGTTCATTTGGTTGCAGTCGTGGAATAGTAATAGTAATAGTAATCAGAATAGAATGGAAAAAAAAATGATAATATAATTATGTTATTTAGTTGAAGTGGTGGAATCAATAGCTGAGTGAACATTCTTATGTTTGATTAACTATGAAGAAAATGGAATTAGTTGTATAATAACAAAAATACT
>JXTB01000519.1:97486-114338 GCA_002914805.1 Parasponia andersonii | reverse complement strand
ATTTTTTTATTAATTAAATTATTGTTTTATTAATTATTTTATATTTAGCATTATTCTACTTTATTTTATTATTTTATTTAATTATTTGCTTTTTTATTAATTAAATGTTATTCCATTACATTCCACCTCATTCCACCTAAGATTAAGTGGAATAGAATTTCACCATATTTCATTCCAATAAAAAGGTTTTTCTTATTTGGATTTTCAAAACAAACAATAAAATTGGATCATATTGGAATTGTTTTCGTTCCATTTCATTTCATTTCCCTCAACTAAATATGACCTGAAGGTGTCTTCATAGCATTGGATGGCTTCACCTTGTACATTAAGAGAAAGTGATATGTCAAAGTTTGAAGTCTTGACCAATGGCTTCACCTTGTACATTAAGAGAAGTGATATGTCAAGGTTTGAAGTCTAGACCAATGAGGCCTTACTTGGTCAAGTCAAGTAATATGAGCTTGTGAATTCACGGTGCCAATTGAGTCCAATTAAGCTCCATTAGGTCTTGATAATTACGAATACTAATTCATGCTTTTAAGTTTAATCTCAAAAATTCAACAGTCGAGCTTAATTGTTGTTCTTACCTCAGATTCTTTCATTTTTTTTTTTAAGATACTAATAAAAGGCCTAACCTTTGGTGCTTTAGACCTTCCTCCTACTTCTTAAATGTATTTTAATATTTTATGAATGATTGTCGCTTCATAAATATCTTTTATGCAAACGAGAAAAAAAAAAAGTGAAAAATAAATAAGAGAACACATCAAACAAATTTCCTTCGTTACTATGGAATGAGAAAGAAATCCAAAAGGTATCAATGCGATTGTAGGCCTATAACTTGTTATACACCAAATAAAGGAAAATTAGGATGATTAATTGTTTTAGACACTTGACTTAATTTTACATTTCAATACATCAGCAATACATTGGGTATGTCACTTGATACGTTAAAAGAAGGCCATCATCCTAAGAGCCCCCAACCAAAACCATTAGGAGATTGGCAAAAGATATAAGAAACAATCTATTCTTCCAGGCCACCAAGCTGTAAAGCCAAACATATGTTAATAATTGACACCAAGCCCGATGATGATATCCAAACAAAGGATGAACAAGATATTAGCTGATCCACTGTAATTAACCAATTAACCAATACTTGTCGACTTGTCAAACATGCCAAAAAAAAAGAGGGGGAAAAGGGCTAAATGACACGTGACACATTCAATTACAGCTACACTCGTCATTTGGCAAATAAAATCCCATAAACGATTTATCCGAGTTCCCGTGTCACATGTTATGGGACCACCCGTAAAGTAATACTATGGGACCACCCAAACAGAATAACATATCATTAATTTCATCCACCTATAATTCTTGAAATTGTCCCATTATATATGTATTGTTTATAGCTAATTATTATGTATGTTCTTACCATTACCCATTTATCCATTTTAAGTACACATTAAAAGGACACATTGCTATTAGAAAACGCGATTTATAATTAGTAATGTAACAATCTATATGAAAACTCGATCAATAGCACTATAATGCGACAAAGATGCTTTGTGTAATGCTAATAGTATGATTTACTTAACTTAATATTAATGTTGTTAATTAAAATTTTATACACCACTTTTTAATTAGTAACGTTGAATATTTTAATATTACCGAATTCATCTCAAAACTGTGGACTGGAACAAAGAAATTTGAAAACACATCCTTGGTGGCCCACTCACCCGACCTCGTACTATAATTAATAAAAATAGTTAAACAAATAAAATATATTTTATTTCTAAAAGCTTCTACACTCTTCTATTACTATCCACAAGGAGAAAGTCCAGTGCATTAATGTGCGACTCTTCCTAGATTTGATTTCTACTACGCCCCAGAAAAGAGAATACTATATTTCAATTGTTTTTCATTTTCGTTCCTGCGAAAAAATAATAATAAATTTTGTTTTTTTTTTTTTTAACGAAATCACTAAAGAGAAAAGGCTCCATTACATTTACATATAATACATCTGAAATACATACACAAATTTTAAAATAAAATAAAATAAAAAAATCCCGCAAATAAAATGAAAAAAAAAAAAACTGAAAATTACAAGACCAAAAATCGCAAACGAATTAATTCAGCTAAATTAAGCAGGGGCAGGGGCTCGAATGAGAGGAGGAGGAGGAATATAAGAAACGAAAGGAAGATTGCGGAGGATGAGAAAACGAACCCGGACAGGAAAGGGCGCCGAGTGGAAGACATGTTCTAGAATCCTCGCCAGCAACGCCGTGTACTCCTCCATCAGCTCCGCCACCACCGCCACCAGTATCATTTCTTTTCCAATCAAATCAACCTCGCCTCTCAATACTATATATTATACAATTACAATTGCAACTGCAATATTGCCTCTTGCTCGGGATTATTGCTCTGTTTGGTTACCGAGAAAATATGAGAGAATTTCTGTTTGTGTGTGTATATATAGTAATAGCAGTGAGAGAGAGAGAGAGAGAGAGAGAGTGTGTGTGTGCGCGCGCGAGAGATGATATGAGATGAGTCTCGTAACTAATCAATCTATGGGCTTAAAATTTTGGTTTCTGGTTTGTTCTTGAAATATATGGATAATGGTTACAATATTTAGATGGTTTAGTCTATTAAGGGAGTGGTGGTGGTGGTCCCCACTATTATTTATGATGATCTCCTTCCACGTGGGTATCTCCAGGAGACGAAACTTGGGTTCATGATTTAGATTTATCTCAATCTTTTTATTTATTTTGGAGACAACTATTTTATTTACTTTTAATTTTAAAGAAAATTAAAGACAGACGTTGGCCATTGGCTGTTCTCCGTCCTTATCTTCTACTATGCCTCATCTCTCATTCATTTCTTCTCTCTCTCTCTCTCTCTCTCTCTCTCTCTCTCTCTCTCTCTCTTCTTTTTTTTTGTTTTTGTTTTTGTTTTTAATACTCCAGTGAGATCAAAATAATAATAATAATAATAATACAGTGAGTGTAAAAGAAGATTGAGATATAACTGTGTTAACATGAATTTATTATTGTTTCAAAAGTGAAATTATAGTCACATTTGGTAATTACAGAATTTTAGAGGTGTTCGCGTAAATAGCTTTAATCCACGTCCACTTAAGTGTAATTTTAATATAGATTAAGGGGTGTTCTCTGTGATTTTATTTATTTATTTTTTTTGGAATCCATTTCTGTTTTTTTTTTTTTCATTTAAGATAATTTATATTGTCTTCTAGTTTTGGGCTATAATGGAGATAATATTTATTAGTATTCTTAGTATCATCGATTTTGTTAAAGGTTCTCAAAACAAAATTATATAAGGAGAGATCATATGTAAGACAGAATTCGTTAGAAATGCTGCTGACAATTCACAAAGTATTTATTATTAAGTTATTTTAATGATGTTTTTTCTTTTATTAACAAAAATAGTATTCAATCCCATTTCAAAAAAAAAAAAAAGTATTCAAATCAATTACATATTCATAAGCAAAGTATAAGAGAAAATTTAACCTTTCTGTAATTTAAACCTATATTTTAGTCTCTGAAAATAAAATACTTTACATTTTGAAATTCAAAAATTTGTACCTGACAAATTTATTCCCAAAAAAATTGCGAATCAAGGCTCATGTTATGTTATTTTTGTTTCTAAATAGTTAAAATATCTGCAAAAGATATTGTTTGGACTAACTTGCAAAAACTAAAATATGGAGTTTAAATTGCAAAAGGGCAAAATTTCATGTTTCTTTTTTTTTTTTTAAATCTATAACTCTCTCCCTCTCTCTCTATCTCTCTCTCTCTTTTAATTCTGATTGTCTGATAAAATCTTTTGTTAATTTAGTATCTGTTTCGAATAAGTTTCCATCTCTAAACACTAAATGCAAATGAAATTTTCATCAATTAAAACTTAATTCATAAAATTAAATGTTATAAGGGTGAAATTGAAAATGTAAAATCTCAAAGCATGAAATGTAGTTTCTAAAATTGCAAACTTAAATTTTTAAAAATGAAAAATTAAAAGGAATATATTTATAAATATTCTTTTTGAGTATCAAAAAATTTATCATTGTTCTTCTAGGGACCTACCTAGTAATGCGTCCGAATTTTCGGTTTCTGAAAGACACAGTATCAAAGAATTGTTTATGTTCTTTCTTTCAAGTTAATAACGAATAAATTTAAGAATCACCAGTACAGCAACTATTGCTCACCTACTTTAAGATCACCATATGAAAAATATAATAAAATAAAATGCTTAAGTGCTTGCTCTCAAAGCAATCTAGAAGTTTTGACTATAAATACTTAAACCAGCAATTAAGTATTGACCACGTTAGATGTTAATCATGTTAATTCTCTTACAGTATATTTTAAATCCATTATCTTAGTATCAGTGCTAAGGTGGCTGACCACGTAGATGTTCATGACCCCTTCAAACAACATTATAATAACAATTAGCTATAAAAGCAGGATAAAATAAGCTTTTATCTTATCAAGCAAATATAAAATAAAATGAAATAAGCTTTTGTCAAGAACGTATATCGGGACTTGCAAATATAATATTATCGTTTCTCTTATCCCGTCTCAAATCTCAATCCTCGGTCAAAACTCAAAAGTCAAAGTAATACTGTTTTATTAGAGCATATTACTATACCCCTTAATTTTTCTTTTTTTCTTTTTTTATATAAAAAAAAAAAACGACAGGCTCCGGCAGCCGCTGATACAAGTCCACCGTTTTCAAGACCCACAAAATTTATAGCGGTACCACTTGATTAAGCATTTTGATTCTTAGCCGTTTTGGTGGCAATCACAAACCAAGCCGTATGAGCTATTTGGCACGTGACCATGACGCATGAGCTATGATCAATTATAGTTGTCCACGAGAATAACACCATAAACCTATGTGGATTACGAGAATGAACAATTGTGATGCGGCAATTTTTGCATACACGTTAAAGCTCAATGAAATGCGTACGTTTTAAAAGCACATTAGGCCATACAAAGAGATCTTTTTTTTTTTTGGTTCCAATCAAACATGAATGTCCACATTTTACTCGGGATACGATTTTATATTTCGATGGAGACAAAGCGAGGCAAGTGAATAATCTAATTGGAAAAAAAAAAAAATGGGGATTACGAAACAAAGATTTACGGCATTTCCTTTACCAAATTGATGCACCAATAATGGAAGGTGACCGAACCCTCTTGGAATGGAACAAACCAAATGCATAAAGCTAGGCTTTGGAACAAGAGTGAATACTTGAGCTTAAATTATCTGATTCAATACCACACTGCAATTTACAAGCCTTAACCTACTTTAAAGCAAAAACACGTCCAATAAAACAAACCCTCTATACTACTTTCACGCAACACCGAGATCCAGAGCTCTCCATAAGACATAGGAAACTAGGAACAAAACTATAACAGCAGAAACCCCAAAAGAGAGAACTAAGGAAGAGGAAGTCGGGCCATGGTGTAGAGGTATAGGACTGCCACTCAACGTTTTGTCCTTAGTTCTTGCCCTAAACCTCAGTTCCGTGGAGGGTCTTGCACAAATTTCCATGTTTAGTTCTTTTGCTGAAGTTTCTTCAATGAATTCTCTGCTTGGATCTTTCAATGTCGGAGAGGGGTCTTTAGCAATTTCCTTCATAGTGTCAAACTTCAGAAGATGATTCTCTTTATCCGGCTCATCAAGGCAAGGAATCTGTTTTGTAGCAGCTTCTGCCGTCTGCGCAGAACATTACAAATAGTTTGATGAATATAACAATGTGAATGTTAAAAGTTGGAGTAGCAATAACTGCTGATTCAAACCTCAATAGAAGCCGATTGTACTTCATCTTCTATTTCACTGTCATTCGCACCTTCCACATGGTCCTAAGCCGCAAAATTATTTGAACCAGAGTGAAATTTTGAAGATTATTATGCGAATATCTAAAGTAGGAATTGGATTAACTGATGATTTTTACCCCAGTAGAAATTGACTGAACTTCTTTTTCGCTGTCATTTGCATCGTCCATAGAGTCCTGACGCAAAAATTATTAGAACAACCAGGGTGAGAAATCAAAGATTGATACGTGAATGTCTAAAGTAGATGTAGCATTAACTGATGATTCTAACCTCAGCAGAAATTGACTCTAGTTCATCTTCTTTTTCGCTGTCAGTTGAGTCTCCTACAGAGTCCTGTGATGCAAAACTTATTTGAACCACCAGAGAAAAAATTGAAGAGCGATACGTGAATGGATGAATGTCTAAAATAGGTGTAACATTAAGGGTTAATCCCAAAAATACCCCTTCTATTACTGTTAAATACCACAAAAAACCCTTTGGTCTTAGAATACCCAAAAGTATCCTCTATTTTTGAAAACAGGAAAAAAGGATAGCGTTTGTACTTTCTTGGTTAAAACTCTAATTTTTAAAAACTTATTCTCAAACACTTTTATTATTATCTAATTATTTTCATTTTAAAGAAAATAAAAAATTGTAAACTTTTTATCATACTTTAAAAAAAAATGTTTTTTCTTTGAGAAAGATTGTCAAAAATTTTTTTTCTGATAATGTTCCATTTTATGTACTTTTCGTTTTTAAAGAGTGAGCTTAGATTTTAATATCTCAAAGGAATTTATTGCCATTTAGAAAACAAATTGGTCAAAAATTTGACCGATGAAGTACACAGGGTATACTTTTTTCCTTTTTTTTTTTTTTTTAATAGAGGGGATACTTAAGGGTTTTTGGGGAGGTGATTTTGGGATTATCCCTAACATTAATCGATGATTCTAACCTCAGAAGAAATTGACTGTAGTTCATCTTCTTTTTCGCAGTCATTTGAATCTTCCGCAGATTCCTGGGATGCAAAATTATTTGAACAAGCAGAGAGAAAATGAAGATCAATTTGAGTCTGAAGTGGGTGTAGCATTAATTGATGATTCTTACCTCAGAAGAAATTGACTGTAGTTCATCTTCTTTTTCGCTGTCTTTCGCATCCACAGAGTCCTGAGGTGCAAAATCATTTGAAACAAAGCAAAAATAAGAAGACTGATATATGATTCCATGAATGTCAAAAGTAGGTGTAGCAGTAACTGATGATTCTAACCTTAATAGCAGTTGACTGTACTTCATATTCTCCTTCACTATCATTCACATCTTCCACAGAGTCCTAAGATGCAAGATTTTTCAAACCACCAAGTGAAAATTTGAAGTTTTGTAGCATTAGAGAGTTCATTGACACCTAAATCTAATAATCCTTACCTCTGTAATAGCTGATTGGAGTTCTTCCTCTTCTTTGTTCTGGTTCACTCCTTTGAAGTTGTCATCGGCAATTGACTGAGACGAGGTATTTATCTGTAAACGGATTCTTCTTGAAGCACTGCCCTGAGATATTAAATTATCTGAGCTTGGCTGCAGTTGAGGTTGACGGGTCCTGATCTTGATTCCAGTTCCAGCAGCAAGATCGCCATTGGGATTAACAGGATTCTCGCCTATCCTATTATTGACCATAAAATGCTCTTTCTCCTGCCTAGCAGAGGTAGAACTCTGCTCTGTAGCTTCACAGACCTGCACAAAACAATCAACACGGTCAAACTTTGGCAAAAGACATACCATCAGGGTTGCAAGAATAGGTTCATATATTGATCCTACCCCTGTAGCAGTTGACTGTACTTCATCTTCTTCATGGCTCTTGTTTCTTTCTCTCACATTGTCATTCGCAATAGACCCACGTGATAAATTCATCTGCAAGCGAAGTCTTCTTGGAGCATTACCCTGAATCACATAATTATCAGAACTTGATGGTTGAGGCTGACGAGACCTAATCTTGATTCCAGTTCCACCAACATGATTATAGTGGTTAACAGGAAGATTCCTACTAATTGATTCTTCTAAATTATTGCACATAGCAAAATCACCAGCAACGGAAACTTGTCCAACAAAATTAACCCCTACGGCACCCAGATTTCGCATTCTAAGTTCTTGGTCATTAGATGGCACTTCAGCTCGAGAAGGTCCTAATAAAGCTTGCATCTGCAACATTTATTTGGCATCCATTTGCCCATTAGGCCATAAAGATTCTCTCATGTGCAAATCACGCTAGCACACAATAAATAGCATTAGGTTATCACACAGAACTTGCATTAAACAGACTCTGTGTTCATTTTATATATGTATATATTTTTTGTTAACTACGAGCTGCATAGCAAAATTCCAAAGGCTACCAGGCATGATTGTTCGCAAGCAACCAGAAATATCCTTCATTCTTACCTGGATCATATCGATGCCCATGTTGCTGTATGAACCAAAGTACGAGCTCCCTGGAAATATGCTCTGTAATGATTGTGCCTCAGCAGGCAAATAGATCTCCTTTCCAACAACTGCATTAGTCTTAGGGGTTGACTCTTCACATGAACTCTCATCATTGTTATGGAAGACCTCATCCAACAAGTCTGTGAGAGATATATCTTTCTCACCAGTACCATCCAGAAATTGAAATCCATTATCATAATTGCCAAAGTCACAGGAAAAAGGTGAAAGCACGTAGGGTGGTGGCCCAACATCAATCGGTGATTGCAATGGGGAGAAAACCGTATAATCTATCTGGTCATGGGCAGGTTCACAAAATTTTGAGTTTTCTTCCATCTGTGTGGGCACCTAGAGTAAGAAACAAGAAGACATAAACACCTTTGATTGAGTTTCTTACAGTAATTATATTGATGTAAAGATAACTACTGCAAATATCAAAACCTATCTCACCTCTACAGGAGTTTCGTCTGTTACATGATCTTCCAAGTCAGATGTCATATAACTAGTGGAGCCACTTTCATCAGGAACTTGACCTGTAAGGGCCATCTCGTCCAACTTATCAGTTAAGCACCTGTTTATAACTTCCGACTCCTCTTCAACCGGCATATCTGATGTGGCTGTTTCTTGAAGCAAATCTGACGAGGTATCATCAGGAGAAGACTTAGTTGTAGTGGGTGATGATCCAGTTTGATCCACCTCATCATATTTTGGAGCATCAGGCTTCTCTTCCGGCTTTCTGAATAAGCGAAACAGGACAAATGCATCCTGACCACAAGAAACTGAAGCAGTTAAATCGAACATACATTGATATGACGCCACAGTATGCAATGCATATCACACATTAAACCATTAACAATGAAACTGTGGCAATTACACAACCAACACCCATTAAAACCCATCGTCGACGCTGCAAAAACCTAGTTATATCCAACACTATAGAAGCATATAGTTCTAAAGTCGAATCTTGTGGGCAAGCTCTAAAGTTGGGATTCCAAAATCCCATAAGGTCTTGAAAATCTAGAAAACGATATATTAAGTTGACGAATGCCGAAATAGCCAATGCGTGAGTAGGGGCAAGTCCCCCTCAAGCATTTCATCAAAACGACAATCAAGTGTAACAAAATTACTTTACGCATTTTAGTAGTTAGGTTCCAAGATCACACAAATTATCAATTAATAACTACCAGGGACTTAAAATCCCAAAAGGAGATGGAAGATGAGCAGGGTTAAGCTTCCAAGGACCCATCAAGCACTTATCAAAACGACAATGAAATGTAAGCAAACCACGAAAGAAATGAGCTTGAGCTTGAAAGTGAGTAAGTATTTATGATAGTACCTGACCAGGGGCCGTACCATCGAGGTCCTTAATTGTGGGACGATACTCATGCATAATCCAGTGGGTACGTTCACCCTTAGGAGCTCGGCCTCTGTAGAAGACAAGGGTCTTCTTCATGCCGATCAAGCCGGTGGGATTTGACGCCGACTTGTAGCTCCGGGACCGGATAGTCCGGTCCTTTCCGGTGGCTTTCCAGTACCCGGCATCGGTGGCCCGGTTCGACCTCTGACCATTCGGGTACTTCCGGTCACGTGGGCAGAAGAAATACCACTCTGGGTCATCCGTCTTTATCACCGATAGCCCTGAAAACCACCAAAATTATAACCTTACAAAAGCTCAAAAATTTCATACTCCGTTCGAAATGGCTTCCAAACCAATCCCTTCAAAAATATGCATATTATTATTTTTTAATTTACAATTAGGATTGTAAATTGAGAATATTATAGAGTAAGAAAGAATGGAATCTCGTGAGTGATTTAGAGTGAGGAATAATTCCCATATCAAATAGGGGGAATAAAGGAAAATAAACCTAACAGAATATCAAACTAAGTAAATCAAGTGATACCCAATTCGCTATACACGCATATATGTATGAATATAACTATATATATATATATATATAGATGAACGTAGAAGATAAAAGAGGAAAGAGACAAGGTTTTGGAATATCAAACCGGGCAAATCCCAGGGCTCCCATTTACAGACATCGATTTCAGGGATAACCTGAACCTCAGAGTGGCGACCATTAATCTTGAGCCTCAAGTAATGATTGATAAGCTCCTCGTCCGTCGGCCGGAACCGAAACCCTAAAGGCAACGACTCAAACGACACCTCTCCCATCTCAAACGACAACTTTACTATTCACTTCTTCTTCTTCTTCTTCTTTTTCTAATTTTAATATTATTTTCTCACTACTTTAGCTTCAAACCCTTTTAGTCTCTTCAGACCAGTTTTGCTTTTGTCTTCTCACTCAGCTTTTACGAAAAAACTCACCCAACCCAACTCTGCTTGACTGATCACTTGCCGCAGAGCTGAGCTGAATCAGTGTTTGTGCCTTTTTCTTTTATTTATTTATTTTTGGGTTTGTTGTCGTTTTGGGAGTTGTCGTTTTTTGGGGAAAAAGAAAGAGTGGACTTTTATTTTTATAATACTCTGACTGATATTAGTGGTGTCGAGTCGTGATTGGGAGAAAGATTCTGCCTACTGTGTAGTCGTACGTATGGTATTACTTGGACTATTCCTTGTCAACCAAGTTTTCGTATGCTTTTTCTCGTACATACCGCGTTACCTTATTGACCGTTCCCCCTACGCCCCTCATAATATAATCCCAATCACTTTTTCTTTTATTTTATATTATTCTTTTACATTCTTGTAATATAACAAACAAACATGAACATGCATTTCTTTTTTAATCCGAAAAAGAAGGTATTGTTTTGAGTTTGTTTACAATTTTTGGAAAACTTGTGAACACATAAGAGGGAAAGAAAGGGTTCGATTTCTAGTTAATCGAATTAATGTATAAATTTTATAATAATTGTAGAAAAAAACCTTCATGTTTAATGTAACAGATACCATAAAAGGACTATTCATTTTCTTAAAAAAAAACAAAAAAAAAAAAAGAAAAGAAAAGGGAAAAAAGCTTGCTTCTTAACAATTTTTCTTTTTGGTTCGTTTTAAAATAACAGTTCCAAAATTCTACATTTGCCATATAGCAGTTAAATAATTTGGATTAGAATTATAGCAGAACACAAACCTCAATTTATTTGGAGAAAATTAGGGACAAATTTAAAACATTACAATAAAAATTATTATAAAAAATAATAAAAAAGAAGTGCTAAATTCAAAACTGCAAAGGGAAAAATGCTACCCAACCTAATTTCCTCAATTATTTTTCTATCAGCAAAGTTACAAAGCCACTTGCATATGATGCCTTTTAAAATCTATAACTTGACAAATAGGTATAAAACCACTGGTTTTTTTTTAAGATTTAGAATATGACAATTCTTATTTTTATTTAAAATAAAATCTTGAGTTTTATTTGATTCAATTGACAAAGTAATTTGTTTCTCAACATTAAAAAAGAAAACCTTACAGAAAAATCCAACTTGTCCTTCTCGTCTGCCTCTATTATTTATTTTTTCACTTTCCATTTGAACATAGATAAATACTAAGAACTTACCCAATTCCACATTAACTATAGACTATAGTATCTAATCAAGGTTCGTTTCATAAAATACTAATAATGCATCTAAAATAAAATATGCCTCCGTTCACCTCACGTGCTAAGGCAATAACGGCAATACGAATCATACCGTAATAACGATGCACGTGTCAACCTAAAATAATGTTTAAGCCCAAAAAAGGTGTTTAGAAACTTAGAAAAGAGAAAAAGATAAAAGCATATTCACGTAGTGGAATCTTTTAAAGGTAAGTGGAATGGAGAAAAATGTGGAGATTTCGTTTACGTTGATATGTCTGACCAATCTATACCATCTATTAGTGTCAGATTAATCTGTATCGTCTATTGTTGTAAGTCCTATCGTCTGATTCAATCAATCAGATGCATTATTGTAGCAAAATTCAAATTGTGGATGATGAAAAAGTGTAGGTAAAGTAAGCCTAAGGTGGCAAATAATTTGCGAGACTGAGCACCTTTTGTAAAAGATATAAAAAGGCTTTTACGTAGCCTAGTGGCCTAATATTCTCCACCATGACCATGTGATTCAATCACCAATTCACCATCACAGAAAGGAAAAAAAAAAAAAGCAAACTCCTCCGATTTTGATAAAATTGAACATAGTATTCAATCACCATAGCGGATAGCAAGTCCGGTTTCCAAAACCCTTTTCATTCTTTTCACCACTTCATTTCACTCTCTCTGTATAAACTATTTATTTATTTAAACAAGAAAAATAAATGAGATCCTAAGCAATATTTCGAGAATATCTCGGTAATTCTATTTTTGGTTTAAAATAGTGAAAAACGAAAAACAAAAACAATACCCAACAAGCACTTCAATATAAAATTAAAACTAGATTAGATACATTCTGTGCAAGCTCAACCAACCTAGCTCTCTTTGTTCTATACTTCTATCCAAAGAGGAAAAGAAGTGATAAAAGCAAGAGAAGTCCCGGCTGCTATTATTGACTGGAAAATTGCTATTGACAGTTGTGTGCATCTTAGCCCCCAATTAAAATGGAGGGCAGAGATTGATTGAGATTGCTTTGCCTTTTCCATTGTTTCCCACACCTTTGATTCCAGTATGAACAGCAACAAGGCCTACCATTATACATGACCCACACTTTATATGGGGCCTACCATTCACACGGGGTCCTTTCCTACAATCCTTTGTGACATTTTTTTTTCCCCTATTCTCACCAACACAAAACTCGTTTCAAAGTTTTATACACATGCAAACAAGTCTTTTTTCTTTTCTTTCTTTTCTTTTTTTCCCCCCCAATGCTTCTACTGAAAAATATCTTTAGTAACCAAGTAAAGATGCAAAAGTGCTTGTATTCTGAAACACTCTCTATTGCTAATTCTGAACAAGACTAATCCTCCGGCATGTTGCTATAATTACATCCAACGAAGACAAGACCGACGATGCAGTATCCACTCAAAATCATCTATAAATTGCCGATGCATTAATGAAAAGAAGTTTTCAGTCGAAGTGTGGTCATGACGCATGAAGTAACTATTGACCGTTCCCTACACACTTCCGCAACAGATCAAAGATAAAGAATTGTTTACAAGCTCAACATCTAATCATGTACAGATTTACCTACAATGTCGGATGGTAAGCACGATCAACGTTTGTTTCCACCCTTTGCACAACTCTTCTCATGCTCCACTCATGACAGAATTCCAAGGCAAGTCGGAGTGCGGTTCCAAGACCAAGCACCACAATAACACCTGCACAATGTTTTCCAGGCGGTTTAACTTTCAACATTACCAAGAAACACTAGTCATTTGGGAAGAGTGCAATTTGCAATGAAGAATGTATGCCACTAAACTTAAACGAACATACCAATGATAATGTTAACAGGAAGTGCAGAGACACCAAGAGTTATTGATATTAGGACATCCAGCATTAAGCCACCAATAAGGATAGAAAACGCCACCCAAAGTGGGCTAAAACACCCCTGTTTCATAGATCATTGCACGCAAAAACAGTGTTGAATACCATTTTTCAATTTTGCGAATAAAGACAATCTTAGCAAATCAATCAATAACCTTTCATACCCTTTCACGGTTCTGTGATTGAGAGGCTGGATCAATCCTCCAAACCCAATAATTTGTCTGCTCCAACGAAAATGTAAGAGATCAAAATTTCACAGGCCGATGAGATGCTTAGACATTCATTCAATTAAACAGTAAAAATCAGCAGTTTTCTAATGCTTTTCATAGCACGTTAGCCATAGAAAACATTATTTTTCTTTTACAACTATTTCAACATTCCTCGTATATCTCATATATTGACTTTCATTCACAAAATCTATGATCAGGATTAAATTAAAATTTGTAATATAAAGAAAAAAGAAATCAGCTGGGTACAAGGTCAGATATGACATAGCTGAGTTTTATGCACATAACAAAATATTAAACTGATGAAATAGCATGCGCTATCTTCATAATCTTGTCACAAAAATTAACAACATACATACAATTGGCTGCGACTCTGGCGGTGAAACATTTGTAGCTACCTCTCTGCATAAAATGATTAAATCTAATTACAGTCTGCAGCTTCATAACTCAGGAAACTCGGACGATAATAAAGTTTGCGAATGATTTACTGGCATATCTCGCATTTGTTTGATCCTCTTGTACGAAACCAAGTATCGATGCATGATCTGTGTGACTTAGCAAGGGCACCTCGGCAGTGACAACCAAGATCTATGAGGTTTTCTTCTTTCTCCTGCTGACAGACTCTGATGAACAATAAAATACATCTTATGTAATGGCTCTATTCCATTAAAAACTGCCCTTCTTAACAAAGCAAATATCAATTAGACATACTCAATTCATGGCAAACATAGGGGGAAAAAAAGGACATGTACGTATGTTGGGTTTTTAACAGTCGGTCACAATCAATAAAGTACCGAGATGTGACAAAATTCCAAAGAAAAAATTCAAAGGAGTTGAAATATTCTCACTTTATAACCAGTGCGTTAAAGATTAATCAGCTTATGATATTCCATTCCACCATAGTCTTCGTGGCAAATTACTATAGATCAAGTAGTCAAGTATAAGACGTACCTTTTAACCTATGCCTTTTCAAACATTTCGTCAAAATTCTAACGGGAGCAAAATCTTATATGTTTACACTTTCAGTTACAGCACACTACAAGATTTTCAGTCCAGTGTTCTAATAAACCCAAAGCCAAAGTCCAATATCGGGCTTTAGGCACTGGAAGTAGTGAGAAATACTCCTAATGGCTGCTTTCAGTTCCTAAGATTGATTTGAGCTTCCAAAAACGAATTAGAACTTGGAAACTTAGAAAGTCACCCCAGATAACCGCAGACTTGTAATTGCTACACAGTTGATCATTCAAAAGATTTGGGTCTTCTTAGTATTTCTCGGAACCAAAATCAAACAAAGTCTAACATTTTTCGAGTCAAGAACACACAGCTGAAATCTCCTGAACCAAAATCCTAAACCGGCTCAAGTCTCTCAAAGTAACATTATGTGATCAAGACCAAGAAAAGGGCCAATGTAAGCAATAATTAAACAAATTAGATTGACAAAACAGAAGAACCGGAACTCGAATGCTCAAAATGCAGATACATTATCTCTGATTTGTAAAGACAAATTGGGTTTTACCTGCATTCTTCATCAGAACTCTCACTCCTTGTTAAGAACCCCTTTTTAGGTGAGGCTACACTCTTTGACAAGTTTGCTATAGACTCTCCATCAGAGACAACAATGGTGACCTGCCCTTGATTGCCATCACCGAACTCAATCCCCTGCTGGCCCAAAACCGTAGAATTGCTCTGCCTCTCCAGATCATCAGTTTCATCACCACGATTACCCATCTCAAAATTCCACCTAATTTACCCAAAAAAATACTTCTTCAAAGCCAAACAATCCTTAAGAAAATTTTCTATGATTTCAACTCCTAGAAAAACCCACTTTGACTCAAACGTGACCCAGTACCAATCTCTATCTCAATTACCTAATAAAGAAAAAAAAAATCACAAGAATTTAGAAAATTTACGAAAACCCTTACTCAAGAATATGAAGAAAAACATAACACGGAAAATATTACTGGGTCCAAAGAATCGCACCAAAGGAGAGAGAACAAAGAAAGCAGCTTTGGGCTTAGCCCCATATAAAGAAAATTACTGGTTAAATAGGAATTAAAAAAAAAAAAAGGCTTGATTTCCCAAGTGGGATTTTCTTTTTGGTTGAGTTTGATACAGTTTCAGAGTCTATAGAATCGTTTGATGAAATTGGTTCAATGAAAGAAAAAACAATTCTTCTGAATGAGGCAGAAAATTTATTGCATTTACAGGTGTGTTACCTAATTTTTTCTGCTTTTTGCGATTGAGTGAAGCAATGGTCTATTCAATTTTCAGTACTAATAATAATAAGCAATAATAACACTCGTCACCGAAGAACTGAACTGCTCAACTAACTACCATAGCCATCAATTTCATCCACAATATTCCTATATTTACTTGCCTAGTATTTAGACCATATTAAGATATTACCTTCTGGCTTAGATTTTTTTTAAAACTAAGAAGATTATTTTGCTTTGTGTTGACTAATTAGGAGTTTTACTTATTTGACTATGAAAAAAGAAGATAAAATTAATGTTTAACAAAAAGAAGATAATTTTGGTGTGTTGACTCATTAGGGAGAATAATTATTTGACTATGAAAAAGAAAATAAAATTAATAAAATTTAACAAAACAAAAGAAAAGGGAATTAGAATGAAATATTAATAGCGATGGTCAACTTTTTTGCGGTTTAAACAAAATAATATGATTACCAAAAAAAAAAAAGAAGTTAACCAATTAAATAATTAGTAAAATTTAATTTCAAAACAGACTCACCTACCATGTTACAAGAGGTCGATTTTAAACAAAATGGTATGCAACACATAAAGATGGACACCCTATTATATTTAATAATGCTAATAACATTTGTTTTTTTTTTTTTGGGCTCAGGATAATAATAATTATTATTTATTTTTGACAGTTTATGATGTATTAATTTTTTAAT
>JXTB01000519.1:13054-92343 GCA_002914805.1 Parasponia andersonii | reverse complement strand
GGTGGGTATATGCATATTTTTCAGAGTTTTATTGAGGGAAGCATATGTGCCAAAATATGCCTCTTATAATGCATATTTAACCTAATTTCCCTTTCTAACGTGACATCGAAATTTATGCTACATGCGAACTCGCCCAAAGTGCCCACTCCTCAGTAGCATGTATGTCCACATGTCAAGACCAAGCCGACACTCGGTCACATCCAATAAAGCCCCGTCAATACTTTCTGAATAGCTCCGAAGAAAGACTTTCTTATACCCATAAGCCAATCCTCGCGGCTCGAAATAAGTCCGCTTGTGTGCAAGCAAGTACCTATGAATATTTTTGTGATTCGTAACCATGTGCGCAACCTTCTTTGTTGTAGGATTATACTACAGCTCACTAGTTCTCACTTATTACCAAGTCCCAAAAGTGTTTTCCTTATGACTAACATGTATTAAGATATACATAGTTTTAGTGTACCATGCATCCTCTAAATATCCCCTCCACAAGTGGCTTGTCAGTGACTAATTTACGTTGAAACATGCATGGTCTTGATACATCATGCATCATCTAGTCTCGAGTGACTTTCTCATGACCATCTCATATAGAGGCATACATGGTCTATGAGCCCTATGTATCCTCTAGGAAACTTAGGCTATGAACCATGCCTATAGCATGAGAGCCTGCAAACTGGAGGCGGAGTTAAGAATTTAATTTAGAGGGAGCAAAATTCAAATGTTCTTCAATTGTAGGAAGGCCTAACTAAAAAAGTAAGGGGCATACTTAAAATTTTACAAGTTTATGGGGGTAAAGATAAATTTAAAAGAGTCAATGACTAATTTTGAAAAAAAAAAAATATATGCTATTTATAAGAAAAATAAAATTTTGGGTGCAAGAGGGGGGAAAGGAGGGGGGCAATTTGCCTCATGTGGCTCCGCACCCTGCCTACAAGCCAGACGCACCCCAACTTCTCTGATATAGAGACAAATTACAATATCGGACAACTGATAGTGTCCACAAACTTCTCCTCCTTATGAAGACATATGGTTTCCCTCATGGTTCCCGTATGCCCGCCCCACAAGTGTCATACCAGTTGTAACATGCAATATATAAGGTTACAAACGTTTATAATAAATTTTTTTCGATAAATAATGTTACCAAAATATTATGCTCCAACTTTGAGTAGAATTTCGGTAGTACTTCAAAACAAAGGATTGTTAATCGTCGAGGGCTGTGTTCCACACAGAGTCCTTAAAACTGATTCGCTCCCTCCACAAGAATGCTTGAGGATTTTACAAGCGTCAGTCTCCTAGGATACAACGACGAAGAGCAGCAGGTGAAGCACCAACACTTCCACTCTACGAACTGGATAGATTTGAACTCAAAATTTCTAGACACTCGAAAAGTTCTAGCTAGAAAAAAAAACTGAGGAACTCAAGAACACTTGAGAGAGAGAATGGCAAAGAGAAGAAGGTTTCTGTTTCTTTGTTTTGGTGTATGGAATGAGGAGGGGAAGCTCACCTTTTATAGTCTTCAAGGAGGGACTTGGTAGAAAAACCAGAAAGATTTTTCATTAATCTCAAAACGTTTTCCAGAAACCAGAAAGGCTTCTGTTACTAACGTTTTTCATTAAACTGTGTAACATCCAAAACGTTCAGTTCATTCTGGAAAGAAAAAAAAAATATTAGGCCACAGCAAAAGGTTGGGCTTACTATGGTCCAAGTTTTGGCCTGGCATTCGTGTCCGCAGGTGCGGGCACACACGAGCCCATGCAAATTCAGGCCCAACCCCGAGATTTGCACCCCCCCTGCGCGTGCCTGAGAGAGCATCTGTAGTTGTTATTCTTACCACCATCACAAAACAAGGTTCTATATAAACCACTTGCACCATGCATTTCCCACCAATTTGAGACTATAATATTTTCCTTTCAATTTCCATTTCAATGGTGCACTTTTGAGCAACAATTTCTCATTCATCTGTGCACCATTTTGAGCGTGTGAATATATGAAATCGATGTCCTTACAGAAGAGAACAAGAATTCACTAAGATCTTTCATCAACAAGATGTGGATCCTACTCAATTTTTAACTTCAAAATGGTCCACGAAAATGAGTTTTATAACAAATTTAATCTTTAAAATCTACTTGGGCTTCCAAGCCCAAGTCAAGTCCAAATTGTTTCCTTAACCTATTTTTCCAACAACAAGCACATCTATATGCTAGTTGGTGGCTCACTTGGCATCTCATGTGTCGAGGACGACGGAGAACCAGAACAAAATTCTTCCTAAATAGCATTTTAAGCTTTTAATTTTCCAATAATTTATACCAACATCTATGGTACGAACGAGCCACTCCGTGGCACATTACACCATGCATGACTCTTCAAATGAGGAATATTTGACCACACGATATGGAAAAAAAAAAAAAAAAAACTATTGGATCAAGTAGTCAATAGTAAACATAACAAGAATATTGACTACAATTTTGTAGAAAAAAGGAAAAGGTAAATATAACTATAAATCAATACATTAATTAAGGTTGGATTTGAATATTGCACTTTTCTTTTTCTTATTGCCATTGTTACGGTTCGGATCTTATACTTCGAAGGAAGTAAAGTGAACACATTGCCAACGACGTCCTTCATAAGCTGTACTAGCACCATTTTGTACTCTTATGTTCAAAACCAAAAAACCACCAAATTGACATATTCTATTGGAACCCCACTTTGACAAATTACAAAACACCGTCATATGTAAGATGACTTTGTAAAACCACATTTATCAGCATTTGACATGATAAAATAATTAGGCAAGTAGTGTTATTTAGACCTCACTCATCACATGCTCTTGTGCAGCATGCTACATTTCTATTATAGTAGAATAAAAGCGAAGTTACTTGAACTATTAACTTAAGAATTGACATTCATTACCACACACTGATAGATCGTACTAAGATATACTTGATAGACCTCACAAATTAGATTTGTACTTGATACTTTTCTGAACTTGTAATGATATCATATATATATAATAAATAAGAAACGCTCATTTCAATTTCATATTTTAAAATTTTCTTGTTTTAAGAGGGTGCTGTATTTTTCTCTCTATACCAGCCAGTCAAAAAGCACAAAAAGAAGAGCGTACTAGTCACAAAAAGAAGAGCGTACTAGTTACAAAAAGCATATAATTTAACTCTGTATTGATCAACCAAAGTTGAACCCTCCATCAAGTAATCCCTTCACTTTTCCTTTTATTTTATTTTTTCCATTTAAGTTTTCTCAGAATCCCAACTCCTTTTTCATTCTTTATCTGAAAAACAAACTCATTGCATACTTGAATTGCCAAATAAGACAGCCCTTTATTCCTTATAGCTCCTCCTTATATCATCCATTCCTCAGGACTCTCAACTCATAAATTATTACTCCATTCTTGTTATTGTTCCTGTTTTTGTTCTTCTTTGTATGTTTTTATAATCTTACATCTAAAAAAGGAAAAAAAAAAAAAAAAAACTATGCCAATCGCCGAGTCAGTCAAGTCCAGTGGCTCATTCTCCGAAGGAGATCATCATCAAAAGCACAAGCAGCTTGACCGTGACGTGAGAGAGATGGTCTCAGCCATAACTAGTAGCATAACAAACATTCACAAAACGAGCTCCGGTCACGGCCTTGATCAAAGTGATCAAAACGACGATGGCGATGATGAAAAGGGCGTCAGGATCATCACCCTCGCTGGAACCAACACTGGCGCCACTCTACGTGGCGAGCTGGATGACAAGCCTGCAGGCCTCAATAGCGGCGAGCCTGTGCTGCTCGGCGACTCTGAGGCCCTGCGGACCTACGTGAACAGCAACTTCCAAGCCGTCAACAACTCCATCATGATGGGAGGAAGCTACAGCACCAATGATCCCGGCGTCCACGTCGAGATCTCTGATTTTATCGAGTCCCAGGAGTCTAAGCCAGAGTACAAGAGAGGGTGGAAGGGTAAGAAGAAGAGCAAAGATGCTTTAGAAAGTGACCACAAATCTTGCAGCTCTGACTGAGGTTATAAAACACGAGAAAATATGAGTACCTGAGAAGTACATGGAGCTCCCTCAATTTTAAGCTATATCTATCTACTTACGTACGTTTATATCTTAATCAGAGTGTGAGAACTACGAATAATAAGCCTTCTTAGGGCATAATCTAAATGCGGTTGAGACTCGCGAGTTTTACCTCGGAATAAATTGCTTGTTTTAAAGTTTAGCGTGAGATTCAGATACCCTTACATATGATCCAAATATCATAAAAATCAAACATTGTGTTGTTTGTATTGTGAGTCGTCAATCGAGTCGAGCAATAAATTTGTTAAAGCTCTAATATGTACCTTTTTTCGCTTGATTTTTTCTCTTCTTTTTTTCCCTTGAAAGCTCTGGTATGTACTTTTTGTTGGAGGGAACAATATTATAACATTTTATTCATTTCGTTTGGTGGTTCCCTCGAGGTACATAGGTCTCAAGAAAACACTAGCCAAAAAAATGCGAAGAAACGTCTAGTGCAATGTCCATATGGTAAGAAAATCTTGGTTAGAGATGTTTCCCGTCTTCTTGTGTTCATAATTTGCCTTCGGCATGGTAACTTGGTCGAAAACTCATTACAAGTTTCTTGAGATACGTTTGGTATATAATTCAAATCTATTTTACAAATTTAAAAACAACTTTCACATAGAAAATTAAAAAAATAAATGTTATTTCTAAATTTATAAAATAAAATTCGAATCCTATACTAAATACGTCCTTAGTTTCGACAAAACTCCTTTGAAGTAACCAGCTATGGTTAACCCTAAACATGGCATTCTCAACTTGCAAGAACAAAGAAGATTGTTGCTTGCTAAAATATATTGAGAAATTTTTAACAAAATAATCGTCATCCCTGGGTCAAAATTTCAGTGCTAAATGATTATTAAATTAGTCCTATCAACATAGAGTACTGCAAAGCACAAATCGCATGCCAAGACTAACGTCCGCTAATTCATACAAGCGGCGTGCTCAAAGGGTATGGACAACAATTTAACACTCGAGGTTCTAATCCACGGTCCCTCCGGATCAGTTGGGCAAGTTTCCAATACATAAATTGCATTGTGTACCTTGCATTACAGCTGTGAACTCCGTTATTCCAGACTGGTTGAAAAAAGTCGAGAGAAAAACTTGAATGACAACCAACCTAAACAGTCAAAATCTGTATCAAATATGGACTATATGGAATCATGTGTTTATATATATATATATATATATATACTAGTCTGGGGAACGTGCCTAAGGCACGTGCCCTCTCTAAATGTGAACTTTTAAAGATGTTAGAAACTATTAAGTATTCAACAATGAAGGAATTTCTTCAACAAAATCATATGGTCATATAAAAATTGTTAATATATCATGAACTAGAATTATTTCATATCAAAAGAAAAAAGAAAAATAAAGACAGAGCAAATAAGATAACCCTCAAATCAAAAGAGAGAGCAATAAGATGACCATCAAATCAAAAGCTCGGATTAGAGAAGCTGCAAAACACATAACTGCTTCTGTTGACCGATCCCAAAAGAAGAAGAATACTACCGAGTCTCAGAATGTTGTAAAAAGACTCGATAACCAGAGCTATATCAGAAGAACATAAATCACATCCCCCAAACCATCCGCATTGAAGAAACAGAGCTTTAAAAGCAATTGCAATCAGACTCGAATCCAAAATATAAAAATATAAACAACAAGCAAGTCACCTATCTCCAAACAAAACAATAGACTATTTAAAAACCCAAAACCTAACTCAATTAAAATAAGAGATAAAAAATGCACTTTATCAAATTTTATTTGGAAAACAAATTTTACTTTATAAAAGAAAATATTTAACTATATTCAAATTGAAGAAATAATGGATCTCAATCTCCCCTTTCCAGCCGAGTCAGAAAATCAAATAGATCAAAGCTAAGAAACCGAAGCAATAGGTAAATGACGTTGATAAAAAAAGAGTAGAGCGAAGAATATAGAAAGATATAAAAGTTGCTGGTTTTTTTTTTTTCCCTCTTTTTCCCAAAATCTAATAGGAATTTTATAATATAAAGTGGGACCCATCATAATAGATCAGTATAAGTAGGTTAATCAAATAAGTCGAGAAACAAAATCTATTATAAGTAGGTAAGTTAAACAAATAAGTCGAGAGGGAAAAAAAAAGGCTTAAACACACAAGTCAAGCAAGTAGGCAATCAGGCCAGGCAGTAGACAAGCCCATTTCCCAAAAAGATCCATGTTTCTATAATACTAGTAGACATATATATATATATATGTAGAGAGGGAGAGAGAGAGAGAGATTTATCAGAAGGGATTAAGCAGCAACAGTCTGATTATCATCCGAAAACCACCTCTCCAATCACATGCCAACTACATGGAGTTTCCATATACAAGCTAGAGGGTAAGACCTAGGAAAATCATAATTTAGGACTAAAATCGATATAAACATCTAAACTACATTGTTATGAGTGACTAAAACAAAGGAAGCATGAGATTCTTTTCCTAGTTTTGTCCCCTAATACTGATATACACATAAACTATGCTAGGTTCTTTGGTCATCCACTAACCGACATTCCTAGAGTGGAAGGCCTCATTGCAGGAGCTCTCTCAACCATGATTGTTCCCTGGCACAATCAAGCAGTCTGTTAAGCATGGCAAAATCCTTGTTTCTCGAGAAACATTCTTTTTGCAAGCATATATATATATGTGTATGTGTGTGTGTATGTATAAATAAATCAGGTAAACTCAACAGAAATAAAGTCTAACCTCTAGAAGTATTTCTGTTCGGACCTCTGTGACCCTTGTCATGTGAAACAGAAGGGAACTTTGGTATGATCAATGAACTTTGTAATCCTTCTAATAACTGGGTCAGCAAAACACACAAAGAAATCAGGCTCAAAATACATGGGCCATAGAACCAAGAAAAACGGGAAGGGCGGGAAAACAATGGATGGTAATAATTGAAGAGTTTAAATGATTTTATTGTTACCAATGAGCGCAAAAACAGATAAAAATCCTCGTCATAGAATGATAGCAACATGATAAAAATAGCATCCAATATATTAGATGAGCTAGCAATTTACTGGGGAACAGATTTGACAAAGATATCTAAACACTTACTCTAGATGTTGGCTGAATTCTGCGATTAGATCTCCTGGGCTCCATAACTTCCGTGGTTGATTTGACAGAGTTACCATTAAAAACTTTGTCCTCAACTTTACTCAACTTTCCACTACCAGGTGCAAGTTTTCCTTTATTTGCCCGCTCAACCTTAGCAGTTGATGCAGAACTCTTCTTTGATGGACCATCTAATGTGGGCGCAACAGAAGAAAATACAAATGGACCTTCTGCTGCTCCATCAGAGTTAGAAAAGGATCCAGCTTCCACTGTGTTTTGCCTTCTGGACGTATTATCAACATGACTTGAAGAGTCCTTGATTCTTGCCGCATGCTCTCCTGTGGTGCCATCACCAGAAGTGGAAACTGCATTTGTTGTAAAGTTCTCCCTCTGTGGAACAGTTCTACCCAAAACACTTTGTGGCTTCCCGGACTTGAGACCTTTAAGCTTCGATTCAGCCACTCTTTTTTCCTTGGAATCATTTTTAAATGCTCGGGATCCGGATCCTTGACTTTGAGGCGCTGTGTATCTCAAATATTTAAGTGAATCATTAGCCTCACTATTTTTATTGCTCCGATCCGCCACATAATGTTTGCTAACTTCCATAAACTTTCTCTTCTTTCCAGGCTTAGGAACACCAAAAATCACTCTTGATCCCTCCTGCTGCAGACCAGTTCGAGCCATTCTGGTTGTGTCAGGCTTGCTCTCATTTCTAATGCCTTTACCAATATTAAATACTTTATCATTTGCAGATAAATCCAATAATCTAGACTCCTCAGGTTTCCCTGAAACTAAGATGCCAGTGCTTTTGGACATCTTATCCTTCCCTTTGGCTTCCATAACTGGACTGCCCAACTTTAGTCGCTTCTCCTGCGGAATATCACCCTGAACAACAAATATAAGCTTGAAGCAAAACAAAGCCCAAATATAAGCTTAAAGCAAAACAAAGCCCAACAAAAAGATAAAGGGTAGCAGCAAGCAGTACTTCTTGTGAAGCAGAATCATTTTGCAAGTTCGACCATTCAACCCATTCTCCATCCTTCCAAATGAGGGAAGGCCGAAGGTGCCATGCTTTGACAGCTGATGTTTCACCTTGAACTGCAAAAATAATAACTAGAGGATGATTCCCATGGAAGCAGAAGAAACCAACATACTACAGCAGGGAGCATTTTATATTAAGGTCCCAATAAAACTAAAAGAAACTAAACTAAAATGGGGGAAGGAAAAAAAAATACACACAAAGACATACCTGGAAATTGGACTGTTACTGATGTTTCATCTTTGTTATTCTTTTCGGTGACTACTCCTTCCCACCAGCTGAAAAATCAAGTTATAATCCATGAGAACAAGAGTAGAAAGATGACAGAGAAGTGAATGCAAGAGCAGTCACCAAGATCAATGTATAAGGAGAAACATAATCGAGACTGAGAGTCTGACAAGAATAAAAAGTTGCAATAAAGATTGTGTTATCAATGCACTTTGATATTTTTACTTCGCACCTACAAGTAAAACCTTATGGTCTGGAAGTGTAGTTAGACATGGTTTTGTATCTAGGGCTCCTAGAGAAATTGTGATTCAAGACTCGAATGGTCGTAGGAATTAGGATCTTAAACGTTTCAAAGGAGATAGTGATGAATGTTAATGATTTTTTCCTTAGCACCATAAGTCATCTGCTCTCTGGAAATTATATAGATAATATAATGCATAAGATAATATCATGCATACCTATTCGTCATCCATGCATCAACTCTATCTCCAATAGACCAATTATAGTCCCCCAAGGCTGCTCTGCGTCTCTTTCTTGTGCCCTCATATCGCATTGCAGTAACAGGACGAGCAATGCGAATTTTGGGTGGGTCATCTCCCTGACCTTCAAGTGCCACCCATTCTCTTAAATCTGCCGAGCCTGTATATGTGAAAACAGTTGAAGTTACCAAAAGCAGGCTGTCTGTGCAATTACAGTTACAACAAAGCTACGCAAGAACCTTGTTTATAATGAGATTAACAGGAAACTTCTCACTTCAGCCCACCAAAAAAAAAAAAAAAAAATAGTCCACATGGGAAAAAGGTATAATTTGTTTATAGATACTAGTGAGAGTGGCTTACCTTCACCATGTTCAATCTCAGTGTAAGATACACAAGCTTTACCGTCATCCAAATTCACTACATTAGCTGGATACCAGGCTGCTTTAAATCCATCACCGTCTTTAAAAACCTGAGTTAAATAGCCAGATCATAAAACTCAAACATGTCAGATCCATAATAATGGAAACACCACACTTCAATAAAGAATCCCCCCAAGTTCTATCAAAAGTAGCAAGCACCCCACGTAGGAGTTAAGACAGCCAAAAATGAGCATAATTTGAGAAAATATTGCATAATTTTAACAAGAAAGCTGACTAAAACTAGTCAAAATCTTTCAAATCAGTTTAAATCATATACCTCAACTTTAGAACCTTCCTTTATGCTGTTTTCTCCAGGGACATCTGCTGCCCTTTCAACAACATTCTCAACATTGACAGAAGACAAATTTGATATACTCTCAGATTCAAGAACCACCACAATGTTCTTGGTCAAATCAGAAACTTTGTGACCCTTCTGTCCTCTCAATTCCTTCTCACTGGCTGAAGCAGAACCTGAAATTCCATCTACCAATCTCAAATGCTCCCCTATTGACTCCTTGCTCACACCCCTTGAAATAGTTGACTTCTCGTTAGCTGTCATCTGTGTTTCTTTCTTACCAGATCTTCCATCTTTTGAATGCTTAGCAGAAGTATTTGCAGCTTCTCCAACACCTCCCAGCTTTGATTGTTCTTTATATACGTCAGTTGATTTTGCTACCAGCTCAGAAGATACTTGAGGTGCTCTCCAGTATCCCTCGGGACCAACTTCTATAAGCTCACTCAAAGGCAAAGGATCACCCATAGCAACAATTTTCCCTGCCTGGGATACAGCTTCTGCAGCCAGCTCAGCTGCCCTAACAATTGCATCCAAATTTTCAGCTCGCATTGAAGCAGCTGATGCAGCTTCAACCTTTCTCCTAGCAGCCTCCCTAGCAGCAGTAATTATTGAACTGGAACTGTTCGCTCCATCTTCCCCTCTCAAAATAGATGCAGGAGTAGCCTTTCCCAACACATTCACTCTATCAGAAAATGAGGTTCTTGTACTTTGATTGGGATTTTCAAAGCTATTTGAAGCAAACGCTTCATCAGCCATTAATTTTGCATGCAATGCAGCACTTGATGCAACATTGGCAGCTGCAGCAGCTGCCTTCGCAACAGCTGCAGCCGCCGCTACTGAAACAGCAGCAGAAGCTAATTTAGCTTCAACATCGGATACCAATCCAGAATTTTTCTGCTTCTCCAACTGATTCCATATATCTTGGCTGTGACCAACAGCAGCAGCAGCAAGAGAAGCCGCATCTTCTGCCTGCTTGCTAGCCTCCTTAATTTTACTAAGAGTATCCTCTGATAGAGTAAACCTCTGCATCACATCAGGGTCTACTTTTTTAAGAGGATCGAAAGAAGACGTAGGAGATACAGACACAACCAACTTCCCTGCAGTAGTTTGAGAGACAAAAGAAGCAGGGGTCGTGATGGCAACAGATGTAGAGAGACTACTAGAAACTACTGGTGGTAAAACTGGTTCTCTTTGGGGTGGTTGAGATTGTAAAACAATCTGGCCAATTTCCTCAGAAACTTGATTCTTTTTCCTTTTTCTAGGCTTGGGATCAGAGGAATGCTGCCCAGGTGATGATGTCACCTTTTTCAAGTCAAGTGCAGGAGAAGCTGCAGTGAAAACACTAGCAGGAGCTCCAGTTTGAACCATAGGGCTGGATGAGACATGTTTTGTGCCAGATAAATGTGGCACGGCTGTTTCCTTTACAGGAGTCAATTGAACGGCTTCTGTAACAGGAAATGTTGTCAAACGAGTACTGGCCTCGGGTAAGGAAGGTTGTGGAGGAGCAACCCAGGGTCCGCGATAAGAAGGCTGAGACATCCATGAAGCGTTAGGTCCAAGAAGGTTCCTGATAGGTGGTGTCTGAAAAGGATGCACTGGAGTAAGTGTCTGCTGATAGTCCATAACTGAACCTCTTGGCATGACACTAGATTGCATTGCATCACCAACTGGGGTAGGCATACTCCAAAGCGGCGAAGAAAGGGGTATCATGGGGCTCACAAAAGCTTGAGAACCCTTGGTACTTGACCGACCAACAGGTGTAGAAACACCTTTACTTTGAAGTGCACTCTGTTTGCTAACTTGTTCCACAGTTCTAGTACCAGCAGAGGTACTATGACGTGAATGCAAGGGAGTTTCTGGATTTACAGGATTAGACTTTTGACTTTGTAGCCTCTCAACACATGCTTGCCAGGCACTCCCCCACATGCTTCTTCCGCCATCTATAGACATAAAATAAATAGTTACTATATGTTGGAAAATGCACTTGAAAATAAAATTTAAGAAAAAAGGGACCAACCAGAACCCCCAAATGCTGACAGCATATGCACTTCTTCAGGTGGTGTCCCTTGACTGCAGGAAAAAGAAAAATCAGTAACACAAGAAAAGAAGGGATTTTGCTCCCATTTTTAGCATAAAGAAGGTAACAAGTCTTATATTTCAAAATTTCCTGCAAACATATTCAATAAAGCATTATAGTTTATCTTATTTCTCATGAAAATGAAATGATCCTACAACTAGTAAAGCATATATTAACTCCCCCTGAATTATTCATCTTCCTATTTTCAGCTGAATTTGGAAGAAGGGGATGCATGCCACTTATGAGAAGTGAAGCCTTCAATACCCAAAAAGTAAAAAGTGCAACAAAACCACACCCTTAAGTCACCTACAACATTTTACTTCCTCAGTCCTACTTTTCTTCCTTTCCTTAGTTTTCAGACTCTTCTAACTCAGGTGCCAACTCTTGTTTTTTTCTCATTTTCCATTTAGCACTCCCATAGTTTGTTTAATTTAAGGGTTAAAAGCCCCCTCATACTCAGATGCAATACACTTGCGCACATAGTGACTTGAGGAGTTATCCTACTCATTCATGAAATATTCACTAACATGTGAATAAATAAACGAAGTAAATATATGGACTCACATCAAGGCTCCATATACAAAGATCTGAGCACGTAATTGCAATTGTTGGAAGTCTGT
Source organism: Parasponia andersonii (assembly GCA_002914805.1). Classification (NCBI taxonomy): domain Eukaryota; kingdom Viridiplantae; phylum Streptophyta; class Magnoliopsida; order Rosales; family Cannabaceae; genus Trema; species Trema andersonii. Next base: position 80,053 of record JXTB01000519.1, on the reverse strand, counting down.
AAAAGGCTGTTGAAAAATGGTAGAAGGGGAAGCAGAAGAATTTAAATCTGGTAGACTGGATGATGAAGGAGCAAGAACTAAGTACTGTTTATTATTATTGCCTTCAACATGTCCATAATGCTGCATGTCATTTGATTGCATAAGATGGAAAATCCCAGATGGACTTAGGGAGACATTGCTCGATTTGTCCCCTCTTTCTGATTGCCTAACAGGAGTCATTTCTTTCGCTTGAATTCCTTTTTTCGCATTATCCTTTCCTGCGGTCTTGGCAGATGATCGCCTGGTTTTACGCTCAGCAGTACCTTTAGAACGACCATGAGCAATTTCTCCATCAGATGCTTGTGGACTTGCCTGAGCTATATTTTGAGCAATCTTAGGGTCTATTTGGCCTAAGATGGAATTTGAAGGAACCCCCTCCGCAATCTTCATAAAAATAATTTATTGTAAGAATTAGCAGCACATCATACAAATCCCTCAAAATTTTCGATAAAAATTAGCATTTATAGCAAGAATTACTGCCCTTGTTGTAAGGGAAAAAAAAGTAGAGGAATGCAAGTGGTACAAAAAGCATAAAAGATATACAGCAAATCTTAGTATAAACAGTAGAGAGAGAGAGAGGGGGGGGGGGGGGGGGGGGGGGGAGGTAAGATTGGTACTCTGGGAGCTGGGCTAGCAGGGAGCCGCTGCGAGTTCTTTCCAGCATTGCCTTTGGGCAATTCTACCGATGAACTAACATTTAAACTGCCAATTTTCCCTTCCTTGGAGGCATCCATTCCTTTTGGATCACTAATATTAGATGCAACATTACCAGCAACACCATCAATCACCTTGGAAACTGAGGCTTTCCTCCTAACACCCTTTTCCACCCCGCGTTTAGTCTGAGAAAGCTTAGAAGAACCAGGAGTAGGTATACCGTGATCAGCAGAACTGCCTCCATTATCTAGTGATACAAACTCAGAATCAGATACAGGCAGTTTAGGATTAGCTAAGTGAATGCATTTTCATAAATTCTATAAAACTACTCTGATTCCCCCAATTCAAACAACACCAATCAAACAAGCTAACAGAGTTTGAGTCTTCAAACCCTTCGAAACATCCTCAAAACCCATTTTCCTCAGTACGTAGCTTAAGTTAAACAACACAAGTCAAACAAACGAAAATAACAGAGTTTGAACCTTCAAACATTTGGAAAACATCCACAAAACCCATTTTCATCAATTCCATTCCCCAAACTACTCTTTACATCCAATCAGTTTTTTTTTTTTAACTTTACTTCAGCTGCTAAATGGTAATTGTTAAATATAAAAAGTGGAATAATAAATGTGGGTGCAGTCTAGTGATGCATCCATGATTTCCCTATCATTGTTATCTCCTTCACAATATTGACTTTTGTGGGATACATGGTCAGAAAATAACAGAAACCATGCCAAAGATATCTCATCACTCTGCTAAGTTTACATTAGAACACTGCCAAATTTAAAAGGTCCACAAATCATGATCCAAACAGTAACACCAAAGAATAACTCTAGTTTTCATGCTTTATGATTTAAAATTTGCTGTTAAAATGGAACACAGATAAGCGGATAACCATTTAAGAAAATGTGAGTAGTTTAATATATCAGGTAAAGGAAATGGGGAAAATATGACATCCGGAAATTGGCTAGACTTTAATTTGCTGGAGGTTTAGACTATAGAAGAACTTTATATGCCTATATCCAATAACATCCAAATCTTTGATCTAAAATAGATTAAAAACGCCTAATAAATATCTCTCTTGTCTCTCTCTTTTCCCAGATATCGTATCTAGATACAACATTTCGAATTCAGTTCACTTTCTCTTAACGTTTCTCCAAACAACAATTCCAAGCAAGCTGTTTAGAGAAGCACCTGAAGGCCAAAGTAGAATACATTCAGATTTGTTAGTGTAGACCTCAATATCTTTTTGATGAAGCATAATTAAATAAAACCTAATTTAATAACAATAATTACTATAATATTCCTAAAATATTCCTTTCCTATTCTTCTTCACTTTTTGACTGCAAAATAAGTGAAAAACTACACGACTCTCAGCCAACATGCTTCCTCACAACATCCCATCCACACTCAAGAAGGTACTGGGTGGGTCCCGCTAATAAAAGCAAGTATAAAGGCTAAAAACCAAAATTCATCAAAGCTATCCCATCCCTCATACCATAATCACCTTTCACCAACAAATGAAAGAAACAAAAACAACTGTATATGTNTAATCTGTCCAGAACTCTTATCTCCAGGTACAAGGGTAGCTTCATTGCATTCCTGAACTTCTCGACAAGTATTACTGCCTGAATCCACCAACAGTAGAGACACACTCGATGTGAGCGCCTCATATTTTTTAGGAGTTGTTTCTGAATCAAATGAGATAATTAAAAGTTGTGTACACCATTTGGCAACTAATCGGGAATCCACTGAAGATGTATAAGACGTTACAGGTGACCCAAAAAGATCTCATATAAGTGCAATCCGAATTGTTTCTGGCTAATATAAAAATAAAATGAGAGAGAGAGAGAGAATAGTATAATAAAATAAAAATCACCTGAAGCATTTGCAGCATCCGGTAAAATGTATTTTTCAATGACAGCTTCCTTCTGGTTTTCAGGAACAACCACTGCCCCACTGACATGACCCTCTCTCACTGTAGATTTACAAAGAACAGTAGATATGTTCATCTCTTTAGTGGACTCCTTGCTAACTTCATTAGCTACTACATCCTGAGGGTCGCTTTGAGTTTCAGGTTTATTTCTTGTTGGCAGAGACTGATCAACATTCTTGCATAAGAGCTCTCCAGCAGAATCAGGAGGAACCCCTTCTTCAGAAGCAAAAGTAGAGCTTGGTGCAGCCTCTACTTGACAAGATACAACAGAAGATGATACATTCAATTCGCTAAAAACATTTGTCCCAGCTTCTTCCTTTTCTTCTAAGAGAGTCGACTCCGCAACAGGAACAGATATTTGACTGTCGTTGTGACCAACATCTATCTTTACTCCATTTTCAAAAGGCAAAGAAACATCATCACTTTCCTCATGGGCAACCAAGTTGGGATTCGCCAATGCATTATTATCTGATGCTACAAAATGAAAATTGGGGTTAAGGGAGGTGAAATAGAACATCAGTACATAAAGTTTGACCTCTGCCTAATTTAACGAGTTTATAATGTACCTGATTCATTGTCAGCAGCAGTAGTACATTGTACTGTTGAAGCATTCACCTCATCTTCTACATTCCCATCACCAAACGATGAGGAGCCAGCCTCCTTACACAAGGTTTCACTATCTACATTAGGCAACTTTGTGTTCTCTTTTTCACTAACAGAAACATCTTGATTACATATATAAACATCGGCGTCCCCATACGCATTGTTTTTATCAGATATTTGTGTGGATTCAGTTAGAATGGCAATTGGAACATGGCTCTCTGCACTCAAATTCTCTCTCGAAGCTCCAAGGGGTCCAGTGATCTTTGTTTCAAAATCTAAATCAGCTGAAGAATACGTACCAGTCACATTAGAAATACCTCCCATATGACTGTTGCTACTTTCAAGACCTTCATTCTCAGAAATCTTATTGTTCTCAATAGATGACAAAGATGCCTCAGAACGGTGGACTAAAATTTCATTATCTGACTGCTGCCTACTTTCTACATAGTCCTTTGGTTCCAGAGTGGAAGGAACTTCAGCACTTATATTGCTGACCTCAACTACATGTCTCTCAAACTGAGAATCAATTTTTAAGGGCTCTGGTACTACGTCAAGCATATTAACATCTGGCCGATCACCACCAGTATCTGTGCCTTCACCTGGCAGCATATCTTCACATTTACTGGCTTCAACAGGTACTCCAGAACATTCAACATTATTGCTTCCAGTCATTGTAGACAGCTCAGAATGTCCTTTCACTATTTTATTTGAAGACTCCTCGACATTAGTTTCGCTCACCTCAGTTACGTTTATCTCTGCAACAGTTTCCACCTTAGAAGCTGAAGTCAAAGGATTTTCATATAGAGAAGTAATATCAGCTACACTTCCATCCTTATTCTGATTATCCATCTTGGCCTCCTTGCTTGAAACCTGACCTTTGGCCATCTGAACTTCGACATCCCTACTGCTGAATCCTATACTGCTTGTGACGATGTGTTGCGTAGAGGTCGCTAAATTATCGACCCGCAATTTTGAAGGAAAAGAATCATCTTGTAGTTGGACATTCAGATGTTCATGAGCCAAAGCATCAGCTTCGCCTTTGTTTGCATCATCACATTTTTTATTAAAATAGATATTCCCTTCACTTACATGTAAACCACCCTTTCCACTATCAGCTTTTAGATTATAATCACGTGAGCAGCCAGCATCAAATGTTTCACCTCCCCGAGTATGTGAAGCATCCTCAACAAGAGGATGGTCCACTCCAACATCCTCCTTTAGGCTAGAAGAGTTTCCAGCAATCTCATCTGGTGGTAACGTAGACTCTAAATTAGTAACATCCTCCGTCTTTGAAAGAATGTTATTATCATCATGTTTCAAACTATGCTCCATTTGCTTCGTTAAGCAGCCCAGTTCATCACAGGCATCTGACTCCTCAATGATGGTCGGTGCAGCAATAGTTTCTTCCTGCCCAACAGATTTTAAAAGCATTTCAACAGATTCAGAAGAAGTAGCCTCCGACCAAACATTGTTATGCCTAGAAATAGAGCAAGATTCAGCTGCACTTGAATTGAACTCTATCGCAGTACTTCCACGGGAGAAATCCTCAATCCAATGGTTATCTTGATTACTTTCAATGCCAAGAAAAACCTCAGTTTCAACCAAACTATCAAACCTTAAATGGCTCTGAAGGTTGTCGTCAAAATCAAACTTGGGAAGAGCAAATGGCCGCAAAACAGAAGGAAATTTAGTGCTCCCTTCTCCAGCTAGATGAAAATTTTGGCTGTGAAAATCATTGTCATCATAATCCATGGGTGTATCCCTACAACAAAGAGATGGTCAGAGAGATTGTAGAACAATCACAGCACAAACCATGATTGCACAACCCAAAAAAGCTCCAGAAAATAAAAAATTAATATTAAAAAAAAGGCAACAATAAAGCAATTACAAACAGACATCACGGAAGTTCAAAAATTTGTCACTGAGAAAAGAGAACAATCAGATAACTCTGTGAAATTTATATCAAACAACAATAAAATAAAACCCTTTATAACCTCTTTGATGCTTAGATTAGATAAAAAGGAGTTATCCGCTCATTAAGAAATTTACCTGATTTTCAAATAAATGTATGCACATACAGTATACACATGGTATTTGATGTTACTCTATGTATTTGAACATAACTGCCTAACTGACTTTCTATCCAAAGAAAAAGAAAAAATAATAAAAAAAAAATATTCTTTTTGGGGGGGGGGGGGCGGAGGGGGGAAAGGAAAGGTGTTCAAGTAGTGAAAATTATGCGAACTCATGGTATTAAATTTCGTATTTCACAAAATATCAGTACACAATAATTCAGTACATAGTTATTGTTCTTCAGCACATTGTCACTGAGCCTTGGCTTGGGCCAGAAAGGAATCGAGTAAGATATTACGTAAGTCCCTCTCCTTGTTATATGAAAGACGGTCAAACACATCCTAAAAGAACCATACTTTTTTTTCCCTAAATTAAACACTCAAACATTATTTTAATGAAAATTTCATTCAGAATGTGAACTACGTATCACTCAACACAGAATTATTGGCAGTAGTTAATGTTGACTATCCCACATAGAATGAGAACACTGATGTATGGCATTAACAAAGTAGTAACAAGTCCATGCGTGAATTGATAAAATCAAACCAGGAACTGATTGCAAGCCGAACAAAGGCAAGTGCTTTAGAATCCATGAGTGTCAAATTAAATAGGCCAAAGTGTAACATATTAAAGTTCAGAATTTAAAATAAGTGACCACACAAATATTTAACATAATCAGAATGCAAATGCTTGGTACCTACAGGAGGAACTACTTCAAAGGACGTGAAAAATATTGCAAAACTATCACAGATGGGATCATAACATGGTATCTGAAACAAAACACTTTTCAAAAACTCTAAACTATAGACATATAAGGCCATCTAATACAAAAACAACAATCAATATACTCGAAATAGACAATTGATTGACTTGGAAGCATAGATCACTTTATTAGTAAAATATACAAGGAAACATAAACTCCATATGAATACAGTAATACAGAATCTTGCATCACGCAGCAGTAAGATCAGTAAGGACCATCATTAAGTCAGAAAGAAAACTCTAATACAGGAAAACAATGCAATCATACAATATTAGGTTCTAATAAAAGATACAATGCTTTAACTTGTATAAACTTCAATCTAAGCAAGTGAAGCTCCTTTACATCCACTTCACAAAAAGGAGTTAGGAAAGAACATAATCTGAACTAAAATTAAACATTCAAATCAGTTTAGAATGTGATGTTTGCCAATAACTTGGTCAATTTTTTCTGATTAAAGAAAATTTTATTCACATGCCTCCCACATCACCCCCCCCCCCCCAAAAAAAAATAAAAGAAGAGGAAGAAGAAAAACACAAAGCACAACCTGACTATACAAAAGACAGAGATAAAAACAAAAATAATGCCCATAGTAAATGCACACCTTCATCAAATTTTAGAGACAAACCTGTGTTTACAAAAAATAAATAGATAAAAACAAAAATAATCTAAATGCCCATGTAAATGCACCTCTTCGTCAAATTTTACAGACAAATGGGGGAAACAGAAGGTTAAAGATCAACCAAATTTTTAGGAGAATCAATGTCCTATCTAAATGATTCATGGCAAGCATCCAAAGTAAATACTCCATCTTGACTAAACTGGTTTTGTGCATTGAAAGAAGAAGAAAAAGTTGTAAAGTAGCAAAACTCAGGTACTTCTGTCTTGGTCTTGGATCACAAAATTAAATACACGTCTTACATCCCAAGCAACATGATAGAGTATGCTAACTAGTTATTTCAATACGAGTAGTCAAATCATAAATTTCAGTTTCTTTAGCAGCCAGTAGCCACTATCCTGTTCACTGGAATTGTAGAGAGTATGCTAACTAGTTATTTCAATACGAGTAGTCAAATCATAAATTTCTGTTTCTTTAATAGCCAGTAGCTACTATACTGTCCAATGGGATTGTAGGACAAGGCTCCTATTTGAGTTTACATTTCTTCCTACTAAATTAGAAAGCCGGGTCTAAAGTTACAGACAGAAATTCAAAAGCTTTATTGTCTGGAAAATTTACTGAACCAGACAATACTTCACATTAATTAATACAATAAAATCCAGACTAAGATGGGCATGTACTGTAATCGCCTAATCCGATACTTGAATACATTACTCTAAAAACTAATTCTAACAAACAAACAAACAAACCCAGAAATTTCTTCTTAATCTAACATCGACAACTTAAACACTTACTTTTAACTTGCACAATCTCTAATATACCTGATTAAGTAGACCCTTATATGTAAACCCCTCAAAATAATAATCGCTATCTGAAAACAAACAAAGATTACATCAACTACATAAGCTACGGTCACAAAAAACACTATAGCATAGACATTTCTCCTCAACATTAAAAAACCAAAAAAGAAAACTTTCCACTCACCATTTCAAAGCAAACCAAGGAAAATCTTTGCCTAATTTACATACAAAAAACCCTATACTTTGCAGAACAAAAAAGAGGAAATGAACAGTACCAGAACAAGTAAGTCTAGAGACGCTACCTCCCTCCATCCGGTGACGAAATCCAGCCCGTTATGTCTCTCAACTGCTTCTCAATCGAACACTCATCTACTGCTCCAAACCGGAAAAAGAAAAAAAAGAAAACAAACCCTAGCGTTACTTTCATCCCAAAACCACTAATACCTCACAGAAGAAGAATAAAATAAAACCACGTAAAAAAAATAATAGATGAGCAAGGTCGCCTGCCATGGCGGACTTACCAAAGTCTTCGAGTTTCTCCCGGATCGAATTAGGGTTCCGGCGAAATCAACGGCGCGAGGGGTGAACAGAGCAAAAACGACGACGAAGAAAGAGAAAGGTAGAGAGAGAGAGAGAGAGAGAGAGAGAGTACGAGCGCGTGCCGTGAGCGAATACTTTCTCAGTGGCTTTTTTGGGTTTTTTCAAATTTATTTTATTTTCCTTTTTCGCATTTTGCATGCTCTTTTTTTAATGTCATACGGACCTATCTTCTATCTGATCCAATTTTGAGTTTGGCAATAAACAAATCAATTAATAGTTTTTTTTCACTTAAAAAAGGGGTATTTTGGGTATATCGGGTTTGTTTTGAGAAGGCGAAAGATCCGACGGTACAAAACAGAATGAATTCGACACGTGTCAGTTGACCAGTGGTGAGAAGAAGCATATGGGTCATTATAACGTCACGGGCATTTCATAGTTTTTAAATTACAGACATGAGTATGGCCCTCAGGTCAAAAAGTGTGCTTGATGGACAGTCAGGATGAAGCTGTGAGGAAAATAAAATGCTGTGACGATAGAGTGAAAGTTCCTTGTCAAAATCCGGACTCTATTTGTGCGAGTAAAAATACACGTGGCGGAAGGAGGAGGATCGGTGTGAAGTAGAGATGCCTCTCATTTAGGGGCGAATAGTTTATTTATAATTTATATTCATGCTTACGATGATGATCAGTCGCTTCCAAATTTTAATTATTCTACTTTGGCTGTACTCTGATCCTTTGGATATTTAAATCTATTTATTAATAAAAGAAAATTTCGTCTTGCCACAAATTTGCTTTTTTTCTGAATATTTTCTATTTTTTTTATATGGAAGAAAAGGTGGTGCTATTTCTTTAAGGAAATTCCCCCCCCCCCCCTCTAATTTTGACTATGAGATGCTTGTTATGCAGATTATTTTCTAGACTAATTAAATGTTGCGTGCCACATTCTCATGTGGCAAATATTCAAACATTTTGACTATTGGATGCTTATCATGCCTAACGTTATTTTATAGATTAGTTCTTTTCCTTTTGGTTGTTTTTTTTTCTGATGTTTATATTGGGGTGTTCTCCAATTAATAGTCCTGAATTATTTTTTTGTGTTTGGAGGGTGTTTGTAGCCTCTCCCTCAGCCTTATTTGTTTGTCTGTTTGTTTGTTTTTGAATTCCTTTTCTAGCCAAAAAAAATAGATTGTAACAAATTTGTTGCACGAGAGAGTCTTATGTAGCATTAGTGGTGAACTTTCTAGATAAATAAATATATTAATGGGCAATGGCAATATGCACTTCGGCATATTTAAGTTTGGTTTTCAACGTGAAAATATATATGCTTGATTGCTTTTTATTTAACCTGTAATAATAGTCAGTCCACTATGTTAAATTTTCTACATTAGATTCATGAAATCTATGGGATAGATTTGTAATATCCAATGTACTTGTGCTAGTAGTATGTATTTGGCACAATTGTGTCACACTGATTGGTTTAAGAAATTAAAGACAAATAGCAAATCAAATTTTGCATGTTTGAACAATTTAATTACTAGCAAATAATTTGCAATTTGGGGTCAGATCGGTGCATGATATCGAAAAATAACGAGGACTTTGATTGATATAATGATAAACCTAGCTCGAAATATTCAATTAAAATTACTTCGAGCACACTTTTTCTTTTTACCTAAAAATAAGAATTAAGCGGGTAAAAATTTCACCGAAAAATAAAACTGAAAATCCATCTCAAGATCATAGACTTAAATTACTTGAGCATGTAGCTTTTTATGCTAAAAAAAAGGAGAAAGTAAACATGTAATTTTTAATTATTTACAATTAAAAATTTAGAGTAAGAAAAATTTGTGACTTGCAATCCACAAGTCCCAGGATCGAAACCTTGCTCTATTACTAAAATTTTCTATCACGATCCAAATTCCGGGTCAATGACAGGAAATAAATTTCACAAATGAAAATTCAATAATTGTTTTTGAAAAATTTATAAAAATAATTTTAATTTTGCGATCATCATTAGACGTATACTATTAATAAAATTTATTAAACAAATCAAGCATCATCATCAACAGTTTCACAATCTGGACATAAAAGTTATACAGACCGAGTTCGTGACATAAGCCCTTAAGAGTTATTACATGCTAAGATAATCAAACAGTAATATTTTACGTAGTTATCAAATTATCGAAATTGGTAACGTGTTCATCACTATTTTACATGAGTATCCCACATCATTTGGAAAGAGTTATATTTGGCTATTTGAGTGTTATAAAGAATATGCTTTTTATTTCCATAAATGTACTTTAGAAAATTGTGACATTTCATAGTTGTTTACTATCTTAGTTTGGGTGACCATCTTGTCATTTGAGATATAAAATTGATTGCCTAACTATTATTGGTTGTACAAAAGAATGTATAAGCGAATAATTTGGTATTTTAGGAAAAGTATAAGTGAATAATTAGTTGTATTTTATAATAAAAAAATGTTCTATGGATTTTGATAAAATACTCAAGTCATCTCTTTAGTTTTCAAAAATAATAATCATATTAGCAAATTACTATAAATTTCACTCATTTGTCTAATTTGTTCAAAGTGACTTATGAAAATGATAAAATTATCTTCCCTCTGAACTTATAACCAAATAATACAACCCATCAAAAAAAAAACAATAACAAAACAAATAGTGATGAGTGGAAAGAGGAAAAAAAAGAGTGAAAATAAGAAGATTTTGTAAAAAAAAAAAGTTTAATATAATTTAATTCAAGGAAATTTTTTTCTTTCTTTAAGTAATTAATTGCGCTTGGATAAGGGTATTGGTCGTTTCTTACAAAATTTCTTACTTTATTTTGATCATATTAGACAGAAGTGAAATTTGTATGATTTGCTAATATGAAATGATATCTATGTTGTTTATAAAAATCGAGGGAATAAATTGAGCATTACGTTAAAATTTAAAGGATATTTTTGTTTATATTCTTAAAATACTGACATTACAACGCTATTAAGCTATATTTTTTAAGCACCAAGTTAGTTCTTTGTATCATTCTGAGGATTAGTTCCTCGTATCATCTTGAGAAACTTAATCCATCATAGCTCTATTACTATTAGATCTCTTCGTAAAGTAGCTTTAGAAAATCAAATGCTTACTTTTGAGGGGGTACTAAATGAGTGTCAATTAACTTTTAAAAACTCCCCATCAGCTGATAACTTTTACCATTTTCCTTTTAATATTATAATAATAATAAAAAAAAGCTTCCACACTTCGTACTTCATATTCTTCATCCTACATGTCGTTTTCCTCTGTCTTCCTCAAAGGCCCACGTTATGATGCCACAAAATCTCAAATTATAAGAATAACTTATGATTACTTCATTCTACATGAATCTTGTTAGTGGTTTTTCTCTCTCTAAATTATTTTTCGTTTATGATTTTCTCTATATATATATATATATTATAAGATCATATTATGTTTCTTTATAAAATTTTCTCGAAAATTTATCCAAATTAAATGATTTAATCATATTCTTAGGTGAGGATTTTATAATAAAATAATATATATCTTTTCCCTTTGAATTTTTCTTAATTAGACTTGATCAAATATTTACCATATCTTTGAATTTTTCTTCTAATTGGATTGGTCAAATTAGAATGAGAATTAATTTTCTTCCTTAGAATCCAAAAAGATCCTATTTTCAAAAAAACATAAATAAAACACATATTCTAATTTCATATCAATGATAATTACTTAAAATTATATGTTTGACTAGCTTTGTTGATTTTTTATTTAAATTTTTGTTTATTTGTGGATTCTTAGTAAATCATAAATTTGTTATGAATTTTATTCAAATCAAATTTTGAAAATGCTTAAAATATTGTATTGTATGCAGTAGTGTTCTACTAAATAATTTTACTCCACTAAATTGTGCTATTGTGCACGATGAGTTTAAATTAATGTAAAATTTTATTAACCAAAAAAAATATAAGTTCAGTTTTTTATGCAAAAAGCAAAAAAGTGCGATGATTATTGAAAGAACCAATTTTCAACAAGGCATTGAAATACCGTATTATATGTAATAGTATCTTACTAAACAACTTTAATTCGTTAAATTGTGATATTGTACCCGATGAGTTTAAATCAATGTTAAATTTCATTAATTAACAAGAAATTTAAAATTGAATTTGATTAAGCATATCACATTACAAATTAATATTCTACTAAGTAATATAGTCGCGTACATATGCTTAGTTGCACTAAATTAGTATAAACTTTCTCTAATTAATGGATCTTGAACAATTTTAGTTTAGTTAAGCATATAAGAGTATGTCATAACATTCTACTAGTAAGTATTACAGTCTATTGTTTTGTCAAAGTATGCAATGTCGTAACAAAATCTATGGTGAAGACATTCTTTTTACCGTACCAGTAAAGATGAATTAAAAGACTATAAATATATTTCACAGGTCGTGGGACCGGTAGTTTTATCTGGAAAGCAAATATCCAAGAAATATACAACTATTTCTCCCCCTCTTTATCTCTCTTCCTTTCTCTTGCCCTCTAACTTCTTTATCCATGGCTGCTAGCAATGTTTCTTTCTTTTTTTTAGTGTCAATTTCTTTTTAAATCCAAGTTTTCAAGCTAGATCTATCATATTTCTTTACATATTATTTCATCACAAAGTTACATACCTTTTATCAGCTTCCAAGCTCCCCCTTAATTCCTTTTTATTATTGATTTCAGAAAATGAAGAAAAAAAAATTCTTAATTAGCATCGTAGGAGTAAACTTGATGAATGTTATACCAAAAAACAACTATATTTGCAATCGATTTCTTTCCTTTTTTTTTTTTTTCTTCAAATGGAAGAATTGATTTTTGGTGTTGGGTTTTTACCCGAAAAACAAAAAAGAAAAAACATAAATGTTATTTGCTTTATTATGAGTAGGATTTGGGCCTTTTGGCCATGATGATGTTACTAAATGCAGTGGGTTGTCATTTTCAGAGCTAGTACCTAGGTGGAGGTTGAAGATGGGTGCAATTAGTCATATTTAAATAGAATAAATATATTTACGAGTTTTATGCATTATTTGATTCTTTTGAAAAAATTTATTAAATCTTGTGACATCTGATGGGCATGTGAGTATGCATGATTTGCTCTAAAATCTAACTATGAAAGTTACTATTAGGGTTGCACAAAATACAAAAACCCGACGTAACTTGAGATACCTAGTCTGATCAAAGATTTTGGGTTCAAATAAGTGCACCCGAACTTTCGGGTAAAATTCAACCGAACTAAAAAATTTAGGGGTACGGGTACAAATTTTGAGGAGTTCAGTACCTGAGCCCACCACTATTATTAAAAAAAAACTTTGAAATTGGTTATTTAATAATTTATTTCTCTTTGTTTTTTTTTTCCTTTTGTATTTCAATATTTATGAGATTGTATGCATTGTGCAAAATAGCTAATTATGCATAAAAAGGGGAAAAAAATCAAAATTGTTTATTGTGTAGTAAAAAGAAAAAGGGGAAAAAATTATGCTTTCATAAAATCCAACTAGACCGGCCAAAATACCTGACTTACTGACCTACCTAAAATTCGAATATCTGATCTCTGTCGGTTTAGCTTCGATTGTTTTTTTTTTATATATCCTAAACTGAATACCCGAATATGAATACCTGAACACTTGAAATCCGATCCGATGTGCATCCCTAATTGCTATGTTGAACTTTTTTTTCTTTGACGCTCTATTAGACTTAATTCATGTTTATCGATTTTGGTTCTCTAAGGCTATATAGGAGTAGTTCATAGTTGAGATTAATTCCTAAATTATTTAAATTAAGGAAATAGTTATGCAAAATTTTATGATAAAAGGATGAATTTTTCATCTTTGTTGGATTATCTTGTTTGTGCAAATGGGAGAAGGGTGTATGGTTCCTTGAGGGCTAAGGCCATCGAGCAAGAGTATTGCTAACTTTTTCTTTCTCCTTATTTGTCTAGGATAAATGGAAGTGGAAAAAGAAATAGTACACAAGCGTGAGGTACCTGGAGATACAGAACTTTTTTTTTTTTAAATAAAAGTGGAAAGAATTTTTTTCAAAAAATTGAATATTTAACTTTTCTTTTAGTTATACTTCAATTAAGTAATTATATAAAGACAAAAGAGGCGTTTCTACCATGAACTTATAAAATGAGTTTGTGTAAAATTTCACTAATTAATGCAAAATTTAATCTAACTTGATTACATGATAGTATGTACTTGTATTCTACTAAATATTATATTCCACTATTCGTCAAGTTTTGCTTCGTCGTATTAATATAAAGTGAAATTTTACTAATAAATATAAAATTATCTAATTTTAATTTTAGTTAAGTATGTGATAGTATATAATAGTGTTCTATTAAGGACGATAAGCCACAAAATTATATTACTATCTTTAGATGTATTAAATTCATGTTAAATTTCATTAATTCAATGTAAAATTAACTTATCAAGTCTTCATGGAGCATGTAAATGTTTATAATAGTGTTTTACTAAAAACTATAAACATATGCTTTATCAAGTTAAGTTTAGTGGTATTAAAATAAAGTTAAATTTTGTTAATTAATAAGAGTTCTTTCAAATTTTTTCTAACTCAGACATTTGACGTTAATAAATTGTGTTCTATAAAAATATATAATCCAATGCTTTGTCGAATTATGTTAAGTGGTATTAATTTAACGTGAAATTTCGCTAGTTAAAGAAAAAGAATAATCAGTTATAGTTTAACTTAATTACATGATATCATGCAATATTATTTGATTAAGTATTATACTACACTAACTATTACGTAAAATTATGGACACTTGGTGTTAAATTAATGTGAATTTTCAATAACTAATGAAAAATTAATCTATTATAGTATAACCTGACTTTATGAAAATATATTACCTTACTCGAGTATAACAAAAATAATGTAAAATTAAGGTTTTATTTTGTCAATATGTATATGGATTGTTTATCTCTTGGTAATATAATTATATATATATAATTTAATTTCATAAAAAAATATGATTCAAATAAATAAAATTTCAAGCTAAATACTTCATTGAAATTATAACTCAATCTATATGTTGTGAGAAATAAATAGGAGGGACTATCAATTTTAACCTTATTTTAAAACATGTGATGAAAAAATGGATAATCTCTAAACTATTTACAAAATTAAGACTTTTATTATTATGTTATTTAATAAAAATTTAAGAGTTTCAAAATAACTTCTGGGTCAATCGTATTCAAAATTTTTTGACCAAGTCAAAAAAATCAAAAATAAAAGAGGTGGCATCAAAAAGGCAACAGACCATGTTCGACCAGGGTTAAGATTGTTTAGCTATAAATTCGAATCTAGTCAAAAGTTTTTTGATTAGGGTCGAAATTTTTCTATCGTTGGTCGAAAAATCAATCGGAATAACTAGGAGAGGGGATAGAACAAGGTCGATTGTAGTCGAAATTTTTACACTTTAGTCAAGCAGAGGCACCACCGAGGTCAGAATTGGAATCAACAGTACTAGTAGAAATTGTCTAAAATTTATTAGAGAAGAATATATATTAGGAAATATGATATCCTAATAATTTTACGTGTGATACTACAATGAATGTTAATTTTGAAAATATTTATAAATAAGTCCATTTTTTCATCACGATAATTTAATAGAACTCCAAGGTATAAATTTCTCAATAAATAGGTGTTTATCATATTTGAAATATATCTGCTCAATGAAAGGGTAAAAAAAATACAAAATATTTTTAATGTTGTTCAAGTACAAGAAAAAAAAATTTCAATATAAATAGAGAAAAACGACAATAGCTTGCTGAGACAACATCAAATCAATTTTCTTTTGTGGCCAAAAAATTATTTCCAGCTACCAAAAAATGGTTCTAAAGTTTAAAAAAAAAAAAAAAAGTGTCGCGAAAGTACTAAAAATTCTCCCAACTTACTTGCACAATTACGATTTCAACTCATATTTCTATCATTTTTTATTGGTTTGATTTTACTTTTTTGCCCTTTTATTGTACTTTACATAAGTCTTGAGAGCTGTGTCATCTAGCTAAATCAGTTAAAAAAAACCTATAGGAAGCCTTTATTTCAAATGAAGTATCAAGTCCCAGAAAACAAAAATAAAAAAGAGGAAGTAAATAATTTGGCATATTTCCTAGTCCAGAGACTTGTTTCTTTTTTTCTTGAATTTTGTAGTCGGAATTGAAACACAAAAAGTTCATACCTCTTAACAAGCCCTGCTATCTCAATTTGACAAGATAATACAACGTTAAAGGCTATATATTAATTTTTCTCCTTTAAAAAAATATATATTTATCATTAGAACAAGATATATAATTTTTTTTTTATTTTAAAAATTAAAATTTAACTAATGATCATCACTTATTGTAAATAAAAAAAAAATAACTAACACATTATACTGCTCAATCTCCACTTCATCTTACCTATTGGGCTAGTTCCCGTTATCAAACTGCTTAATTATTTTTTAGGCGAATTCAATTGTATAATTTTGTTGTTTTCATTTTGTTCTTTTAGGTGTAGATGGAATTTTTTTTCTTTTTAAATCGTTAGATAAAACAAATTATAGACAGAAGAGAACAAGACCTGCAAATTGTTAAATGAATTTTAAATAATTAATTTTAACTCTATTGGTAAATATATTTATCACAAATTTATCTTTTTTGTTTTTTTAATGATAACTACTTATTCATTGTTTGATTTGTTTCCTCGCAAAGAAGAGTTGGAAAATTTATTTTTTTATTATTATTATCATTTTCTTAAACAACATATGTAACAGAAAAGCTTCTGTTTCAGTTCATCAAATACCCTCCTCATCCAATTTTGGAGCAAGGCATGAAAAAATATTTTAAATTTACTTACAGTAGTCTCACATTTAGTCTATTATTCACCAAACTTACCAAAAAAAAAATTCTAATACATTATAATGGTCAAACTAATGGGTAACAACGCTCCTTACAATATTGATATTTATAAGTTTGAATTAATTTTTTTTAAGTACAATATATCATACTATATAGCACACAGATCATGTAATATTTAAATTTTCAAAAATAAAAGGCGAAGATTTTCTTTAAAATAAAATCTCAAGATCATGTTTATTGTCCATTTCCCTCTTAGGAAACAAAAACAGAAAATAGTACAAAACATTGCCAAGCATATTATTTGTTTTGGGTCCAAAAGTGGATTAAGGCTGCAAAGAGCCGATTTGCAGTCATTGTCATTGCGATTCTTAGTACATGGCCTCTCCCAATGAATTGAATCTTCATTGCAATTCCGAATATAATGGATGAAATATAGATTGATATTTTGGTATTTTCCTTTACATGACCCTACAGTGCACTGAAAATTGATGGAGAATAAACATCCTTAAATAATTTTGTTTCTTTTTTCAAACATTCTTATGTAAGGGCCACCTTTTACGTAATTTCAATACCAGCACGGGAGAATTCCCCATCCAAACCTCCCCCCCCCCCGCCCCCCCCCCAAAAAAAAAAAAAAATCCAATAAAGAAGCTGCCATGCAATAATATTGTAAAGATAACTATTGAGTAAATTACACTGAACCACGCTAGCAATGGCTTTGGAATGGATTGCTGATACAAAGTGGTAGCTGATCAAAGCAAGATCAGGTGAAGCATATAAAACTTGCTTTCAAGTACCCCTAAGGTGAAGGTAAATGAAAAATAGCTGTTGCTAATTGACTAGTATGATAAATAACTTGTTTATGAGATTTTGTGAAATCTCTACAAGCATTTAGAAAGAATCTCACAGTCACCATGGCTTCTCGGTCAAGTCCTTCGAGAACACATAACGAAACCTTGAATTGTAAGGCAACCACTCTATGATGTGAGATGCCTTCTTACTAGTCCTACATTCGAGACATTTTTGTATCGAATCATGGAGCTTCTTGTCTACGTTCTCGGTGACCCATTTTAGGAGATCATCCGACCCAAAAGATGCATCCCTTGCAAATCTTTCAAGCGTCTTTGGAAGAAACACTTTCCTTGACTTCTTTACCACTACATTTGATTGGAGAAAATCTCGTTTTGCCTCTTCTAGTTCTTCTCTAAAATTTGAGGCCGTGTAGACTCTCAACTACAAGCAATTAAAAAGTCAGCTCATAACTATATGAATATTAGTTCAGAACTTAGGCCACATTTACTAATTGTAAAGGGAATGAGTGGAAAGCAAGTGGAGAGGAACAAGAAACTAATAACTGGGAAAGGCTAGTATTCATATTCATGCTTTTATAATTAGAATGTAAATACATGAAAGGGAAATACTCTCCTTCATTCCCTTTGCTCTTCATTACGGATTAGTAGATAAGCTCTTAAAAGTAGTTTTAAAAAGAAGTTGAAAACAGCTTTTCTCAGGATAAACCAAGGAACGTGGTTATGTTAGAGATAAAAATATAATTTACAGGAAGATTATTATTTTCCAAATCACTATTCTTGGGTCTCTCATTTCTAAATCTTGCAAAAGACACATCACTTTTAGGGGTGGGAAAAAAAAAGCCACCCCATATACTAGCAGTCCATGTATTTATTTTTCTTTCAAGTTGCGGTAAATAACAGTTGATATGAGTCTCAAGGTAGTGCATGATGATAAAAAGAACAAAACTAGAAAATTCATAAAAGAGATTCGGACTAAAAGGTATAACAAAGAAAGAGGGGTAAGAAGTACTAAGTTACCGCAGGATCAGAAAAAGCTCCAGTACAGAGGGCAAAGCAGACAAGGGGTTGGGAATTTGGTAGACCCAATGTTGAACTGAGTCGTCTGTCTTCACAGGACTTTTTTCTTAAGGCAGCTGAAAGGATTGTTTCAAGCCACTGTAAGTTAAAAGCAGATAAGAACGTAAGTAAGAATAAGAAATATAGTACTTCATTTTCATCAAAAGACAAATAATGATTTAATTTTCCTTTTTTCCTGTTAGGCTATTGACAATAGGAGTCATAAGAAGGAATTAAGCCACAAATTTAAAACTAGAATGAACAATTTTCTGCTTTCCTAGAAAAGCAAAGCATAATAACAAATTAGCAAGGAGCCTCCTTTTTGTACTGTTAAGGAACTACTGTCATGAATTTCAGACTTGTACTTTTTTTTCCCAGCTGGAATTTCAGACTTGTACTCAGAACCACCTTCTATGATTAGCATACTAAAGAACCATGATTCCTGAAAACTTGAGATTATAAAAGGTGGATCATTAACAATTTATACTATGACATTAATGTTAAATATGCATTTACGAGCAAGTAGCTGTAAATGCTTTGAAAGTTGCACAACAAATTCTCTATTCATCTTTCACTCGTATTATGGTGGAAGAAATGAACATATTGTATAGTGAGGTTATGCCATTCCAAATAAAATTGCCTATTCACAACAGAAAAATTGACACTGCCATGGAACTTATGTCTAATATATGAAAGAATTTAGGGATCATCCCTTATCTTTTAGGAGTTTGTGTTTTGTCAATTTAATGTGGTCTTTGTTTTTGTGTCTCTGTGTTTTTTCCTTTTTTGTTAATTCTTTGTCTGGAAGCCTCCATGCTCTCTAATTTTATTTTGTATTACACGTTTTTACACCAAAATAAATAGCTCATCGATATAAAAATCAAAGGTAAACAACCAAATTCTAGAGAGAGAATTTTGGATGAGTTCGGTTCAACCACCATTTATGCCTATCTATATGTGAATTTCTAACTATAACAAGAGTAAAGTGAGTACCCATCCAATCCGAGGTGTTCGAAGGCAAAATATCGATTGCTCTATGGCATTTGCACTGATGACATGACCACCAATGTTGTAAGCAGCCTGCACTATACCAAGAAGCACATAACTAATTTTGTCTTGCACAGTGTTAACACATAAAAGGTGAGAGCATGACAGGTTCCAATGGAAAATTGGGAAACCAGTCAACTACTAAAAACCCATAAAACCATTTAAAGTAAAATGAGTACATTCATTCAACATTTTGCTCCTTAAAAACTAACTCTAATTGTTCTACATAATTAAACTATTCTCATGTTTATTCAAATACAAACAGTGATAACCAAAACTATTCTCATGTTTATTCAAAGATCCCCCTTTGCATCAAACAAGAAATCCAACTTGGTAATTGGGGCTAAGTAGGAAGTGAGCTACCTTGTGAAACAAGGCCAACCTTCTCAAAGAGCTGTTGGGAATGCCATATGCTAAATATGCCTGGACAAGTTAAAGCAAAAGTTATAAAGAGTTTCCCAACATGGTAGCATCAAGCCAATATTGAGCTGTGCAAATTTTTACATGCATAACAAGAGCATTGTACACATTGATCCAAAATGAGACACGAGCATTATCTTCCATTTGACCAACATTCACTCTCTCCAGCTGTTCAACTAAGACTCTGAAAGGGAAACATAACGTTCATGTAAAGTCAGCACTCTGCATGACGAAAAGCTCAAGAAGAGATCAAGTGCAGGTCACACAGCCACAAAGATGAAGGAAAACTATAAAAAATTATTTAGCTGAAACTACATGCTAAAGAGAGTAACCAGTTACATTATGAAACAAAGAATGTGAACTAGTACATCTGGCAAAACTACAAATGATAAATCTTTGATTTTTCAAGAAATTAACAAAACTAGAATGACCTGAATGAAGTGGAAATGACAAAGACATGGTTCAAATTAATTGAAAGAGGAAGTTCTCCAATTCAAATCGCAACTGATAAAAGCAAAAGGCATAGCATTCCCTTCTTATACTTCTACAACTACATTTTGGATTAATCACGTTAAAACCAACCTGTAGTTGTTGATGGCATAAGAAGCACGAGAAAACTGGCTCTTATCAGTTGATATCCATAAAATTTCCACCATGGATTCACCAGACCAGTCCTGGTCCTCCCCAATACCACGTCGAGGCTTTACAATGTTTGTAGAGGACCTTGACAAAATAGGTGATCTGTTCTTTTCAGTATTTACAGACGCTGCACTGCGAAGCCAACAGTATACGACAGCCATACACCTGACCATTTCCTCAGACAACTTGCTTGGGCACTGGTGGAGATGATCTCTGAGAGTTCTCAGTATAGATGTTTTCTCCATAGCCAGAAGCTTTCCAAGAACATGATTAAAAATTCAGATGAGAATCTCTGATCTTAAGGCATTATATAAAACATGAAGCACCTAATAACTTCTAATATCTAACAGTGTTCAAACATCATGTACATTTCATTTATCCTTTTCAATTATTGTTTCGGTAAATGTGGAGGTAAGAAATCCCCAAAGATGGAACCAAGAAAATATATTAAACAAAATTCATTTATTAACAAATTGAGTCCTTGTGGGAAACATCATGAAAATGTAAACTGATGTCAGATTCTAGAATTCAAGTTGAACTTTGTAATATAATATACTGAAAGTTCAAAAGGACAAATAGTATAAAAGTCATTGAACAGATGAGAAGTTATCCTAAATCCCTGTAAAACTCAATAAGAAAATCTAAATTCTTTAACATTGGCACATGATTGGGGAAGGAAATGGGACAATTCTGTAATTAACCTACATTGTTATTCGATAAAATAGAATGTAATTACAATTTGTCAACATACATTTGAAGATAGACTAAGAACACTGTATGCCCTACCTTGGGCGGGCCTGAACAACTCTTTGCAGAATCAATGTGAGCTCTACCTCCTGACAACTGAGAATGACCAGTTTTGGTGTGTCTTTTCCCTGGGTCATCTACCGAAACTAGAGCTTGCAACGGTCGAAAAGGGAACTTCTTAGAGGAACAAAATGCACTTGATATGATACTTGGATGTTTCCTGGCTTCATGCTTTGGGTGTGCAGGAGAAGCCACCCCTGAGTTCTGCTCAGATGGTGGTCTGCTCACACTATGTTCAAAAACACTTCTGTAGAGAGAGAGAACACGTTGCTCACGATTTGCAACTTCCTCTTCAAGTGACTCAATTTCAGCGATCAATTCCTTTGTCTGTAGTTTAGGAAAGGGAAAAAAAGAACACAAAATCGAAGTTTATTATTCGACCTCCCTGAACAGGCTCGTTCATGGAATAAACCAACTACAATAACTTTCACCCATTTGAGGATATGTATAGCACTAGGAATCATCATTAGCACTGTTGAAAAATATTTCTACAAAATTTTAGTTTGACCAAGTAAGTCAAACTTTTATTGATAATCCCCATATCAAATCTGAAACATGAAGGTTCAAGCACCAGTATGTCTCAGTCTCTTGGCCAATACTCCAAGTCTCCAATAAGAAGTTCCTGGGAAGTTCAGCAACAGTTCTTTGCTTGATTTCAAGGCAAAATCATTACCTGTGCAGCAAAATGCCTGTGTCCAGGAGATAAAGTACTTGAAGCTCGGCCCATGGTCCTCTCAAGGATAATGCGCATAGATTTCTCCTGCTGCAAACGCAACTGCAGCTGCTCAATCTGAAAATTAGTATATTGTCCGTGAGCAAAACATAAATGTCACTCAAATCAAATATCACTAGTTACAATATTTTGAGATTTGACCATTCAGCAATGAAAAGGTCTTCCATAGACTCTCCTGTGCGATACATTAAGATTCTACCTGAAAATCAGTAATACATTTTATTTACTTATAAATCTGTGTATGTAGTATTCTAAACAGAACGTGTCAATAGTTTGCTTTTATTGCTTATGCTACATTAATTGATTTATTTATTTNACATTCTAATCACACTTGTCATATACTGGATCAAAACCACAGTCTTAAAACAATTGTCAGGACTGGATGAGTAACAATTTATGCCAACACTAACAAGGGAACAATGACTTTAAAATTTTGCCCGTTGTGATTAAAAATAAATTCTGAATACTCTTTTTCTCTTTAGCATCTCACTATTATACTATATTTAATTCTAAACACTACAAAACCTCACGAGTAGGTTCCTTTTATGTACTCAATTCATATATGGTATCAAGAAATTTTCTAATATCCTCAAGTCATATGCGTTACCTGTTAGATTTTTACTTTTTTTTTATGACCATCCACATTCTCAGTACTTAGATCTTATTCATATACATTAAAGCTTCAGTTTTACCTTAAACAGTGAATGAAGATCAAATTTAAAATTAGATTGAAAGGAAAACTAAGCTCAACTCTAGGTTAATACTAGGAAGAGTGCAGGTACCACAACAGAGTCTTAGGTAAACATCCTAATGACTCTCCACCTCGCCCAAGAAAGAAGCAGAACAATGTCAAATTCTAGAAGCTCTTAATCATCACTTGGTTTTAACCAAAGCTAATACAAGCCGAAAAATTGCAGACACACAAACTGGCTCCTCTTACCTCCTATTACAAACTTAATGTAGAAAAAGAAAGATGATTTTCTTGCTTACATCTTTTTCCAAGGAGGCTCGGTGCTTTGATGACATATTCTTGTTAACATAAGTGCAATTTTCATGTCGAGATCCTTGCCCCTTAGAAGCACTTGTTGAAGGTAACGATATCTGCTAAATTTATTCAAAAATATTAATTATCTAACCTCATAAATCAATGATTATACAACTTACATCTAAGTTTAAGGCTTTCCTATTTATAAATTTAAGCACAATCAATTTTGCACATGAAAACTAACATGATATTTTATTTATCGGCAGAGATATGTGACTCACATCTGTTTCATTCTGGTCCTCTGTGGAACTTAAAAATCCACCTTTCAAAACATTGCAGTTCCGGTCAGAAGCACTGGAAGGAGAGAAGCAAAGAGTCATAAGTGTATTAAGCCAAAAAATTAAAATAAAATAAATGGGGAGCATCAAGGATGATACTCATAATATGGTTCAACACATATTATGAATATCCCTTCTTCCTTTTCTTTTCTTTTTCTCAGAAAGGAAAAACTTCAACTAATGACAAACATAAGCATCCTGCAAGTCACCTTGCATATGAAAAGAAGACAAATTTGCCAAAATTACTTCAATTATTAATACTTCTAACAAATCAGATGCAGATCATTCACTCAGGATCTAAGTCACAAGGGTCAAGGCTCTCTCAATTTCAGATCAACCTATAAATGCTTTCCAAAAAAATTTAACTGCTTAAGGCACCATAGAGGTTCTTAATAAGAAACACAAAATCTTCTATTCCTTTCTCCAAAGAGAAAAACCAACAGAGGGGCTCTAAAAGTTACAAAAATGAAGGTCAGCAAGAGAGATAAATATGATGTTATCACAAACTCAGTTAGACAATCAGCCACAAATATATATATATATATATATATATATATATATATATATATTTTAAAAAAACATTTTAAAGAAACAACAAGAAAATTCTTCAAAACTTCCAAAAACCGTTACTTTCCATATTTCTAGCTAACATCATTATAATGTGAGTTTTTTTTAATACACCTCTTAGAGCGCTTGTGTTGAGCGCTAACAAGTAAGCCAGCCCATGAAACTCCATTCTCTCTCTTCCCACCAGCTTGTTCTTCATCTTCCCCCACTCCTACACTACTAAAACCACGCATTATTTCTCTCTCTACTTATCTTCTTTTCTCTTTTTCACCAAAACCCAGAAAAAGAAAACACACTCTCAGACTTCTCCCTTCATTAATATCAACTTCACTACTATTCATTTCATTCTATTCACACAAAATATCAGAACAAGAATCCGAAATGAGAGTACGTAAAACCAGACAAAAGCTTATTGTGCAACATTGTGAAGTGGGTTACGACAGGGTGAGTAGAAAATACTAGAAAAGTTAAGATAAGAGAGTTTTCTCAAATGGGGTAAGTTTTTAACTGAAGGGTTGGTTTCTGTATAAGTGTCCATAATTTGAAAGATGGGCATTTTCGCTTGGCAAAGATTTTAAAAAAGGAAAAGTGAAAAAAAAAAAGGAGTAATAATAAAGAAATGGGCATTTTTCATTTGAAAGTTTTTTGAAGTAATTGGTACAAAAAACTTACCATGGAGAGTGGAAGAGGGGTAGAGCCAAAGCCAAAGCCAAAGGGGTTCTGGTGCTGACACTCACTGGCTGTAAGAATTGAATATGATGAGTTTGGGTCGTTGGGGGAATTTAATGGCGGAATTTATTATGCCTCAGAAGTCAGCATGAAATCTCACTCTCTAGTCGTTTGAATTGAAATGAAACGTCTCTCAGTGGCAACAAGCAGTTGGAGAATGGAGACCGTAAGAGTGATGATGACAACTAGCTAGCCACCGACTGACTGATGCTGCACACTGTCTCTCGCTCTTTCCCGCCAAGTGGAGTTGGAAGACCAGATGGGCCGATTCAAAGCCCAATAGAGAATGGGCTAACTGCTTATTTGATTATTTTTTTCCGCCAAAAGTTAATAAAAGTTGAAAATTTACCAAAATTTCAACTGGTTTAACTTGTATAACGAAAAATATAGAAATACAATATATTTCACAACTGAAATTTAAAAAAAAAATAGAAAATTTATCTATAATTTTTAAAACAAAAACATCTATTTAAATTAATTTAAAAAATTAGTCATTCCATAAGACAAAATTGGAACGAAACTTATAGGATTTTTAATATTTTTAACAACAAAAAGAAAACAAATTACAAAAATACGATAGGTCATTCCTTTTTTTCAATTCTTGTACACTTTTTTAAAAATTTTTTGAAAACAATCATTTTTAAAAATAGTTACTAATTACCAGTGTTTGAAAACTGGTTACCGGTTATCCGTTATCAATTATATACCAATTATAAATATATTTGATTACTAATTACTAGTGCTTAAAAACTAATTATCAGCTGCTAGTTATTATTTTTTAAATTGATATTTTAAAAAAACTTTTCTAAAAAATTGTATTTTTCTTAAAAAAATACGATACCGAATCTAGAAAAAACTAAGCTCATTGTAAATTTGCAATTCTTTTCTAAAATGACCATAAATAGCCTAATTTTCTCCAACTTATTTATTTAAAAAGATGGATATTGGTTCTATTTGAATTTTTAAATACGATAAAAGCTAAAAAAACTAAATTGCGAACAAATATTTGAGATTTGGGTATTTTGCGATTTTAATCTCAATATTTGATTTTTACAAAATTATATTCTAAGATTAAGATTAAGAATTTGTGAAAATTCATACCTTGTACCGACTTTTTTGAATGATTTTAATAGGGAAAAGACAATAATAATTTATAATAAAACTGGGTTAGTCCTTATTCTTTTCTTTAATTTGAAAGTTCTTCCATCCCACATGCTTACACATATTTCCAAGAATCGTAAACCAATTGAGATAGTTTCAATTGGCCTAAGGATAATGCTTAAGGTACTGATTTTTATACCAAATTTTTAATACCAGTACATGTGACATATGATTTGTCACTACTTAATTGGTGATAATGTTTAATCTATTTGTAGTAAATTTTAATACACAAATTAGTTGGTGATAACTTACATGCCACGTGTGTTAGTACAAAAAATTTGGTACAAAAGTTAGAATGTGTGGTATTATCCTTGGCCTAATATATAGTCGTATATTTATATAAGACATAAAATAAAAGATTATTAAAAAAAAATAGATTTTGATGAATTAAAAAACCGATCATTCTCCCAAAAGTCCCGTAAAATATTTGTAATATCTGTTAAACATGAATGTTTTCAAATGTTAGAATTTAGAGCTAATGATAATCAAATATTACGTAAGCTTCACAAATTTCGATTCAAATTTGATTATTAATTTTATTCATTAAGAGTTGAATTTATTGAGAGCTACTATTATTAGTTACACAACTATTATAATAAGGCAATTTAGACTATAAGAAGTGTTAGAATAATTTTACTGCATTTCATTACGATATCTCACATTTTAATAATGCTAAAAAGCATAGTGAAGTCACATATTAAGTAGTGAAACATGAGAGTAAAAAAGAAAGTAAAATAATAATAGTAAAATAATAGTTAATGAATAATATATATATATATATATTATTGCATAAGATGGAAAAATTAGTTTAAAAAAACCTAAGATAGAACATTCCTATGGTTTCATTTTCTTGCTCTAAAAAAAATAGATTTAGCACTCTTCATTCAAAAAATTACTTTTTTTTTTCTTTCTAAACCGAAAGATGATTTTTTTTTTTTTTAAAGAAAAAAGAAATTCTTATTAAGAAATCTCAAATTATGCAATACGAGCAATACCAGCAAGAATTTCTTGGACCCAAAAAAATTATTTTTCCATGTTTTTTCTTTCTTTTTTTTTTTTATAGGAAAAAACGAGATTTTTATTAAAACTTGTTTGTTACAATTGAGCAATACAATTAGGAATCTCTTCAAACAAGAGCATGTTTGAATTAAAAGACAAATTACTTGTACCTAGTATGTGAGCTAAATTATTCCAATGATAAATGATCATATTGATCCTTAAACTATAGTGAAAGTCTTGATCCTTAAGCTTTAAATTATCATTGTTGTCCTTAAATTATGAAAAAAAATTTCATTTTACTCATTTTCGCTAAATATTTCATTCTATTCTTAACAAGAAGAGTATATAAGACATATACGTTCTTTTATTGTTTTTATTTCATATGCATAAATATATATCACAATACTATGAGATACTATAATATGAATTGAAGTAATTTTAAAAAATAATTGATTGGACAAAATTTACCTGCATAGTTGATAATAATGAATTTTAAAACTGTCCAAAATAATTGATATTTTATTCAAATCAATAATACAAAAAGAAATATGTAATAATTTGATATTTTTGTTATGAATAAAACACATTGTGCTGTAAAAAGGACTGGAATGAAACTTTTTTAATAGTTTAAAAACAAATATGACGAAATTTATAATTTAGAGATTAAAATGAGACTTTTCTAATAAAAGTGGTTCTATTGCCACCCCTGTGTTTATTCTCTATACACCAATTCTACAACCACACATTCAATTAATTATATGATTTAATTCCTGTTTTTTATATCCTTATTTTTTCCTAAATTGTCCCTAAATCTAATTTTGTCTATTTTCTTCTCACCTCGTCTCTATCATGTTCTCTTTCCACTCTCTCTCTCTTTCTCATGTCTTCTTCTTCTCTTACCCATCCTTGCTCCTCATTCTTCACACTATTTTCACTATTTTTTTTTAAAATGGGACTTATGATCTCTATTTATTACAAATTAAAGGAAAATACCTATTACTACCTAAGTCTCACCCTACCTTATTAAGGATAATAGATTTTCATACTTACCTCTCGTGTGATTCAAACTTAGGACTGGGATCTCAAATAATAGGTGTTCTTACTATTTAAGTCAATCCACTTCGTCATTTTCACTATATATATGCCTACAACCCTTTCAAGAAAAAATAATAAAAAGCAAAAAACTTTATTGTTGCCTTTAATTGATGGATTATCTAGGTTTTATAACTTTTATATAAGATTATGCTTGCTCTCTTTACGAGGAGGGGAAAAAAAGAAAAAAATTATAGTTTATTATATTCTAAATTCATTCATAATTGCATATGATCAATATACTTATAAGTATCATAGCTAATATATATATGTGTTACTGCTCAAAAATCACTTTGCTCAATACATAATGGAATATATTGAAAAATAATTTTATTTGTTTGTTATTTTAAAGTAATCACAATCTTCTGAATATGTCCTCTTACTAGAAAGAAATTAGGGTTTAAAATGAATTGTATGTTTAAAAAAAATGTGAGAAGACTTTTTTTAAAAGAAAATCATTTAGAGAGATGTGTGGGGATTTTTAAAAAAATAATTAATATACTAAAACGTAATTCTATATAAGGTCTTTTTACTAATAAAAAAATTTACTAAAAAAAGTGTGGAAAGAATAAACATAGGGTTGGTAATAAACCTGCCTATCCAATAAAGTCCCAATTTTTTTCCTTTCATTTTAGTTCTTAATAATTTCACAATAATAAGCAATGCACATTGGGTATACGATTCAGATCCTATTCTTCAAATTTCGAAACTGCTTTATCTTATAAAGCAGTTTCGAAATTTAAAAAATAGGATCTGAACTTTCCAAAATTTATATTTGAATATAATAGAGTCAAAAACAAATGGAGAAGAAATCTAGCTATTTTGTTATTCTTTTTTCATAGACTAAGAAATTTGTGTGGCAAAGGAAGAAGTAGCAGAGATAGAGGACAACTAATGCCTAAGATCCATGGATTTTGGACATGTGTTATATGCATATGTGATTTAACAGCAAAAGTAAACAGAAAATTAAAAAAAATGAAAAACCTATCACAAAAAAAGTAAATCTGGAGAGTTAAAATGTTACAACCAGAAATCTAAAGTTGTAACTTTTAGTAATTTTAAATAAAATAAAATATTAAATTTTGCAAAATTCAGAATAAATCAAGTATCAGAATATTTTGGTTTGGTCATCAAATTGTTATAAATTCCATAATCATTAAAACTCTTATTAGTTTTAAATTACTTAAGGAAATTATCTATTGATATTAAAGAAAGTCTTCAGCTATCTCATTTGGAAATATGTTGAGAAATTATAAAGTTTGATAAACTGAGTTCAATTGAAAATTTTTAATTCAATGTCAAAAATAGATTACATAAAGTCACTTGCAGTTTCAAGTTCTCAAATGAATAATCAAACTATCCTCATATATCCACTTAATAAATTTATTAATCTTAGCTAAATAATTAAACGAAGAAATAGAGTATAGACACTCATTAGGGAAATAGGAGTAGGAATGTCAATATAAGCTACACAGCTTATCTAATCATCATAACAACTACCTCAAATAGATAATCACCTGAAAGTGGGAGAAGTATGGGGTGAGCATTCACATAATCAGTAATAATTCAATTACCTATTTGAATAAATATAATTATACTAAACCTGTATGGTTAATACATTTTTCAAAATTTATTCATTAACCATGTATACAAAATAATTGATATCTAGAATAATCACATATTCAAAACTAAA
Source organism: Parasponia andersonii (assembly GCA_002914805.1). NCBI lineage: Eukaryota > Viridiplantae > Streptophyta > Magnoliopsida > Rosales > Cannabaceae > Trema > Trema andersonii. The sequence continues at coordinate 50,044 of JXTB01000519.1, read as the reverse complement.
ACTAAATCCACATAATTGTATATATCATAAATCAACCAATATAAATGAGTGAGCTCCTATCCTCTTATTACGGCCTTGTAATACATTTGTACCAGATGTACCCAGCATCCTAATATTACCCGTAAGTGTATCAGCCAAAAATCTGCGCATAAGCCTAGGTCTTTCACCTAGTATTGCCGTAACTCGCTAGCGATCTAAATTACCATGATGCAATAATGGAACTCGAGTGTATGACCTTATGGTATGTACAATATGTAACATGATATGTAATAACTATGCAAAATATTCACTAAACAATGTTTTAAAAATATAACTTGGCATTATTAACATGAGCAGCATACCGTTGTATTATCCCATAATCACAATGTAAAAATATGTATAAAAATCTACACATTCTAATCTTAGTATAATCCAACAATTTCTAACAAATCATCAAATCATCGTAAAATCACAATTTTTCATAAATAGATTTTTAATGTAATTATAAATCAAAATAGATATAAAATCAGGTAATTATTTTAGGATCTTGGTAAACTCACTTGAAAAAATGACTTTTCCATCAGAGTCTCAAATAGAAAAACGGAGGTCACCACTGAATTTTAGAGCACCCAAAAACGTTAGGTTAAATATATAATTTGTCAAAAGTGAGTCTCAATGTGGAACCCGCCATGTGGCACATAAAACGATATTATTCACAAGTCTTGGAATTTGTGCAATTTCGAAACATAGTGATATTATATATCAAAACACATTTCTCGATCTCACTAAATCCAAATTTGAAATCATAATTCAATTTCGAGATTCTGAGCCTTAAATAGGCTTTAAATCCAAGGATTACTAAGATGTCTATTTTTGGAATTAATTTGAAAAATGTCCACTTTTTTCAAAGTATTTAGAAAAATATCATATTTCTTGATTATTTACAAAATATAACTTTCTTAAAATATTTCAGAAAATATCATTATCACAGAATTATTTACGAAAATATCACCTTTGAAGATATTTGAAAAAGTATCAACTTCACTAATTATTTGTAAAAAAATGTCATTTTTGTCATAACATTTTAGAAAGTAACAGTTTTTTAATCTCAGCCCAAGGCCCAAATTGAATTTCTACACACTTAAGTCCAACACTATGTAGTTTTGCAAAAGTATCACTTTTTTTTTTTCTGAATTAGAAATATACCTCATTTTTCAATTCAAAAATTAGCATTCTTCTGGATATTATTTTAACTTCTACCAGCCGTAATTATTTATGATTTTTAACCATCTTTCACCTCATATAACTACTCGAATAGATGAATTACCTAATGAAAAAAATGATAAAAATAACACTTTTTATAAACATTGGTAAAAGAGCCAAATGGTGAAACTCTTACCAACAGCGAGTTAACGACTGAGACTAGTCGGAAAATGACGGTGACGATGAGACGAGACTAATGGTGCCAGTGGTGTCACGATACAACGTCTGACGGAGCTCCAGTGGCTGGGAAACATCACGAGAGGCAGAACTTTCGGAGGAAGATTTCTTTGGCGTCAAGGCTTGGTTTCCAGCGTGGATGGCGACGTTAGGTTTGTCGACCGAAGATGATGGAGGCGGGCTAGCACTTCTGGTAGCTGGGGTGGCAGTGGCTAAGCAGCTACTCACGATAGATTCGACCTTTTTTCTCCTTCTTTTGAGCCCTCTCCTATAAAAAGAATAAGAATTTCAAGCTCCTTTAAACAATTTTTAGAAATTATAGGCCCTTAATAAAATATTCAAGATATTTTGTATAAAATAATCCGGAAATTACTATTTACTAAATTGTCACTCACTCTAAAATTACTCATATACCCTTTTAAAAATTTCAGACTTTACATAAAAGTTACAAGCGTTAAGCGATACTTTTGTTAAAGATTAAGAATCGTAGATAGTAGTAACTCTACAATTTATGAAATGCTATTGATATATATACTTAATGTATATATTGTTCCATATGCTGAACAAATTGAAAGAGTGAGAGAGATGATCGACAATCGTCTAACGACAGCCATCTAAGGGGTCATTTGATATAGAAAGTTTTAAATTTTCAAATTATTAAAGAAGCTGTGGAGGGTGATGTAATTGACTAGAAACTTAAATAATTGTATTTGATTGCACATTAAAATTTTTTTTAAGTTTCTTAGGAATATGAAAAAATTATATCTGATTACAAATAGAACGATGAGAATTTATAGAAAAAAAATAGGATAAAAGAGATTGTGATTTTATTGTGGGGCTCACAAATTCATGTGGGAATTAATATTAAAACATCTATTTAGGTGAATTTTGTATTACCTATGACTAACTCAACTCTTGAATTTCACATTCCCATTGGTTAAAAAATGTAAAACTCATAACAAATATGAGATTCCCATTCCCATGCCTAACATAAAAGACTGTTTTTTTTTTTTTAAATGAGTTTTGTTTTAGTAATTGTGTCTTTTCTATTTTTTTTTCGCTCGCTCTTTAGATTTAAAGATATTTTATTATTAAATTCTATGGAGCTCAACTATACCAACGAAGATCACCATTGACGGAATGTTAGGTGCTACCATACGCGGGTTGACCTTCTTGGTAAGGTATGAGAGAGTTGGCAGTGGTAAAATCCCTTTCCAAGGCCACTCTATAAAAAAAATGTATACATGTATTTCGATTGCCATAGTTTCCCTAGTATATAAAGGGTATTAAGATGTTGAATTTGCGTAAATGAGATTTGAGAGAAATATTGTAGAGTTTGACAGAGATCTCAGATATGAGATTTTCTTATAATATATTTTTTTTATATCATCGTGAAAATTTTCAGCATTGAAAAGTGGATGTAATTCTTATATTGAGACTTAATTGACGGTGAACCACAATAAATTAATTTTCTATTTTTATTACTCTCGGTAATAAAGGATTAAGACGTATTAGACTGCAAAACCACCACGGAAAGCTTGGTAGAGTGATAAGTCTACTTGTTTCTCACACCAAAAAAGTTATAAGTTTAAGCTAGGAAAGACCGATACGATGATCAGAGAATAAAGACAAGTGAGAGGGATCCATACATTAACAAGCCGCAAAACCATGCGGGTTATTTATCCATGCTTTTTTTATTTTCAGAAGGGGGGAAAAAACTTTACATTCACCATATTTAGTTCCGCTTTTCATCCACTTGATCTTTAGGGTTTTCTGTTTATTAAAAAAAAAAGAAAAGAAAGGTTTTTGCTAATACTTATCTGTTGGCTTAGCTAGCTTTGAGTCATCTTATTGATTGGGTAGCAGCCTGCCTAGCTGGTTTCTAATGATATACATTATCATTCAAACTCTTAAGCTGAAAATTGTATTATTTTTTTCTTACAAAAAGTCTTGGAATGAATAGGACATATGTATAAACGAAAGGTTCACGGATAAACATCACAACCAAAAATAAAGAAAAAATGAAAAAAGGTAACAGGTAAAAGACAAAAAGCCAATAAATCCGACAGTAATTGGATGAGCATTGGTTACAGTAGTTTGAATATAAAATCTTAATTCTCAACCACATTAAAGTACTAGATAGATGACTCATGACGAGGGACCACTGAAGCTTACGCAGTTACATTGTGCTCAAAATTTTCATAGCGGGAAATGAATAGCAGCTTAAGATATATTGATCAATTAGACTTTTTTGTAATTTGCATTATAGTATTATAACAGTATTTATTAATTTATATTTTCCTTTATTACAGTAACTAGCTAGGTTAATCGACTTGTATGGCAAAATGGGGAGAGTAGGACACAGAAAATAGAAATATAATTTACTTTTCTCTTAGACTGTTTTTTAAAAATATACATAGTTTAAAAGTTGGTAGAAAAGAAAAAAAACATTTGGTTTGAATTATTACATCTAATATAGTTTCTTTATCTTTAATGGACTTAAACAAGATCATAGTCTTGAACCATTATTCAAAATTTAAACCATTTTCTTAATATGTTAATTGCTTTAAGATCAGTTTTGATCAGAAATGTTTTGTCTACAAAAGCAAAGGAAAAATGGTTGGTCATCGTGCTCTATCACAGTTTTTTTCCCCTTTTGATCTGTTACGTTTTAGTTGGTTATGATAATTAACATATGCTCTATATATATATATATATGTATATATAAACAATATAATTAAGATATAAGCATCCTCCACAAGATGCTCTAATTTTTAATTACTTTACTGTTATAAAAATGAACAAAAAGGTAATATTATTGTATATTATTTTCCTTTGCATGACTCACCTACTACAGATGCCAAATCAAATGATTCATAATCATACCTAATTCAAAATAATTTGTCTGAAGAAAGACTCTTGTTTTTCAAAAGCAAATATATAAGCCACAACATAATCTTAATATTATCCTCTAACAGTTGATTAATAAAGTAATCAATGCAACAAGTACACTTACATATATCGTTCATTAATTAACCATGAGTTCAAATCGTTTTCATTTTCGGAGAAAAATATACATCTCTTTTTGGCCAATTTTGTAACTTAAATTAGCTTTTGGCCAGCTTTCTGTATGCTATGAAAAAGAAAAAGAAAAAAGCATAAGTGATAAATAGAATTAGAAGCATGGAAATTAAAACGAACGAAGATGATGTTGAATTGGAGCATAATTCAAAATAATCATAGTGAGAGCGGGTAGGACTTAACTCTCTTGTTCTACTAGATTTGCGAATTATATTTTGATTATACTGTTAATTTGTGCTTTCTAAAAATCTATATAAATCAATATGTTAATTATGTTAGAAAAGAATGTTCTAGTTAAAATTTTATAAATTTAGCCATTTTGGTTACTAAGTTTATAATTTTAGGAAGAAGAGAATATTGTTTAAATCAAGCGTCTTACCTGATAACGATAANACCCTACTTTAAGTAATAACTATAGGTGGATCTTAAATTAATTCGCAAGGAATAAATCCACCAATTATGTATACATAAATATTTATATTTATCGAGTCATACACTTATAGTTCCTCATTGCACCACATGAAAACTCAATTTACCTAGGACCAGCTTAAAGAACTAAAATTTTAAAAATCTCACGTTAACATCTAAAATTGTTGTCATTCTCATCAATACTTCTCATCAATACTGACAACAACTTAGTCATAGCATGATTGAGCAACGAGGAAAGATACATATATATATATATATATATATATATATGGCTAATTAATTACATAACTCTTACCTCATCTTCATCACCAATGCCACAATGGAGGGCTCACTACTTTCCAGAATAATATTCTAAAGGGAACGTATATTCTTATCTCATTAATGGATTTATTTTAATATTATTTATTGGCGTCCACCCTAATTCTCACTACTTTAATTCAGTTGTCTTATTCCCATAATGGTATAACTCGTTCCAAAATAAATAAGATAAATTAGTATTAATAAAAATACATATTTATAAGAAATGGTCGGCCACCTCAATAATGTACTACAAAGGCAGCCAAATGGGGTCCATAGTCGGTGCCGGCTATGGCTATTCTTGCATAGTATACTATGGCTAATCAGTATTTAAGACACACTCAAAACAAGGTTTACGCAGCCCAACGAGTAGAGAACCAGTAAACCAACTCAGTCTTTGGAATTTATCTCGGTCTTTCTTTCTTTCCTTAGTTCTCTTCATCTTCTTTTGCACCAGTGACCAAAAATGGTGAAGTTGACTATTGGTAGTATTGGTGATACTTTTAGTATTGGGTCTCTCAAGGCCTATCTAGCTGAGTTCCATGCCACCTTTATCTTTGTCTTTGCTGGTGTTGGATCGGCCATAGCTTTCGGTAAGTTTAATTCCCAACTCCGATAGAAACAGTTGATCATTCAATTGGCTTAACTAGAATACTAGCCAAATATGTAAATTATATATGTAGGTTTTATTTTTTGGACTTATTTTTAAGTAAATGCCAATTTTTTAAATATTGTAACAAAATAATTGATATATCAGTGTATATATTAATTATGAGAATAAACTATAATGTATCAAATATAAAAGTCAATTTACTCAGTATATAAACTAGAAATAGTAAATATACCAAATATAGAAATATATATAGTAGTGGAGCCACTTAAGGCAGGGGATATATATCCCTGGATTTTTAGAAAAAATCTTTACATTATATGTATATATATATATATAGAGTATTTATATGTTAAATCAATTATTTCTTTTCATTAAATTTAAACTTTCCATATTAATCCATTCAAAATTAAGTTAATTGTTTCTCTAATCCTTTAATATCATTCATTACTTTTAAATTTCTTATAGTTTATCTTAATAATCTCTTTTTTCTCTAAATTTTTTTTCTCCCTAACTTTTATCAACAACTTATTTTTTTCTTAAAATTTCTTGGTTTAAACAAGCAATGGTTATCATATTAGGCGATGTATAAATTTGAAAAAATAATTTTATGATGGATACATGTGATATTTGTGTGTATATTTACACATTATTTTTTTGGTAGATTGGTCTAAATTAATGTTTTATATATGTATTTTTTTATTAAAAAAAATCAATTCACTCACATATTTTCATTTAAAAAAAAATCACTCATATTTAGTTATGATAATTACATGTTCATCATTATAATAAGAAATATTTTTTATTATAACTATGAAATTAGAAAAACTAATTTTAGATTATAATTTAGAGGTTTGAGATTAAAATTAAAAAAATATGTAAATAAATTTACGTTTGTTGAATTTTTATTTCAGATAACTTAACATTTGGTTCTTTATGTTTTACTCTACATTATATTTATGGCTCCGCTACCATACATGTACTTACCCATTTAATTATAAAAAGAGAAAAAAAAATGATATTCATTAAAAAAAATGTAAAAAAAAAAACACACACGCACGCTCCAATGTTCACTCTTTTTTTTCCTTGTTACTATAACTATATTATTTCTTTTTATAAACTTTACTTTTTCTTTGCAATAAATTCTAAAACAAATGTTAAATCTAGTACTCTTTTTTTCACTTTCATCTCTCACAATTTGACATATCTGACTTCATTAAAATTTTATATTTTAATTATTATTACAAATCAAATTTAAGTCCACTAGAAAATATAAGAATGCAAAAGAGTTTTATTGTATTATTATCTTAATCAGAAATTCGGTAACCTAATCTCAAAGTGTTTTATTTTGACTTGTACAGGAAAGCTCACTAATGAGGGGGCCTTGGACCCATCGGGCCTAGTAGCAATAGCAGTGGCACATGCATTTGCCCTCTTTGTTGGGGTCTCAGTTGCCGCCAACATCTCAGGTGGCCATTTGAATCCAGCTGTCACCTTCGGATTGGCTGTCGGAGGCCACATCACTTTCCTAACTGGCCTTCACTACGTGCTTGCTCAGTTACTTGGGGCCATCCTTGCCTGCTTTCTCCTCAAGTTCGTCACTGGCGAGGTAATTATCATAAGAAAATATATTATACATAATAAATCTTGAGCTAAAGAAAATTTGATCATAATTAGTTAATTGGGAAAATATATATTTATAAATATTCGAAACACCGTGGTAAAATTATAGAACTTCCACACTTTTCAGATAAAGAAAGAAAGGGAGGGAAAAAAAAAAAGAAAAGAAAAAGAAACTCTCTTTTGGAGGTTTATAACTTTTGCGTCAAATGTATGATTAGAAAGCAAAGGAGACATCAAAACGAAATAAAGAACTAAATTCCAAAAGAAACAAATAAGAACCCATTATTTATGTATCGATACATTAGCAAATGACAATTGTGGCCCCATGATCCCATCCACTTATGAAAATAATTGAGACATGATGATTTGGGTTATTTTTGTTTTTCTCGTTTTATTCTATGAACTATCAAAGTTCCATTTAACTAGTTTGAATTTGTATTTTTTTTTTATCAGTTTTAAATATTCAATAAATGTTTAACCAAATTGAGACTTAAAAACACAGTTCGAAGAGCAGTATAATAGAACGTTTGAAAATTACCAAACTAAGGCTTGTCACTATAACTCGATGGCTAATGACTAGTTTGAGATTGCTTTCACAGTTCTTATTACGATTTTGAAATAAATTTAGCTACTATTAAGATTGCACTTAATTTGTGTAATGGAATCATAACCGTAATAGTATTAGAACGAAATTGGAAAATAAAAAAATAAATAATATTTTATTATTTAGTTGAAATTTTTAATAGTGGAGTAAGAAAAATCTAGCTTTCCCAAAAAGGAAAAAAAAAAGTATCTAGCCTTCTTACCTGAGGATTTGGGATAACTTAAGTAGAGAAAGAAAAAGTTTAACAGTAACTTCATAAAACGTTTAAGAAGTATAAAATTTTTTTGCAAATAAATCCATCAATACTAATCAATACTAATGAACTCATTTTTGAATTATAGAATACAATAATTGAAATTTTATATAATTATATATTTTTAATAAGTGTAATTCTACTTACGGCCATGTCAATTTAGAATTTTTTTTGATCACGTCTAGTACGGTGGCTGTATCTTGGCAATTGGCATCACGTGTTAGCATAATAGTTGTACCTGGTTACTCTTTTTAAATAAAATTAGTAAGCCACTTATTATTCATAAATAGGGTAAAATTATTAGTGGTCAAATGTTTCAATTTTCTCGTTACATGTATCTCCAAAACTTTTAATTGTAAAATCAGCTTGAGCGGCTTTCTTGCTTTTTTTTTTGTCTTTTTTTTTTTTAATTAACCACTAGGCAACCTTGTTTTTTTTTTTTTTTTTTTTTTGGCAGAGTATTCCAACCCATGGACTTGGCGCGGGGTTGGGTGCAATCGAAGGACTGGTATTTGAGATCATCATCACATTCGCTCTGGTTTACACCGTTTACGCCACAGCTGCGGACCCCAAGAAGGGCTCATTGGGAATAATAGCCCCAATAGCTATTGGGTTCATTGTTGGGGCCAACATCCTGGCCGCTGGCCCATTCAGTGGTGGATCCATGAACCCGGCTCGCTCATTCGGCCCAGCTGTTGTCAGTGGAAACTTCTCAGATATCTGGATCTACTGGGTTGGCCCACTACTCGGTGGAGGCTTGGCTGGATTCGTCTATGGTGACATCTTTATTGGGTCCTATGCTTCTGTCCCACATTCTGAAGACTATGCCTAGTTAAGGAGAATTTTAAATTGGTTCTGGGATACTTGGCTTTGTTGCGTAATTTGCTCTTTTTTTATGAGTTGGCTTTGAGCTTTGTGGTTGTCAATTTCAAGTTTGTTGCCAAAAAAAAAAAAAAAAAAAAATCTACTGGTTAATAGATTGTATCTTTTGATTTCAATTTGGCATTTTAATTATGAATCATGATTTTCCATTTTCGCTTTAAAATATGGTGTTATTTAGGGCTTTGAGGAAACTAGCCTACTTTTCGAGGCCCTCTTACTTAAAATTTATTTTTATAATAATGCTATAACAAAACGGCTGGACAGTATATTTCATTTCATATATTCGATATACTCATATATTTGAGATAAATATATATATATAGGTAAACTGTCAAAATATTTTGAAGTTCNTTAGCAAAAAGGCAGGAAAAAAAAACTCTGCTTTTTGAAATTTTTTTAATTGAAAAAAAAAGAGAGGTCATATTAAAAGGGAAGTTAATAGTATTGATTGGGAACTATTAAACTAATGATTGACAATTGTAATTAAAGTAGAATCCAACGATTTGTTGATCCATTTTATTTTACTTATTATTTTCCTTATTAGGAAGTTATTGGAATTGGTGGATGGTATAGATTTGGTGGATTTGAGCATTGTAGCTAGAGGATAAGACAATATTTTACATGTTTTTTTTTTGGAAGAATATTTTACATGTTTAGATTATGCTCTTTTTCTTTTCTTTTTTTTTTTTTGGGAAAAATATGGGCACGTTGAGCAGAGGGACCTAATTAATGAACAAGTTAGTATAATTTTAGGGAAGCCAATAAATTAATAAGCAAAACTGTAAAAATAGGAAATCATTTCTGCAATTGGTTTGGCCGATGAAGGAAAAAGTAAAAATATGATATTTCACACCAATCTTATTTTATTGGAGCGCAGAGTAACAATGTGTTAATAATTGTAACAATTTGATACTATGCAGTTACTTTTTTTTTTTGAATTACTATGTAATTAATTTTTAGGAAATGTAACCTTGGAAAAAATAAAAAATAAGAATGATGACCACATTTCAGTAGGATAGATCTCATTGTTTAAAAGATTAATGCAAAATAAGAATGATGATCTCATTGGATATATCTCATTGTTTAAAATATTAATGCTAAGGGTCCAAATTATGATTGTGTCATATTTTTTTGTACTAATACATATGATTTGTTATCATTTATATGATGTATTAAAATTTAATATAAACAGATTTAATATTGTCACTAATTATGACAAAGGTATTGATATTAAAAATTTGATATAATAATTGAACTCTAAATATTATCTTTAATTAAAATTAGAACGACAAACTGACAATTTTGAGCAACGTAACATTACTTATCATCACCCAGACTTGTTCCACATGTATATTTGACTATGCAATATCAGGTTTCATATTCTCCGGTTTCATATTCTTCTTCTTCCTTGTATCCTATAATGATCACCACGAAATTAATTGAAAACAGTACGCACAGTAAAATTGTACCACCAAGTAACATGCTCAAGTATTTAAGAACTCAAAAGAAGCATTGATAAATAAGCTAGCACCCTTCACAAAAAAAAAAAAAAAAAAAAAAAAAAAAAAGGGAAGAGCTAGCAAATTTATTAACAAAAATCCATGGCGCATGGATTTTAAGTCCAAAGAGATTATTCACAATATAAAAGATTGCCTTTCATTGAGAATTAAAGAAAGAGATCATTTTTTTTTTTAAAAAAAAAGGATAAAATACCCTATGCTCACGACTTTTGCTTGGACTTGTCATCTACTCCCTCAAATGCATACCCACCAAATGCATTAATCTAACAAAACCCCCTTAACCAAGAATAACCTATGCTCACGACTTTTGCTTGGACTTATGCAAATGGGAAAATATAAAACTTTTTATTCATTTATTCCTTCCTATTTAGTTTGTCTCGATAGTTGACAAGTATAAAGGCTTATTTTTCTAATATTGTCCCCCGATTAAAGTGAATTGGTACCACATTTATAAAATTAGGTTAAAGTGATGCAATATTCGTAAAAATAAGAGAATTTTGGTAAAATTTCAAACATGATGTGACAAACGACAACTCTCGACAAAAATCAATTTTGGCCTAAAACAAATTCATATCATGTTCATTTGAAGAGATGAACAGGAATCTGTTGCATTAAAAAATAAATTAGATTTTGATTGGTTCAATTGCTTAACAATTTCATTGTTAATCATAGTTTAAATAGATTTGCACCTTCTATGAAAAGAAAAGAAAATAGAAAAAATTTTTGTTAAAATTTGATAGCTTAATGTCAACACAATTGTGTAAATTGAGTTGATATTACGACTGCCTATAAAATTAAATTTTCGAAAGGATTCTGATTCTGTCTATAAAATTTAATTTTCGAGGGGATTCTGATTCTGATTAAAAATCATAGGGTGATAAAAATTTAAATTAGCATTTTAACTAATTTAATTATTTTATTATTTTATATATATATATATATATTTGTTAAGGAATTATGTGTTTGAAAATGCAAGCTTAATTGGTAGAGCTAATACGAAGAACTTTGAATTTAATTTGAAAAAGATTTGAATAAATTCTTAAGGTAATGTTTAGTACATTGTATAAAATACTTTGTATTGTATTAACTAAACACAATAGTGTGTTTGATTATGTTTTTGTATTATAATATTTAATACGACATCAAAATTTAATACAATACGAAGAACATTATCAAACAAAAAAAAATATTTTACATTATATTATATTATAACATAATAATGTACAATATTCATTTTTCTCACTTTTTCTTTCTTTAATTTCTCTAACATTACATTCGGGAAATATTTTAATAAAAATTATTTTCAATATTCTACATAGGAGAAAATTTTGATGATATAACATCAAATAATGTGTATATTGACTTTGAATATCTTATTATAAATACATGGTTATTAAAAGCCAAATTAGACTAAATCTTGATATTCAAGATTAAATTTGAAAAGAATGTAAGTAAACAAACTTTTATTTTTGCTAACTAACACAGAAAATATATTAAAAATAACTTTAGTTAGTTCAAATCACCCAATTATTATCCTAAGATTGACTACCCAAAAAATGGGTGAATTGGGTCTTAAAACTATATAAAATTTTGAGGCTAAATGAACAATAATACCAAATATATAATAATAATACCAAGTCAATTAAACACACTAAATATCAGGTATATGACCAAATAGTTTACAAAAAGTAGAGAGTGTAAGGATAGAGAAAATATAAACTCAGTTTTTTATGAGGTTCAACAAACACGATGGTTTGCATACGTCTCTGACCCTCGGCAACTTCCTTTAAGCTTTCTGCTATTGGATCACAATTGTGGGCTTGATCGACCATTTTACAGATTGAGTGAATTCTTCTTAGGCACACCTTAGCATTTACAATAGTCTTGACTCCGGCTCTATCATGCTTAATCTCGGATTATTTAGACTCCGATGGTAATCTCACATATACTGGGTTGTTTAGATAATGATGCCAACCTCACCAACTCATGAGCTGTTTAGACTCCAGTGACAACCTTACCCACACATGGGTTGTGTATGACTTCGGTGGCAACCTCACCTATGCATAGGTTGTTTATGACTCTGGTGCCAGTCTCACTTCAACTCAAATGATTTTATAATATAAGCGTGAATACACTCATAGATTCTCCTCACAAAGTAATAAATACAATTTTGGTTTAGGAGATTTGAGAACAGTACACAATAGATACTCTACGAAAGGCTCAATATGATTTGAAAGTTAAAATTGACTAAAATAGAGCTTTTGCACATAGAAATTGATTGGGTATCAATATAGATTTTGTATTATCTCTTTCTAAGTCGTCAAACTTGACTCTATTTAAAACTGTCTTAAAAAAACTAGCTATTTTCGACCGTTATTAGTTGTCTGCAAAAAAATGGTCGACAATTTTTAATAGTCATTGGAATCTGATAGTGATGTTTAGGTTTAACGGTTAAATGGTCGTAATATAGTGGTTGACCATTTTAGGATCAAAAACTATTGATTGGTTTCCTTGGTTCTTTTTTGGTCGATATTTTAAATCCCATTATTTTCAAAATATTTTTATCACTAAAACCGGACCTTTTATGGAAGTTTTGGCTAGACTAAAAATGCTATTTATTTTTAAACTTTGAAAATAAAATAACCATTTTAACTTTAAGATAGTTTGAAAATTCTTTTGAAAGTATTTGAAAATTCTTTTGAAAGTATGAGCCAATACAAAGAGAATTTATGTGCAACTGGACTAAATCAAATACAAGACTAAGTATAAAATATATCCTATCTAGATACGATTTTATATCTTGATTGTCCATTTTCAAGCTTGATTCTAGTAGGTCCATATGCATCTATCTTTAAGCTTGATTCATTGATCAACTTGAGCTAGAATTTTAAAACCATTTCACTANATCTACACACACATAAAAAGTACAAATTATCAAATTTTTATTTTTCTTAAATTTTTATTTTTAATAATTTTTTATTTCAATCCAAATAAGAGAAAATAGAATCTCTTAATTTTTTTTTCTTTCCCTCTGAAAAAACCAAATTTCAAACGGTACTTATTTTTTAAAAATTCTTATAACTGTTAAGAGATTTAAAGTAAAAACTCAATAAGGTTAAAATTGGTCATACAACCTAATCAACCCCTTTCTAGGTTGTTGATCGTCACGTATTTGATCTTTCAATATTTTTTAACATTTTAACGGTCCAAAATTTACACCCAAATTCCCCTTCTCAATACAATAGCCCGGGCGCCCCACATTGGCTATTCTCCAAGTTCCAACAGCATTAAAAAAAGAAAAAAAAAAGATTATTGGTATTTGATTATAACTTATCAGTATTTGGGTGATCACTACGAATCTTTGGTCGGTTGGAAGATATAAAGTTTTGAGTCTTTTGAAAAGGACATAATTCTGTGTCCAAACCCAAAACAATAGTAGAGTAGTCCACTGGAATTTTTGATGATATTTAACTGCTAAATAAATGTTTTGGTATTAAGCAAATTAGTTGGTCGTGAGACGTTTTCTTAGCCAATATTGTTTTGTCAATCACAATTCCAAATTGATTACCAATATTTAAACTGTCAGTTAGTTAAATTAGAAAAGTACAAAATCTTTAACCCTTTATAATAATTAGAAGATAAATATATATAGCAACACCGAATCTCAAAAATGGATGGAAAGTTTTATGGAATGGACAGATATATGTTGTCCCTGAAGTAATTCTACTATAACTTAAAAATAAAAGATTAAAAAAGAATAATGCAAAAGGACATGTAGCAACCACCCACTATTTAATTGACAGGTTTAGTAATTTTCTATATAAATAGCAAAAGAAAAAGGTTAAGAAAAAACAACAATGTCAAGAGTGTCCAATTCCACGTAAAATACAATTATAATTAATAAATTGAGTTACATTTGAAATATAATTATAATCCACTATTACCACATTATCTAGTGTTAAACACTATAATTAATTAGCTAAAAAAAAAACAAACTTGATTTTTTAAGCACGTTGATCACAAATTGCATGTTTAGCAACGACACCAACTACATCTAAATCAATCAAGTATGTTCATCAACTTAAGTACGAGTCATGCTATACTAATAAGAAACTTTTAAACATTGTTGGTTTATTCAAATTTGAGACGGAATTTTCTCCATTTGAAGTAGATAGAACTTAGACAATTAAGTAAATAAAAGCTTTCTAAGATTAAAGTGACACTATTAAATCAAAGCTTAGCATATTGGGAGGGTTTACAGAAAAAGAAAGACTTACCTTCTTTTTATGAACCCCGTGAATCAAAAAGAAAAAATTTGTAAGAGTTCAGAGACGTTCACGTGGCCATATGTATCCGCATCTTGTTTAACTTCAGATTTCAAAGCCTGAAATTGCAAATGTGCGTGCATATATATATATATATATCTATGTACGTGTGTGCATATACATAAATATATATATATATATATATATATATATATATATAGTTAAGAAGCTTCCCTAAATTCGGGAGGAAGGTTCATCGAGTGTTTTTTTCAAAGGTTTTAAGTTGGAGAAAAAGAACGAAAAAGCCATGCGGATACACCGTGTCTGTGTCGGTGAGTCATCAGAGACAGATAGGAAAATCTGAGAGAGGTTCGGCCCAGATTTGTTGCAAAGTGGATCCCATGTGGGGCCCACACCATACGTAGATTATGTACATGAGTGATGTACCCTAACATAAAAGGAAATAAGGCTTATAAAATTGATAAACATAAACGGAAAAATATTATTTTGATGATATCCTTAGACCTGCAATGCATCAACGGTCTGTACACTATTACGAGTTATTGATCACTAATATAAAATTAAAAAAAAACATTTTTTTTTTCGCTGCGTCTATTATTGCTCATCTATTCGCTATTCCGATACCTTATGTTAATAAATTTTTTTATTACTAAAATAACCATAAATGAAATTACTTTTTAATACACATTGTTTTTAATTTTTTTTTCCCTTAAATTACGCCCATCTCTCATTATACTTTTTTTATTAAAAAGGTTAATGACATCATTAGTCCCCAGTCTTTTACCACTTTGGCATATTGGTCCTTAATTTATTTTTTTGTGGTATTTAAGTACTAAATGTTTTTTTTTTAGCACCATTGATCTTTTTGATATATTCTATTTAAGATTCTGTTAAAATTTATTAGAACAAGAGAAACTTTATACCATTGATCTCGATTTTTCAATTGTTTAACAAATTAGTCCCTAATTTTTTTGTATTCATATTTTCGATTAATAATATTGTATCTGTTAATTTTTCAGAAAATTAAAATTCAAAAAATGGATATAAAATAAACAGTTCATTTAAAAACTAAATTCAAAAAAGAAAAAAATTATACTAATAAACCTTAGTTTATATCAAACTACAGTAACTTTATGAACAAAATTAAACTATAGCAATTTTATGAATAAAAAATAATTATCTTACTATTTTTAAAACTAAAAAAAATTTCACATACACATTTTATACTAGTCAAATTTGACTGAAAATTTACTATTTCTATGAAATATTCATATAATTATAAATGATTATCCTAAAAAATTAATTAATCACTTGTAGCAAATAAACCTGAAAAGTTTTATAGTTTTCCATTAAATGTTCATTTCTTTGTGTAATTGTATTTGTTAATCTTTTGGAAAATTAATTTTTTAGAATTTCAATTTTTTGAAAGATTGACAGATGCAATATTGTCAATCAGAAATATGAATACAGAAAAAAAAGACTAAATTGTTAAACAATTAAAAAATCAAGATCACATAATGTCTCTCATCCAAATGAATTTTAATGGAATCTAGAATAGAATATATCAGAAAGACAAATAGTGTTAAAAAAAAAAATATTTAGTACTTAAATAATATAAAAAAAAATTGAAGCTTAATATGCCAAAATAGTAATAAATTTGGGTTCAATAGTGTCACTAACCCTTATTTAAAAAAAAAAAAAAAAACCTTTTTACACCCTTTCTTAAATACGAATAGTAAACGTGTGAAAAGTACAGATAGAAGAGTGACAATGAAGCTAATTTTTTTTTAATACAATAAATGATAAAATCTTTATTAATAGAAATCATTTGCTACTAAACGAGCAATATAAACAGAGATTCCCCCAAAGAGTTCAAATCAATACTAGAATCGAAACATAGATT
This sequence comes from Parasponia andersonii, assembly GCA_002914805.1. NCBI lineage: Eukaryota > Viridiplantae > Streptophyta > Magnoliopsida > Rosales > Cannabaceae > Trema > Trema andersonii. Next base: position 33,137 of record JXTB01000519.1, on the reverse strand, counting down.
AACTTATGTATGGGTAACTTTGTTTCCTTTACGAGAAGCAAAACGACAACAAGAAACACCATTAATTGTCTTCATCGCGACGAGAATGAATATCTTCAACAATGATTTTTTAAATCATTGGAAGATAAACCACCACCATTGTTAACAGATTGAATAGCATTAATAGAATCAGTCTCCAATATCTTAACTAGTATTCCTTTTCCTTGGGCAAAACGCATTCCTTCTCTTAGTAGAAAAGAATGATATCTTATGCAAAAATTCTTCACCAAGGCTAGCTCATTCCAATGGCATCTTTTTGTTACCACCGTGAAAGATCCCAATTCGTTGTTTTTTATTCTTTTTTTCTTTGATGAGACTTTGCTTTTTATTTTTACTTTCAACCATGGTGGTATCAATGCTTTGTTGGTTTTTTTATGTTTTTCAATTCTAGTTCAAATATATGGTGGTATATTATGCCGTAATTTAGCTTAATAGCAACCACAATTCATCGCAACATGTTAATTATATATACATATGTTGTAGCCATACTACATAGATTATTGAAGTTGCATTATTTTCATTAGAAAAATAAAAAGCATTATTTTCATTAGGGGAAAAAAATTATAAAAAAAATGATTTGTACCAAACTCACAACCACTAGTCGGGGTCTCTTAGCTCTATTCTTGACCATCATCAGTGCACATTTTTCAGCTTGAAAATAAGATGCCTACCAAAGTTACGGGTCAACTCGTGCAATGGTATTAATTTTTCAAAGGTTAAAAAAAGAAAAAACAAACAAAACTTGTACACTGAATAATGTTAAAAACTTAATGATATTCACTATTTTTTTTCTTAAAAAAAAAGTGCAACGGTATGCCGTATGGGAAATATTAAAGAAAGAAAGAAAGAAGAAAGAAAAGAATATATGCTATTGTCCAAGGCCGACCCCACCGTCCAGTCAACAATCAAGCATAGCCATTAATTGGCTGGCCATGCCTCTTGATATCCAATTTTTTAAGCAAAGCTGCCAAGTGCCAAGCCCCCCAAAAATTTCATGCTCCGATCTTAGCTACACCTTAAAAAATAAAAAATAAAAACAAAAACAAAAAAGAACAACAACGATAATCAATCGGCTTCACCTCTGTAATCATATTCCGACATTTGTGTATCGTATGTATTGGAATCATGGTTGGTTCCCTCATAGAAATGAGCGGTCTCTGGCTTTGCATGGCTTCTCAGAAACCGTTTCCTCTTATCCGGGCTTCTGGGTTTCTCACTGTTCCCTTATTTTAACACTTGTTACCCCATAGATTTGCGTTGCTTCTCTTTCTTTATTCTCTTTTTTCTTTTCGACCCTTTTTCTATATCCACCTTAACTAATGGGAGCTCGAAGCACAAGGCTTCGGAATGCGGTTCTATGATTCTAATTTTTCTCCTTGTTTCTTGGTCTTTCCTGCATATATATTATATGATATGATATATATATGTATATGTATATGTATGTATATATACAGCTTGTTGCAGAGAAAGGTTGTTGGAGCTTTCTGGGTTGAAAGGTGAGCAAAAGCTTGAATCTTTCTCTGTTTTAAAACTTTTTTATTCGAAGCTTCTATTGGAGGAATGACTTTGAAAAGTATCATATTATGTAGTTTATCTCTATTTGAAGCTTAAATCACACTCTTTTTTCCTTTCTGTTGTTGGGTTATTCGGCGTGGTTAATTATTATGAGTATTGAATTATCATTATCACCATTTTTGAAGCTTGCAACTCTAATCTGTTACTCTTGTCCTCGGCTGGGTTAGCGGCGTTTTCAATTATTAGTATTTGGTATTCTTCTATTTTGTATTTTGAGACTAATTTTTATATTGTTTTAGAAAGCTCAAAGCTGAGATTAAAAGCTGCTTTTGCTTCAAGAAGCGATAAAAAGCACTTTTTCATATATCGACTTATATACTTGTCTCACTTTTGGAGTCTCTGAATAATATTTTAGAAGTGCTTTACTAAGATAGTCGGTCTTCCTAACCCGAATATTTATTGCTTGGTTGAATAAAGTGGCTTGGTCTCTTTAGTCGTCCATTTTAGTATTCTAACTTTTGTTGTCAATCGATGTCACAGGAAACGTCAAAGCTTACACTTGTCGGCTTTTTTGATATGATAAGAGCACACTTTTGCTACACAACAAATGAGTCCATTATGAAGTTAATGAAAAGAATTGAGTTTATTGAGTATTGAGAAGATAGATTCTTGGTTCAATAGAACATTTGAGGAGTCTGTTGGTGGGAAGATACATTAGTAGAAATGGGCAGTAATTATTTTTCAGCTTGGAGGACTACTTCACTACAAGGGTTACTGAACTTAGAGGAAGATGAAGAGCTACAGACAGCTTCATCCTTGCCTACTATTCCTCAGCCAAAGACACCCAATGAGCCTATGGAGTTCTTATCAAGATCATGGAGTGTTTCGGCTTCGGAAATTACCAAGGCTCTTGCTCAAAAACAGAAGCAATTTTCTATTGACAAGAATCCTGACACAATCCGGGATTCAGGTCTTCCACCATTAGTAAGCTATCCTTATTCCTTCTCCAACTTTCTATATCTAATTCACATGACTACTATGACTCCTTTTTGAATTGTAAGTCATTCAATTGTTGGTTTTCTAAGGGTTCTGTTTGTTTTGGCAGCCAGGCAAGGCCGGAAAATCTGCTAACCCTCGGAGGATGGGGTCAATTGGAAAATGGTTCCAAACTAAGGAGTCTAGTAGCAGCACATTGAATAAGAAAGACAAGGCTCGGTTAGAAAATGCAAGAGTTCATTCTGCTCTATCCATTGCTGGACTTGCTGCAGCCTTGGCGGCCGTGGCTGCAGAAGAAAACTCTGGTTTCCGAGGCCCGAAGATGAGAGCGGCTTTGGCTTCAGCCACAGAACTTTTGGCATCGCATTGCATTGAAATGGCTGAAGCAGCTGGAGCTGATCATGACCGTGTGGCCTCTGTTGTCAGATCAGCTGTGGACGTTCATAGTCCTGGTGATCTCATGACCCTTACTGCGGCTGCTGCAACAGGTATGCGTTGTTTTTCTTAACTAGTAATAAACCAATTAAATTTCTCATTTACCGCAGTCATTGCTCTTGAGATGTTTTTTTTTTTGTTGGATTACTCACTTCTATATCAAATTTGAAATGACTTAGCTGTTCAGCTTTTCATTGGTTAATACGCAGTCTTTTTGTTTTATAGCTTTGCGCGGGGAAGCCGCTTTGCGAGCAAGATTGCCGAAGGACTCCAGAAATAATGCTTCTATAAGTCCCTTTCAAAAGGGAATGGCTGAGAGTAAGCCGGCCGCCGCTTCTTATAGTCCAATGGAGGATCAAGGTTCTCAGTTTGTGGGGGATTTGTTGCAAGCTTCACCCAAAGGTAAATTTTACCGTGTATTCTAACTGTGCAGTGTACTCATAATCTGATGGAATTCTTTAGAAAACGTTATGATTGCTTGCCATTTGAATATAAAGGAATTTGGCTCCCTTGCTAAACTTTTTAGTTAAAGCAAGCAACTCTTTTCAATTAACAGGAGTTTTACAGTGGAAGCGTGTCTCTGTCTACATCAATGATAATTCTCAGGTCATAATCAAACTAAAAAGTAAACATGTTGCGGGAGCCTTCTCCAAGAATAACAAATGTAGGTATTTCTATAGTCCTTGACTTGGAACCTTATGTATTTCTTTTCTCAAATCTAAAACTATCTCATCTCTGTGCTTCTGTACCTAACAATTGCCTGTTATTGGCAAAATTTGAAAAAATTATAAGTACATTTTCTACCCTTTGGCCGTTTCTTAAAGCGGCAAGTAAAAATTAAACATGTAGTAGACATTCAAGATTGACGTCTCAAATTTTCCGTCTTTTATTTTCTTTTCACCTTCTTTCAAGTTGTCTGTCATGAATGTAGTATTTTGTTTCTTATGACATCTGAGTGTTCTACGGGAACAGATATTGTTTATGGAGTCTGCGACGAGATATCTGCATGGCCGTACAAAAGAGAAAGGGATACTTTAGAAGATGTTTTTGGGCTCAAAACTGCACAAGGTCTTATGGAGTTTAAATGCAAAAGCAAGATTCATAAGCAGAGATGGGTTGATGGGATACAAAGTCTACTTCGTAAAGTCAGCTGCAATGAAGAGAGTGAATGCCCTCTAGGATTTTTAACCATCAGTCAGAGTATGTGATTTCACTTGTGTAAATGTGTAGAACAAATTATTAGCACAGAAAGAAAAATATAATAAATCTATTCATGCCATACTTCCTTTACAACTGAGAAGAATTTATAGCAAGAATAGTTAGGAATCACACAACTTTCTGGCTCTTATGTGGAGTTACAGGAAATGTCTATCATTATTTTTGATTGAAAATACATGAGCTTGCCAAGATTTGAACATGGCTAAGCTTTTAGAAATCGATAAATAAGGCCGAGTTGTTCCAGAATCGGATGAAATTGTTCAGTTGACTCAGTTCATGTATACAACATTCATACTTTTCACTTCAGTGAATACTTTTATTAAGAACAGTTTGAAGGAGTGTTTTTCAGATTAATAGACGCATAACGCAACTATGTTATGTTGTCCTTTCTCGTTTGTTTTTCCTCTCCATAGTGTTTGTGATCATTATGATGGCCACTTTTGCCGGTCATAGTAAGTAAATATTTATCTTCTCCCGTTGTTGTTTTCTCCAAAGCAAATTATTAAGGCCACCCTTTTCATAGTAATGACTGATGAGACATCAGTGTTTCCGAACTTAATACTTTCTGGGAAAGAAAAAAAAAACCACAAATAATGAATAAATAAACACTAGTTCCTCGTATTTAATACGACGCAACATGTTTTGTCGGTAACTTTCAAGCAGCTAAAGTCCAAAGCACACAAAATAAGTAGATATATAAATAGAAGTATCAAAAAGAAAAAAAAAAAAAAAGCACTCACAAAGCAGATAACTTCTCTCTTCTCATTAAAAAAAAATTGAGAGAAAAAAAAAAACGCTTCTCTTCTCTTCTCATTGATGAATCGTGTTAGTTTACTCGTGCGTTACCCACCTATCCAGTTGTATAGTCTACTTTCAGAGCAAACCCAACAGCAGAGATCTATGCAGAGGAGTCGCTGTTGTCTCTCTACAACATTTCTCATAATTTAGTTTTAGTAAGAAAATGAAATTTATTGCGTATTTAACCTCACCTGTCACCTAACTCTTTTTAACATTCATACAGTAGCATTTCAAGCTTTCTTGGATTAATTTATCATCTTCCACTTAGCACACCGCTCTATGAAATCCAGCGTATAAAAACTTCAATGGAGCCAAACACTTTATAAACTATTCTGTAGCTGCTCGGTCCTTGGTGTTCAGTGGGCTGTAACAGATAGCTGGCATTATTTTACAAGAGGAAAAATGTTGTTGCTTAAACTAGAACTAGTTTACCAGTGGTTAACTTGGCCTCAAAGATCAATTTGCAAACATTGAATGGTGGATTCAAGTTGAATTGCTATATGAAAATCATTGGTTGGTTGGAAAAAATTTTGGTCGTAGTTTTATTCAATAAAAATTGCAATAGTTAATTTCTTTCATCTCATAAACATGCAATTCAAGACACATGAAGGTGAAGCTATACTTGATGTTTGACTTCAGGACATACAAGTATGCAAATTAGAACTTTAACACCAAGTAAAACTATATTGATTGAGCATTCCAAAAAGAAAAATCAGACATGATGGGCAGGCCAACAGAGAGCTGAATGTATGGACATTATCCACCTACCGACGTCTGCCTTCTTTGTCCCCTTAAAATACAACAGTCTTGTTCTCCTGGTATGGTAACACTCGCAACTCGCAGTATGATTTTATAGCCTTTGAAAGACATTGTTTCTCAAGGTTCTCTGATTTCTGCACAAAACTCTGCAAGTTATCTCTGTGTGAAACTCTCTCAACCTGCATAAAGTTAAAAGAAAGCATTGCTCATGCAGGGGGAAAATAGAGAACAAATAGCCATGTGCAATTGTCTACACTTCGGAGAGAAACAATTAAGAAGTAAGCTGACCTGCAATTACGTCTCTTTCGAACCTAACAAAATGACTACCTAAAAATTTTAGTGCATGATGAAAACCAAGGTTGAGTCAGTATTAACTATTAAAGACTAGAAATCAGCAGTTCCACATAAACGGCTTATCTACAGCAGTTTTTCCAGCTTACACCGACTTAAATACCATGATTTCAAAATACTATGACATTTAAAAGAAAGAAGAGCGAGGCAGGCACAGGTAGAAATTTAGCTCACTCAAACCATAATTCACTGCCAAAACAAATTGGAATCTGTGTTGCCAATCCAAATGGTAGAACATAAAACTGTTGTCACAAAATATGTACATGTACATACCTATTTACCATTGTCAGAACCACTATACATATTAACATTTCAGCAGAAAAAACTATGCTGAAATGAAGGTCATTCTATCTATATGATCATTCTAAGGCAGTTAACTTCTAATTGAGCTGTATCTACATGCTGGACAAGGTAATTTCTAATTCACCATGTTTCCTGAGTAGGTTTCATTCTATTTTTTAAAAAGAGTCTTTGTAGTCCTTCTAGTAATTTCTCAAAGTAAACACGGGTTTGATAATCAACTTGCAGCAATGACAAGAAATCACACTATATCGACAAAATCAGAGAAAAAAAAGCATCCGAAACAAGCATAAAATACTAAGCAGCAGTAATCAGTTTCATATTCACCATTTGTTCGATTATAGGCCCGTCATCAAGTTCTTCAGTCACAAAGTGACTTGTTGCACCAATTAGTTTCACACCCGCATCAAAAGCCTGCCAAGATAATCTAGCAAATTAAACATGCATAGACAGTTAGAAGGTTTAACTGTTTCAACAAGCGAGTACATATTTGTAACTCGTAGATAAAATCTCAAACCTGTTTAGACGGATGACTGCCCTTAAATGATGGCAAAAGGCCATGATGTATGTTGATTATATCCTTTCCATAGTTCTTCAAAAAATCACCGGACAATATCTGCAGAAGTAAATTGACAATGTTGTTCTGAAATACTTTCCTGGGTAATTCAATTACATAGACGAATCAACTTCTTTCAGTTTTCAAAATGTACAATCAGAGCAGAATAGAAAGAAGCCTCTTCTCTCAAAACAGCTCATTGAACTACAACGATAAAACTATTTACCAACTATTGTTTAGAAACTGGTATTTCTAGAATGTACAATTCTATAACCCGATTACCTGCATGTACCTGGCAAGCACTAAAAAATCAGTATTCTGAACCAACGTCAAGATCTCTCCTTCACTTTTGGAATCCGTGGTTGTGCTTATACAATGATAAGGAATACCATGCCTTTGAAGAAAGCGTAAAACATGGGTGTTCGGACCTCTATTGTGGTTACTGATTTAAACAGGGAGAATAAGAGCATTAAGAACATCATCAACATTCTAAGGATAAGTTAAAAAAAAAAAAAAAGAAGAAAAATAGAGAACTATTTAGAGGCTGACATTTATGAAACCCAACCTTATTACACAAGTTATCTCTACTGGAAGTCGTCTATCCTGCCACTGATGTAACAAGTCGATCAGGCAATGTTCCTGCAAGAACGTAAAACGCTCTTCAACATGATGCACATTTGATGAACATACATGTGTTTGTGCATGTGTGCAAGAAGAAAATTTTCTACCTGCTTTGAAACAAGAACAGCAATCTTATACTTAGGGTCGAGATCTGGCACCCGGACAACAGATCTCATTGCATTGAATGTATTTGACAGTTTAAGAAAGTCTTCATCCATCTGTGATCTTGGCCACTTAGCAGAGTCAAAAATAAATTCACTGCCAAGATAAAAATTGATTGTTTGTCAAGTCTCCAAATATTTTACTTTTGGACCAGTGACGGGTATAGGCAAAAGAAGAAGGGCTCATTTGTTTTATTTCTTTTTGCAATGGCATGATTTCACATAAAATTGATAATCCATAATTTTCAAGTCACAATGCCAAACAAAAGTCAATTGTGGACACTGCAGGTAGAAAGCGATTCCCTATCTACAATCAATGTTTGATAAATGCACACATAACAATATTTCACATCCAACTTGAGCCATTCCAACTAGCTGGCTCCTGTTGCCCCTGAGACTAAGAATATTGATGCCAAGATATAGTCAACATTAAAGAATAGGTGGATCTCCCTTTTTCTTTAATGTCTTCTCTGGTAGGCTTCATCGTTACCCCACAATTCGGTACTCTAATAAAAGGGTTGTCACCTATTTCTTATTCTGGTCTAACTAATTCTTGGCATCAAATTTGTTTTGGAACTAAAGTTGTTTTGGCATACATATGACACAGGAGTGATTAACTCTATTTCGATCAACTTACAGGATTTGATATGAATTAAACTTACTATGACAGCAATAATAAATGTAACAGTAATCAGAAAACAAACAAAGCGCACACACTAGTGGATGAGAGGGCTATGAAGGGATTAGTGTATTGTCCAACTTTAGTTCCAAGACAAATTAAATAGCATGATAGTATTAACTATTTGAACAACGATTTGACCATTTTATATGCTTCAAATCAAATGAAAACTCTTTGGCACTAAACACATATTCATGACAATTTGCACTAATGTAAATCAAATCTGAAGCCAACCAAAATATATACATTATTGAATAAAATTAGATAAGGGAAGGTATGAATATATACATATACATATATATATATATACCTTCTAGAATAGAAGACGTGCTTGTTTTCAGGGACGAAAACATCAGCTCCGAGTATGTTTCCACCTCTTGAAGCGATACATTCAGAAAGCTTCGCCACAATTCCAACAGCATCCTATATGGAAAATATGTGATGATGTGTGTGTGTGTGTGTATATATATATATATATATATATAGAGAGAGAGAGAGAGAGAGAGAGAGACTTACAGAGCAATGAAAGACGTGGATTCCATGGGTGAGGGAGAAAGGATTTGGAGAATCGATGGAGTCTCCAGGGATTCTCAAGGATTTGAAGGACCTGTTTGCAATTCCAACAAGTTTCTTGGGGACCTCTGGTGATGCTCTTCGGACAAGGATCATTCTTCTCTCTCTCTCTTTTTCTCTCCGAGAGCAACTACTTCCACCACCCATATCCAACAAACCTGGGCCTCTTTTTTAACCTCCACCAGCTCCAACGCTTCCATATGTTGAAGCTGACATCATATCAACGACACGTCGTTTCTAAACAACACTTCCTTATTGGGCCCTTAATGGACTAAACACTAAACATCAGCTTAAAGCGGAGGTAGGCACCCAGTGCCCCTTTTACGTATAAGGGATTTTTTGGCGTTTACCGTTAAAAATAGATAAACGTTACAAAAATACGTACGGAAAAAATAATTGGCCTCATGCAACATACAATTGGTATTTTTGAAAAAGCTGAGTCAAAAACACGGTGACACTGGGAAAAAAAGTACATTTTTTTTATTGGGGATATTGTCATTTTTATAGATTATATTTTAATATTTTGTTCAAATTATATATTCTATTTTAGTTATTATTAACATTGACCCTTAGATTTAAAATCCGTTATAAATTTATACTCTGATACTAATTTAGAGCAATTAATTTACTAAGTTACCATTTAAAATATTGAAAATAAACCATATAAAAACTAATCTGAAAATAAGTTTATTAAATCATCTTGCTAAATTAACTGTTCTAAATTAATGTCAGGATATAAATTTGTAACGTATATGAAATCTAAGGGTCAATATTAATAATAACCAAAACAGAAAGTATAAACTGAACAAAGTGTCAAAATACAAGATATAAAAATGATAATTTTCCTTTTTATCAACATATATGTACCGAAACTTGTACTAAAAAGAATTGAATGATTGTCAGTGAATTTGTTTACCCTCTCCTTTCAGGGTTCAAACTCCCTACGCCAACTTCAGTACTTTTTTCCTCTTTTTATTTTTTCTCATTTTTAATTATTTTTTCTTCTCCTATTTTTAAATTTTTTTTGAGAAGAAAAAAAATTCAAAATATTTTTTCTCATTGAACTGTGTCATTCCCTCATTTTATATTTCTCATTTTCAGTTCTTGGTTTTTTTTCTCTTTTCATTTTTATTGAACTCTTTTTTATTTTGTATTTTTTTTCTTTAGTCGTCCTATTCAATTTTTTACTCGCTATTGTTTAGAGGTTACTAACTAAATTAGTTATAGATTCAGATTTCTCTGGTTACTAATTTCTAGTTTATTTAGTTACTAATTGTCAACTAATTTGGTTACTAGTTTATCCTGTTATGACTAACCAATTTGGTACTAATTTTATTACCGGTTACTAATTTGATTTTTTGTTACTAATTCTTTATTCCTTATTTCTATGGTTACTAGTCTTTTTGTTTCCTACTAATCAATTTGATACAAATTTGACTACCAGTTACCAATTCTCTAGTTACTAGTTTCACTTTTTATCACTAACTAATTTAGTCCTTTTTCATTCTTTTTATGCTTTTTTTACCCATTTCTATTTTTTTTTTCCTCACTAAACTCTACTCTTCCCTTTTATTTTTCAAAATCATTTTATAAATTTTTTTTTCTTTTTTTTCTTTTTTTTTTTATTTTCATATTTAAAAAACACTAACTCTTTTCTTATCTTGTTTTTTTTCTTCCTCCTCCTTTTTCTTATTCAATTTATTGTTTACCAATTACCAAGCAAATTAGTTGTAGTTTTTCATTTTTTTTTTCCATTATCAACTAATTCAGTTATTAATTACTAGTATCAATTTGATTACTGATTTCTCTAGTTACCACTAAGTAATTCAGTAACCAATTACTCATTTAGTTACTGGTTTCTAGTTTCAGTGATTACTACTACATAATTTGGTACCAATTTGGTTCTTAGTTTTTTAATTATTAGTTTCTCAGCTACTATTAACTAATTTGGTACTAATCTAGTTACCACTAATCAATTATCTAATTATTAATTGCTAATTTCTATGGTTACTAATGTCTTTAATTGTCACTAACCAATTAGTACTAATCTAGTTACCAATTATCAACTTTGTTATTAGTTATCAACAAACAACCTCTAAACCAAAAATGGTTAACTAGTAGCGCTACTTACAAAAATCAATGTTACTAGTTACTAGTAACTAATAACTACTAACTAATAACCACTAGTTATTTTGAATATTAGTAACCCATCTATTTTCTAGTAACTAACACATTATTATTATTATTATTATTGTTTTATTACTATAGAAAACAAGTACTTGATAATTTATACCAACTACTTGGGTTATTAGTTTCTAGACTAGTAATGGCCACTTATAAGATTGGTTATTAGTTTCCAAAATAAGTGGCTAGTTACAAGACCGATGATTGGTGGTTATTAGTTACAAGAATGGTTACTAGTTATCAATCTAGTTACTAGTTTTTATATAAGACCAATCTAATTTCTAGTTCTTTTGTTGTTGTCATATTAGTTACTGATTATTCTAGTTATCAGTTATTAATTTGATTGATGGTAGTTTTCAACTAATTTGATTATTGATTTTCAAATTAGTGGCTAGTTACAAATATAGATGAAGGTTGCTAATAACTATAATTGTTGGTTACTAGTTTCTAATTTTTATTTTCTATGGTTTCTATTTACCATTGTCATTATGGTTACTATTTTCTAGTTACTAGTTTCTCTAATTATTGGTTTCCGATTTCTCTAGTTACTAATTATCGGTCATCAATTTGATAAGTTTCTATAGTTATAGGTTACGAGTCACAATACTAAATCAAAAACACATGAATAATATTTCATGACAAATGCATTAATCTCTAAAACCCAATGAAAAGAACAAAATCAAAATTCAAATCCATCAATTGCACCATATCCAAAATCAGTATGAATATGAGTCCTCTGTACATGAAAACACAAACATGGTAATAAATGAAATACAAATATCTAATATTGAATCTAATACTATAGAGCCTTATATGAGTCTTCTATGGCTACTGCTATCCATTAGTTCTGCAGCCCAATGGCAATTTGCAATTTGATCTTAAGTACCTGATTCATGTAAGAACAAACTTACTTTAGAAAATAAATAAATAACTATCATTCACTAAAAGAAAAATCTATTAAAATGTTTGATGGGCTATAAAACTAGCTAACATTTAACAAATAAATTTCAGAATTTGATCATTTCATTTGGTAATCGAAAATAGTTCAACAATGTAAAATATTAAGCACTGGAATTAAAGGCTAATGGAGACAAAATTTGCTTCTTCAACTTTCTTTTGAATTAAGCTATTCTTTATTAGTCCTGCTTTGTCATCCTTTTTAAATGCTTAGTCATTAACTTACACTCTCTCGCTATAAATAAATTTGCTATAAAAATAATACTCTTGAAATTAAAGTCTTTTTAGTCCTTTTAACCATTAGATAACGTTGGTGGAGATATAATGTTTAACCATTATATGTTCTTATATATTCAGCTATCAATATGCTCATTCCTAATCATTAGACAGTCATTTTATCCCAAAAAAAATACTACCAGCACAAATTAACGTTTCCACTTGTTCACTATCACTAGGTTCAAAATATAATGGATTAAAAATTTGAAAGGCATCTTTTCATTGCCATATGTATTTTTTATGGTAAAGTATCTATATTAACTCGATAATCATTGGATATATGTGACAAAACACATAAAACTTATTTAGTTAAATGATCCAAAATCCACCCAAAATCTTAAGCGACAAACCTGTGGTGTTTTGGAGCAGATGAGGAACAAGGCCATATCCAAAACCCTAGCCCAAGAATCATTGTGGAGGTTCAAAGAGTGATTGAGATTGGAAAAGAGCGATTGAGATTGGAAGATGGAGAGTTACAAAGCCTCATCTTTATCTATGCTCAAAATATACTAGTAGTTATTGTAGTATAGATTATTGTGTCGATTACACAGAGAAGTAAATCAACAATAAAAAAATAATAAAATTAAAAATAAAAATTGAAAATAAAAATTAATTGAGCAATAAATTAGAATAATAATCACAAAAAATAAATAAAAATATCAATATGAGAAAAATAAGACTTCAAGATTCATCTAATTGTTCGTTTAACTGTTACCCATTTTGATTCTTATTTTTTACTCAATTATATGTTTCACATCCCAAACACATAACCAGAAAATATTGCACTTAAGAACAAATATTAATCTAAAATATTCAATATGAGAAACTCTTCCAATTAACACCAAAAATTATTTATCTTATTAGTTATCTAAGATCGACAATATATCATAGAGATAATACTACAATAAAAGATCAACTAATAAAATAAATATAATTATTATTTAGTTTAAATTACTATATAAAGAAAGTATGACTGAATTTATATGAGAAACTATAAAATAATATATTGAAAATAAAAATATTGAAGAATTTAATAAACCAAATTTATAAACGTTGAAGTACTTTCAGGAATCAAAGCTAGAAAATAGTAAAACTACATAATTAAGATCATTTCTCTAGCCTTTCTAAAAACTATCCTAACCTCGTACTCATCTCACACAATCTCTATAGAGAAAAAATTGAGTTTTCTCTCTCAAAATTAGTGTGTATTTTTCTCCTCACGTTCTGGCTATTTATAACTGAAATTAGAGTGTTGTGCAAATTCTCAAGTGTCTAAAGGTAAAATTTGATTGACTGGATAATGTGTCAAATCTCCATAATTCTCTTTCTTTCTTTCTCTCTCTTCCTCATGTTTTTTGACTTATGAGGCGTAATACGGTGCAAACGAAAATGAGTAAGCTCAGCACTAAATGGCTCATCATTGAGTAGTCAGAGTCCATAAGTTGAAGTGGCGCATTGTTAATGGGTGAAAAATCAGTTGCATTAGATGCATGAAGCTCCGAATCTGGCATGGCTGGCAACAGCTATAGCTCGCATCCCATGGTCAGGCCCTTGAATCGACGGCTGAGATCGCACCTACACTCCCTTATCCACTCGTAAGTATGGGCTTTGTTTTTCCGATTTTTTTCTATTTTCTTTTTCTTTTATTTAAGTCTAAATCAAAACAAAATTAAATCAATTCAAATTCAAATTAAACCTAAATCATAATCTAAATCAAATAAAAAAAGTCACTCTGAATTTAATTAAGTAAAACTAAATTATCCTAAACTAAACTAAATTAAATAAATTAAATAAAATAACTAAATCTAATAAAATTAAATTATATCTAAATACTAAAAATCAAATTAACTATAAATAACTTAAATTAAACTGAAATTACACAAGACACACAAAATATATAAGAAAAAGAACAAAAATAACTCTTATTTTCATAGAGTTATCAATCTTATATGAGATTATGATGAGAAAACGATGAGAAATCAAGGAAATATTGACTCATGTTTTGTATCCTCAATCCTATACTCATGTTTTGAAGCTAACAAATATATGATTAAGAACTAATAATCTACTTGAGTGTGTAGTAATCTAAATTGAAAGGATTTTAAGACATTCACGATGGATCATTGAGAGAGCTTGAAGATAAAGTTCAAGAATATAAAACTTAGACTAGCAAAAGGTTAAACACTTAAATCTTGTACTTGAATACTTGTTCACACATATTATGATCTTAGTGGCTCAAATTTTTCATAAAATTAAAAATTTTAAAACTAATACTGTCAAACTTGTTTATCTCTAATTAAAATATGAAATTTATTCCTCATAAGCTTTTCAATTGATTTATAAATTTCTATAGTATCCATATTTCATAAAATCAATTTTAAAAATCACAATTTTGAAAAGAATCGAAAAAGATTTGAAATAAAAATCAAAACTTGCTCTCGGGAATTTTCGATAGACCGATTCTTATTTTCAAATTACCGATTCTCTATCTAATTTTTGATAGATTTTCAAATTTGACCGTTAGAAATGCACTTTCAACGGCTAGTATTTTCGGTCGACGTAAAGTGCATTTTCGATCTACCGAAAATGACAAATTATTTGTCAAACGGTCTAAAACAGCTGATTTTCATTTAAGTCTATAAATAGAAGCTTTTCCATCACTTGAAACAATTTTTGAACATTCCTACATAGTTTAATCATCCTTTTAAGCTATTCAAATCAATTTTTATGATTCAAACTTTTAAATTCATTTTTTCATAAAAATTACTTAAGCCAAACTAGATTATATCTTGTATTCATATCTATTATCTCTAGGCTTACTTTGTATCAATTACTTTTACTAGTGAGAAATTATAGTTGAGTATTTTCAATAAACAAAAACTAAATTACTATTGTGAGGTGAGGTTGACACTAGATTTATAAATAATTTAGTTTAGGTGAGATTGATACCGGAGTCTAAATAATCCGTATTAGGCGTGATAGAGTTGGATTCAAAATTATTGTAAAGGAGTGAATGTGCCTAAGAAAAAATCACTCATTATGTAAAAAAGTTGGTAAAGCTCATTCTCTTAATCCGATAATAGAAAACTCGGAGCGGATTGTCAAGAGCCGTAGACATAGACAAACTATCGTGTTTGTTGAACATCGTAAAAATAATATTTGTATTTATCTATTTATCTCTTTAATTTATTTATCTTGAACTTGTGTATGAAATTTAGCTATTTTTACTTATTATTATCATCAATTGCATAATTTACTTGCTTATCTTAGAAAATTTGTAAAAAAATTTAAAACTCAGTTCAAGCTCTCTTGGAGTCATTGGGCTAAGAAAACACTCAAAACTGGCGAGTTAATTTAAAAAGTGGCATTTTTAAATGAAACACCGTACGAAAATAATGTAATAAGCGAAACCGAGTATTTGATATATTTTTTCGAAACTCCGTGTATTCACTAATTTCCTCTATGTATATCCGACCTGCCTAGTTTTTTTTTTTTTTTTGTAAGTTGTTAACCCGTGCTACCAATTTTATTCTTGGTCATTTGTCTCAGACTCTCAGGTCTCTAACATGATCTTCTCTCTTCCATAAAGGGTCTCTCTCTACCGCCCTCTTTTTATTTTACGCACACTCTCTCTCATCTTCTTCTTCTTCGTTAGGTCTCTCTTTGTAATCTTCTCTTTCCCTCTTTCTGACTGTTTTTCTACTCACACACACTCCCTATTTCCTCTTCTATCACTCTCTACAGTCACATTCTCTCTCCTTTCTTTGATTGTTCTATTTCTTACTAGTTTAGCATTCTCGTCGTGATTCAGTAATTGCCATCGTCGGAGGGTTTCATCTTCTTTTTGGGTTGTTAAGTATTATGTTGATTTTTCCTGCGTTCTTGGTTTTTTCCTTTCAAAAATCGATAATGTTTTTAATATTCTCTTCATTTTTGTATATTTTAAGCTTTTTTTTTTGTATTCTTATTATTGATTTTTCTTTATTTTAGAAATCTTTAATGTTCTTGTTTATTTCAAGTTTTTATGGTGTTTCCTTTTTCATTTTTTTTTTATTTTATTTGTTTGTGTGTTCTTTTTTTTTTTTTTCTATATTTTGTTTATTATATGTAATATGGCAGTACTAACACTTATTAACTCTCCGGTTGTATACACTCTAGTTATATAGTCTACTCATTGGAATTTATAAGGAGATAAACTAATTTACAATAAGATAAGCTAATAAAGTAGATTATATTCTAAGACAATTGTAGTTTTTTTTTTTTTTTTTTTTGGCAGCATGTTAAATTTGTCGTATCAAATGAAAATCAGCATAGTGGGAGCGTTATTAGGTTGATTAAGACATTTCTAACAGACAAAGAGAAGCAAATTTTTAGGATTTGTTATTTTGGACATTTGTTGGAAATTGATCTCTTTTAAACTTGTACTAGAAAATGACATGAATGAGAAAATAGTGGAGTGGTGAGATGGCAATCATGAAAGAGATGAGCGCGGTGGGAAGGATCTGTATGGGCTAGGATGCTATACAACCTGAATCGTAAAACTAATGGACTTTAGTTTTAGCCCTCTATGCCTTGTTATATGCAACTAAAAGATGAAATAATAATTTGTTACCTTAATAAACTTATTACAAAAACGATAAAAAAAAAAATTCATCTCTCCTTAGAAATTGCAATGAGTGGAAAATATCACTAAATTGTATACAAACGGAGACCTAATAAGTGTTAATACCGCCCTATTGCATACATAAACGAAATATATTTTAGAGAGAGAGAACACACAAACAAATAAAATATAGAAAATAAAAAAAAACCATTAAAAATTGAAATAAACATGAACATTATAGATTTTTGAAATAAACAAAAATCAAGAATAAGAATACATCAAAAAAATCTTAAAATTTTCAAAAATCAAGAGAATACTAAAAACGTTACAAATTTTTGAAATAAACAAAAAAACAAGAACAAGAATGCAGAAAAAAGAATGTTCCAAATAAAAAAAAAATCAACATAATATCTGAACAATTTACCATGTAAAGACCCAAGAAAGAAGATGAAAAAACATCCGACGACAACAAGAACTGAATCATGAATAGTAGGCTAAATTAGTAGGAGATAGAACAATCAAAGAGAGGAGAAAGAATGTGACTGAAAAAGATAGAGAGAATGATCAAAGAAGAAAGAAAGAGAGTGTGCCCAGAAAAATAGACATAAAGAGTGAGAGAGAAAGAGAGAACATCACTGAGAGAGACCCAACAAAGAAGATAAAAAGGAGAGAGAGAGAGTGTGAGCATAAAACCAGAAAAGGGCGGGAGAAAGACTCTCTTGGAAGGGAGAAGGGCATGTTAGAGACCTAAGACAAATGACCCAAGGGCTAAATTAGTAGCACACTTAAAAAGGGGGTAATAAGTGGGAGGCTCGGTATATTTAGCCCAAAAGGGGGCACTAGGTATAATTTCCACTGAAAATGATTATAGTGATATCCTGGTTCTTAAAAGATAATGAAAATTCGATGAATTTTATATTAATTAACAATTAAGTGTCATTTTCATAGAGTAAAAGAAAGATTCACCGATCAAAGTCAATATTAATTAAATAAGGTAGTATTTGTGTAATTGTTTTTAAATTTTAGTAAGTATTAGTATATATAATTTTTGGTTAAGGGAGTATCAATATAAATTTGAATAAAATAGTATAAGCGTATCTTTCAGTTAGTTCTTATTGCATTTATCCTCGTAATCTCGTATTAACATTGTACTTTTTTCTTCTTTAATTAGGAGTATGGATTCAAACCTTAATGATGTATTTGGTTCACGGAATGAAATTGGAATGGTAATATAATGGAACTTGAAAATAATTAAGAATAATAATCTATTATTTGGTTGAAACTTGAAGTATCCTTAGAATAGAATGAAAAAAAAATATTCTGTTGATAAAAATGTCCTTATTTTTAGATATTTTGATTAAATACAATAAGAAAAATTGGATATATATATATATATATATGGGCACCAATCCAGTAGATATATTTTTTTTTTACCTATACATAGGTATCAATTTGGCCAATAAAAATTTAGCATACAAATTTTTTATTATAAAAAATAAGAGAGAGAAAGAACATTAATGATGCACTTCTTTTCATGCATTTCATTATAGCCATAGGTAAAGGAAAAAAATACTTATTGGATTGGCAACCTATATATATATATGGTTGCAATCCAGTAGGTATTTTTTTTTACCTATGTAAGTTTTTTTTGGCCATTGAATTATCATCTGACGGTGATCCAACGACTATAATGAAGTGCATGAAAAGACGTACATTATTAATGTTATTTATTTTTCTTACTTTTTAATATAAAAAAATGTACAAGAAAAATTTTCATTGACTAAAATGATATCTATGTATAGATAAAAAAAAATATTTACTGGATTAGTGCTATATATATATTTTTAGTAATGATGGAATTGTTATTCCTTTAGTGATAAAGTGGAATAACAATTTAACCATTTGATGTAATTGTGATTCCATTGGAATGATAATTCATTTACTAAAAATGCAATCAATCAAACAAAGGAATGTACTTTATTTTGGAATCACCTTTCCATTACAAGGTTTATTCTTTTAAACCGAACATGCCATAAGAGTATGATATGATTAGCAATAAGATTAACTACATCCTTTTTTAAAAAAAATAAAAGATATTTTATTCTAATTAATAACAATCCAATACAGGGATCAAACTACAAAGACACGATAATACTAAACAATCGACTAAACTATTGATTCTTACTGATAAAAGAGAAGAAAAAAATAGTGCACGAAATATAAATAACATATATACACTCTATAAGGAGTATAATTGGAGCTCCACCAGATAACTATTTTATTTCTATAAAACGTCATCTGCCACTACCTAGGTTGGCTTGTCTGATTGATACAAAAAATGAATATTTTGTAAATATCGATCTTCAACTAAAAAATTTCTTTTAAATTTGAATTATATTTGAACTATCAAATCTAAAAGAAAACCAAAAAAAAAAAAAGATACATAAAAATAAATAAGACCCGTACAGATTTAGAATCAAGTAGTAGAGAAGCTCCATAGATGCATCTTCAAACATGTGAAATGATTATTTAAACATAAAAACAAAAAGAAAACAAAAACCGTATTGAAAAGGAAGATAAGATATCCCTCTCACTGAGTAGAAATCAAGATATTAAATATTCTTAAGATTTTCGACATGACTGACCCTTATTTTATTTGTGATTGGCAAAACAGTTCTTAAGTGGTTTCCATTTCAAATTCAATTGCTAAACTTCAATATAATTAAATAATATTCTCCAACTAGAGAGATTCTATAGTAGGAGCATTGATTTTGCTCCTATATGGAGGCAAATTTTAGAGAGCTAGATTTATAACTGATGGCTAAAATCAAAGAACTCCACATGATCTTATATACACCATATGTATAAAATTGTTTTCTGCTTAAAATAAAAATTAAAGGCACAATGGAGAATAGTAGAATACGATCTCCTCCATTATCCACTCCTCATACAACAGCAAGCGAAAAAAGAAAAACAAAACTCAGATATAATACTCAGATTTGGAATTAACCTCATAAAATTTGAAATCACAAAAATAAGAAATATTCAAATATGAAATTTAT
>JXTB01000518.1:275415-294960 GCA_002914805.1 Parasponia andersonii | reverse complement strand
ATCTTTTTCTCCAATATTTTAGATTCATTTTTCCTGAAGATAATGACAATTATAATATTATATCAATATATTAGCTTGGCCTTTATTTGTCTTTTCCATTCTTGCTAGTGAAGAGATTGATCTCACAGCTAAGCATTTCTTTCTTTAGTCTTTACTCTCTCTTGCCACCATTGTTGACCACGCCCACCCCCACTTTGAATATTTAGCTCTGGTTTATTTTACGAACTTAGACTAAAAAGCGATGAAACAAGTCTAGTCCATTGGTGGGTTTTGCTCAATATTTAAGAGGAAAAAAAGGTTTAGTTTCGTTACTTTCTTGTTGGAGCTTTGTGAGTTTCCTCCTCGACACCGGGGTTTTTGATTGAGAAATATCCACAAACAGTTGGTGGGCAACTTTTAAAGTCAAACTGTTAGCTCTTCTCAACTGTGCTTTTCAACCATGGCGTTTCCTTAATTAATTGGGGGGGGGGGGGTTTCACCTGGGTTTTCTCCATTGATTTGTGTATCTGGGTTTTGAGTTTGGAATTTGCATTGTGATTTTGGGTTTTTCTGGTTTGATTTGAATCACTCTCTTTGGTCTGGTTTGGAGAAGCATGAAAGGAAAAGTTGGGACACCAGGGAGTTACTTTGTGTTAAACAATGGAGCTAGAATCCCAGCCATTGGGCTTGGTACATGGCAGAGTGGTGGAGACCTTTGTGTTGAGGCCGTGAAAATGGCATTGTCAGTAGGTTACCGCCATATAGATTGTGCTCATCTTTACGGGAACGAGGTTGAGGTTGGGGAAGCTTTGGCTGAAGCGTTCATGGGGTCCCTTAAGAGAGAAGATGTTTTCTTGACTTCTAAGCTTTATTGTACCATGAATTCGCTCAATAAGATCGAGAATTATGTTAGAGTTTCTCTTAAGAATCTTGGGGTTTCGTATTTAGATCTGTATTTGATGCACTGGCCCGAGAGTTCGGCCTTTGGTGACGCCACTGATCCTCCATTGAAGTCTGGTAGTGAGTATAGGCAGTTCTTGAATAGGTTGAAGAAAGCTTGGAAAGCCATGGAAGCTCTGGTTGAGTTGGGTCTGGTTAGAGCTATTGGTGTTAGCAATTTCAGTATTCAACAGATCAAAGAGTTGCTTAAATTTGCTAAGGTTGTACCTGCAGTAAACCAGGTGTGTTCCTCTTATCTCATTTATATGTTAGCTTGATGTGTTTCTATTTATTTTGGTAAATTGGCAATAAATCTTTGTTAACATACACAATCAAGTGTATTCATTTATGGTCAGAGAGACAACAATCCTGTTCATGATAACGATTTAAAAGGGCAGTGGAGTTGTTTGTCGTTGAATGCAAGTGTTTATTTCTATAGATTGTTTAAATGCACTGTTGGTCTGATGGTTAGTATAAATGATGAACCAGATTAATTTTCAGTGTCAGTCATATCTAGAATGTACCTGACTTGGAGTATTAAGTTCTAGATGGTGGTGTCTGATGCATTACAAACCCGCATTTATTGAAAAGTGTTGAATAGAGTTCATCCATTGTATATACTTAATATGATCCTTTCTGGTTGGGACTTGCTTTATCATTATCTCCTTGATAATATTTCAGTGACTACTATCGCCTCCAGTGTGATTGTGGGGTTTAGAGGAACCTTTCAGTCATTTAGAGTTGGTGAACTCATTGTTGAAGTAACCAACCAGCAGGGCCCTGTCTCTTTTAAGGCTCCTGTGATGCATTATGAGCACAACTTGATCCTTTCCCTGAGAGTTACCTTTTTTTTTTTTTGGAAATATAAAACTTGTTCTTTCCTAAAAAATTCCTAAATGAAATCAATATTTCTGCTTATGAAAATCTCTCTGAAAGATTGTAACGGTTGCATCTAAATTTTGACTCAACTATTTTATCTGGAAAGCATTCTTAATCTGCATTGGAGAACTATTATTTTGACCCACTCTTTCTTATTCATTCATTTGTAGCCAGAAAGTGAATAACGGGGAAAGATTGGTAATAAAGATCAATAATTTATGCTCATTTCAGTCTTCTGCATTTTTATCATTGTTTGTTTTTTCTTTTTGGCAAGGAGGTATATCATAAGGAATAAATTCCTTCCCTTTCCTTTAATAACTGCATGCCAGGAATTTAGGGTCTCTATTTTTTTTCTACCACCATTGTACAATCATCTGATGATTTGTCGTCATCTTTTCATAGGTGGAGTTGCATCCCTTTTGGAGACAAGATGAACTTGTAAAGTTCTGCCAACTAAAGGGCATACATGTATCAGCTCACACACCTTTGGGAGTACCTTCTTCGGCTCCTGGACCATCTGATAGCAGTTCTGGTGGGGAAGATGAGCCTGGAACTCCTCGCATATCATTCAGGAGGTCGAGATCTGTGCATGGTCCTATGCTGAAATTGTCAGTTGTTTCAGAGATAGCAGACAGACACAAGAAAACACCTGAGCAGGTATACTTAAACCCACTGTTCCTTTTTTCTTTTTGTTGAATACTACTTATATCTTCATTTTATCATTAATTAAGTTTAACAAATTAAGTTCCTTATGTTATGAATAAGCGTACTGGTAAAGTTGGCTTCCGTTTATGCAAAAGCTCTCAGTCTTTTTCCTGATACCGAAATTTAATAATTAGTTGAACCTTCATTGCACTTTTGAAAATTTCATTGATTGCCAACTAGGGTTGTCTAACATTTGCTAAACTTGCCCGTGAAAGAGTCATGCACTTTGGGGGTTGAAAGGATCATTTAATAATTTTTAACAAGATTAAAGTAGATGAGCAATACTCTCCGTGCTTCCTTTATGTCCCTCTTGAATTTCCTAAATCACTCTCTGGTTTCGATTTCACTTGTTTATGGCTTCAAGTTTTGACAGGAAACGTAGCTCCTTGCTATATCATTCATGTTAATGTGATTTACGTAATTTGTTGTATACACTGAACTGATTTAACAAGCATGGAGAAGAAACAATCACAATTCACACGGATTTAGTGGTTTAGCATATGATAAAATCCATCACTAGTCTCTATGCTAGATTTAAACACCTCTACCTCATACCACGTGTTTTGCAAGATTAACCCAAAACTTTTCTTGAAAAACTCAAAATTAAAAATTTTGACAGCACTTCCACAATACAAACAACATAATGTATCAAAACTTATTCTTCTTTGGGAAGTTACCAATTCTTTAAGAACTGCACCCTGTAGTCTTGTTGTGTTGAGATCCCAAAGTGCCAATGTGATGTAGGATAAGATGAGAATTTAGAACGAGAATAGGTAGAAGAGCAATGGGTGATTGAATTTAGGCAAAAATAGATGAATTAGTAGAAAAATAATAGAGAATCAAGATAAGAACTCAGAGAGAAGAAGAACCATATTAGGAGAAAACTCAATAATCACTCAATATTCACTCATAATCTCATCATTGTCCGAAAATCAATTACATGACAAAACCTATTTATAGATAGGCAATTAGACTCAACTAGGAAAGTAAATACATTCTAGAAACTAATAGAAATAGGAAACTTAAATCTAGTTACCTGATAGAACCCAGTACTGATATAGAAGTAATTTTATTAGAATTAGAGCTTAAAGCTCAGTTTGCAGTAAAAGATACCCAGGTGTTCGAAAGCCTGGTTCTCTCCCCAGAGCCAAAATGCTCACAACAAGCCCAGAAGTTCCATACCCCCACTCCCTTTCACTCTTCCTTTTATATTCTGACTCAGTACCATCCTCTAGAACATAATCAATACCCTAGGCTAACTAACAACTGACCTGGCCTTCTCTCCTCTAATAGAATTCCCTGCCAGCCTCTTAGCCTAACCAACAAAGAAAGTGAGGAATCCTATCAATACCCAAAATTAAATAACAACTAATAATAAATCTAAATAATCCTAAATAATAATAATAATAATATAATTTCCTAATATATTTATTTCATGTCTACATCACAATGTCTATCACTTACAGGTTCAGTTAGATTTGCAAAACATGGAAACTGATCCAGATAGGATCATAGCTGATTGTCGTGTTTAGCTTCAATGATGAAGTGTTTAGCATCACCTACCATGGACATTCCTAAGGCGAGAGAGGCCCTCAATGATCAGTTATCCTGAGGCTTAAAGGTTACTTCAATAAGCCTTATTTGGCTAGGTTCTCTACATCAAAAAATTAATGCCAGTCTAGTTGCTTAAAGTACTTCTAAAGGCTGAAGCAATTATTAATTCTTTGACTTGAGCTTCTATGTCTTTGTCATCTTTAACACTATGTTTGGTAGGAAGGGAAGAAAAAGTATGAGTGATAGAAAGAAAAGTGATTTTCTTTTATGTTGTTTGGTATGTAGGAGGGAAAGAAAATGAAGATTTAGTGAAATTACAATGTAGCAAATTTTAATATCCCTCGTTTTAAAATTAACGGGCAAAACAAGTTATTCTATATTGATTGCAATTTGCAGAAACTCTCTCCCCTTTTCTCCAATTTGGAGAAATGGAAAAATGGTAGCCCATTCTTATTTTTTTTTTCCTCGCACTTTTCTCTTCTACCAAACAACATATTTCTCACTTTCTCTCCACTTTTCCCTCATGCTTTTTCTTTTCTCTCTTTTTTCCTCTGCCAAACATAGCTAGTGCCAAATCAATTCCCCTGGGTATATTACTATGCTCATTAATACAAGGTCATGAATTCTTAGCTATTTTTGAGTATCACCTTAATCTCCCAACATGAGTAGTCACAAGTGGTTCTTTAGAACAGAATGTTCTCGTCCTAACTCTGAATCAGGTTTATCAACTTTGAGTAATTGTGAAACATAGTGCTTGGTTGGAGTAAAGGCTTCAGATGAGTGAGGTTTATAGGATAGTGTTTAAGGATAGAATTAGAGAGGTAGGCCAGTTAATTCCATTTATTTCCGGCATGTCTTGTTGAACAATCGGTCTTAAATAAAGATCTAATAAAAGAAAATTTTCCCATGACAAAGAGTTATCTAATAAAACAGTAAATTAGAGTTTGTTCTTTTATGCTTGGTTTATTTTGTAAATCAGAAAAAGATAATTTAATAACAAATGGCAAATGAAAGCAGTCACAATATTCACGCCCTCTGAAATATGCAGTAGGGGCTTTGCATGAAGTGAATATTGGAGAATATGGCCCCTTGAAAAGTAGCATGACTGTTTACAATTTTTTTTTGTCAGTCTTTGTTTTTTCTTATTTTTTGTGTGTAATATTGGAGGACGATGATATAAATGTAGGCTGTAGCTGTTGCTATGGATAGGAATATGCAGGAGAGATGGGTCCTTTTAATTGTCTTCTCTACCATAGCTAGATAGCACATACTACCAAAACGAAAGTGACAAGCCGTTACTACTTGCGATTGCAATTAGTTCATATTTTAACAGAATATCAGTAATAATAGAACTTGAGTGGACATAAATGAAACTTTTGTAGTGGAAACATTAATCAAGTGTCTTATTAATTGCGAGATAAAAGATGGTCTTCATGAGTTCTATACATAGTTGGGCCTAGGTGGGTTGAACATTACTGTTACCATAACTTCTGTTTTGTTGTGATCTCTGTTGGGTAATGAAATGGTGCTGATTTTATCGTATATAGTGGTTCTAGATACTATATATAGTGATGTCAATTACAA
Organism: Parasponia andersonii; assembly: GCA_002914805.1. Classification (NCBI taxonomy): domain Eukaryota; kingdom Viridiplantae; phylum Streptophyta; class Magnoliopsida; order Rosales; family Cannabaceae; genus Trema; species Trema andersonii. The sequence continues at coordinate 289,320 of JXTB01000518.1, read as the reverse complement.
AAGATAATGCTGTAACAAACAAGTAATTAAGTTTTCACATAATTCCAGTAATACTACAGTACAAAATTGTCTTTGAGAATTCTTTAGTCTTTCAAATTTGACTCCCTTCTGATATTTGATTTCTCTAGTATTAGTTTTATATTCTATACTGTGAGATATTCATATTCATAGGCAATATCATGGCAGTGCCTTTCCATTTTAGTGATAATATGGTGTATGATTTATCTGTTATAGGTTATTTTACGTTGGGGGCTTCAGAGAGGAACCAGTGTCCTACCTTGTAGTCTGAAGGGTGAGCGGATAAGAAAGAACGTAGACATTTTCAGTTGGTCTCTATCGGATGACGAGTGGAACCACTTGAACCAGATTGAACCACAGGTATGCTTGTTTGGAAATAGTCCTCTGAATAAATTTTCAGACCGTGGTTTTGTGTTTGGAAGTGGTCCACTTCAAGCTGTGCGTGAGATGGAGGATGATCTGGAGTCCAATGTGTAGTATTTTTGGCAAATACTTTCTACGGATAGTGTTCAATCTACATTCAAAGATGTCACCCAGCATGTAATATTTTGTATGCCAATTATTTTTGTGATTTGAATTTGTGGATGTTGAATAGAGTCAAAACATACGTTACTAATCATTCTTTCAACTTAATCTACTTTAACCAAACCCAAACTTACCATTTTGCTGATGTCCAAGCCATGAAGGAGGGTAAAAAAAGAAAAAGAAAAGGAAGAGGACTTGTTTATGGGTGGAATTCAAAAACCTGATATTAGCAATGAGTAATGCTATTTTCGACAAGTCAAATGAACTTTCTCTGCAGCAAAATATTGACTAACAACCTAAAATGACTAAAGCAACTCAAGCTGCAATTTACATTAATTCTACAAAATTTTATTTGCATCCCCCTTGAATGTGAAGTTGCAAGAGTCTTGTCTTGAGCAGGAGTGACTTGCAGCACATGTTAAGTTATAACTGTCTCTTTAATCATTACGAACCTTTTTTTTTTTTTTTTTTCCCTCACTTGGAATGCATTTAGAATGAACTAGTTTAAGTTTTGCCTCAAATGGTACTCGACTAATTAAGGCTGCTAATTCACTCCACATTTCGTCTCTGACTCATTAATTATGATAAGCTTCTTTCATATGGACGTTCAAAGATTATTTCTGGGTGATCCTCTGTTTCATTGAGTTTTTGTTCCCAAAGTTCAAGAATTTATGGCAAGATTCCAAATTGTCATTCCTGGATGGGAAAGGGAAACCAATTCTGATTCAGTTGCTGTAAATGGCCAGGAATCACATGGAGTTGGATCCTTCCGATTCTACATTTGATACCTGGAGAGTAGTGAAGTTGGAGACTGAATGAAAGACAAGTAGGTAAACTCTCATTGGGCAATTTGGACCAGCTAAGAACACTCTGTCTCTCCCACAACTTCCTCAAAAGCTCACTTCCATTGTCACTTTACCATTTGCCAAATTTACGAGTCCTAGACTTTGAGTACTAACGAATTTTCGGGCCATATACTTCTACTATACATCTACCTTCAATACAGGCTATAGACTTGCTTGGAAACTATTTTTGTTAGGGTTTATACATTAAAAGTATTAAAAGTATGTATATTTTGGATATTTGCTGAATTAATAAAATAATATTTTTTTATTTGAATTTGTGCATATTTTGTATGTCTTTAAATATCAGAAAATCTCTAGCTTATTTATATGACTATAACTTTAGTATGTAAGTGTTATATACACGAGGATTAAATTTATAGATAATAAATTAAATATAGTCCGTAATAATTAATTAAAGTTTGAGATCTTTAATTAAATATTATTAGTACGGTCCATTAACATTAAGAATGTAATAGTCTTATCCGGATTATTAATGTGCTGACATCACAATGAGGGTACTTTATATATTTCGATTATATAGGACTGGACCAGAAATGATTTGAATTTCATATAAATTCCGTTAACTGTTGAGAGTCCAAATAATGTCACTAGATGATCATATGTAGATCAATCTTAATCCTGAGTAGTTATAGACTCCTATTTATAACATTATGTTCTTTAAAATACTTGTTAAAGGTTCTTTTTCTAAATAGACCGAAATATTTGTATCTTGGGAGTATAATGAGATCAGTAGTTGGGAATGTAGTTTACAGATATGGAATCCATTCCCTCCATTAGGAAGCTAGAAAGATGATTCTCTTGTGTATTGATTCAGGAATTGAACAGTTTGAGTACTCAATTTATAATATATTTATAAATTAATTGTTCATTGGGGAATCAAAGGTACATAAGGATAAAGATGTGATTGGAGAGGTAAACGGAAGATAACCTAGCTCCAATTATGAATTATCTATAGAGGATTGAACTATATGTAATAATTAAATTGATGGACTGCTCACTATCTTCTGAGTAAATTAATTCTGTAACTTTAAGAGTGAAATTCCAGATTTTTAGTGGAGTAATACTAGAATTAATAAATTAGACAAATTAATTAAAGAGTTTAATTAATTGTCATAATTAATTAGAACTTGAATTATAGGTTCATATGTCTCAATTCTACCTCTTACAAACATTGTATTGGATATTAAATTATTTATGTTACTGTACACTTTGTCTAGAAAAATTGTATGTCTATAATAATTAACAATAATTATTAATTAATTAATTAATTAATTTTTAATTAATTAATTTAAATTTATAGAGAGATAAGTTTCCTAATTTGTTTAAATTTTAAATTTAAAAATATCTATTCATCAGATATAGATAAATAAAAATTGGGAAACTGACTGAAAGTAAAACATCTTCCTTGAAGAAGTTATCTGCTAGTTTATATATATATATATATATATTAATTAGATTAATTAGTTATATATATATATATATATAGTATATATTACGTTTTCTTTAAAAAACAAAGTCACGTTTTTTTTGAAGTTATATATATATATATTAATTTGATTAATATATTATTTATTAAATAGTTTAATAACTATATATATATATATATAAGGTAAAACCGTAGATGAATACATACGACCTATTATTTTCTACAGAGCCTCCATAATAACCTAAAGAGAAAAAGAAGAGAGTCTTCCTATTTTCTGTAGAATAAACTCTTGCAATCTCATGTGTTGAGAATATTACAAGTACATAAAGTGTGAGTTTAAGAAATTGTATGCAACGTCCACACGTTCATCCAGTTGTGCTTGAGGCTAGGATTTGAAGATCGTGATTTAAAAGACAGAAAAGCTACGAACCGCTGATAGGCTACAAGAGGTATTAGATCGATTCTCCTTGTATCTTTCTATTTGCTATGAATTAATACTATGCACTCATATAGTTAATTATTTTGAGAAAATTTTTGAATGATCCTGGGTCAATCTTCTGCTGCAAAAATCATTTCAAAAAAAAAAAAACCAACAATTAGTACCAGAGCGGCTATATGATTATATAGTATTAATTAATTGGATGCATGAGTGAGTATTGTATTATTTTTTTTATATGTATTTGATGATGGATGGATGAGTTATCATATGAGGCATGTTTGGATGGTTGATATTTGGTCATTAATTATATGGTTCCTTAGGTTTTAATTTTTTTTACAATTTATTTTGATTAAATCAAAATATGTAAACCATAATTTTAGGGTATAGAGTTTGTTGTATTTTTGTTTCCCTTGTAATGTACAAAGAAAACAATGAAAAGATTTCTGCATGGGTTTAATCCACGTACTAAAGAACCTATGCAACAGGATACGTAAATTGTTTCATTAAAATATATTAATTATATTATATATATATGTATACGATATATATTATATAATAAATAAACTAAATAATTACCTGGCTAAGAGCCAGGCATTAAAGTGTAAAGTGCCTGGCTTCATGGCCTGAAGCCAGGTGTATGATCTAGGCCCAAACTACCAGGCCATTGTAATGTTTATGTTGATAAGCATACCGACTGGGCTACATTGGGTAGTTTACAAATAAGTGGGTCTGGTATTTTTTCAGCCAGATCCAACTTTATCCTAGTTGGTATTTTAAAAATTGATGGCCAATTTTATGAAATTATTTATAGTAATACCACCTTTATAAATTTAATTTGTAAAACATACTGAAAGAAGAAATGAGGCCCAAGAAGACCAGCAAATAGTTTTCGGGCCTGCGTGCATTTAACTCTTTGTAATTTTATTATTTTATTGGGTTGTAATTTCCTAAGGAACTCGGCAAAATATCATTTTTATTATTATTATATTATATGTGATATGTATAATATGACCATGTATTATTACATGTCATTCATTATGCCCACTCATAGTAATTTATGAATGTCATGCATATATATCATATTCATGCTAAAATAGTTTAGTTAGAATATGACTAATTTAATTAGATTAAATAATTAAATAGAAATAAAAAAATTAAAAAAATGTGATTTAAATTTAATAGTTAAATTTTGGTAATATCACACTTATTTAATTTAGGCTATCCTTATTAATTAGATTAATTAGATAAGCCAAATTATTCCTATAATAATAAATTTAGATTTTTAGAAAATCTAGTAATTTATTTAGGACCAATGAGATTGGACTAATAGTTTAACTTAGAAAATCATATTAGATATAACAACTAGGTTAAGTAAAACATTAGATGTTTATTAGTAAAAACACATAAGATTTTAAAATAATGAGTGGAAGAGAGGTATATGATAATATATCCCATGGTCTCTATTATTAATTAAACACTGCGAGTTTTAATTGGCACCTAGAGATGCTTAGATTTCGCCTACGGAGGGTGTCTATTTAAATCAATAGCAAGGCTTAATTTTCAAGAGATAGAATTTTAGAATATATTTCAAAATTGACCTACCTTATGGCGGTAATTTTGAGTTAAGTTGCTAGAATCTGAAATAATGGATCACACTCATGAGGATATAATTAAATTATTAATAGTATCTTGACCATAAAACAGTAATTAATAAATAAAAGAAAATATGAGATATTTTGATGTTTTATTTACTAATTAAGAATGTCTCAATTTAATTAATAATTATGTGACCTATCCTACGACGACACCTAATTAGAGAAAATTGAATTATCGTGGAATTAGTAAATAAGTTTATGTGTTTACTTACTTGCATCATGCATCACGTTTACTATTCCAAATTCTTTGTGATATTTTTTTCAAATATGTTGAATGTTATTTTATTTATTTAATTTCAGCAAACATGTCAACCTCGAATCCCATTATCGCTTTACTCGCAAAGGAAAAATTAACTAGAGATAATTTTATCAAGTGGAAAAATAATATGAATATCGTGCTTATTAATGAAGACTACAAGTTTGTACTTATGGAGGAATGTTCTTCATAAACTGTCACTAATGCTACTCGTGTTGCACAAGAAAATTATGAAAAATTGACTCATGCCAATAATAAAGCTCGCTGCTACATGTTAGCAAGCAGGACCGACGTACTTAGAGCTAAGCACGAAAAGATGGAGATTGTTTATGAGATAATAGAGTCTATCTAGGCCATGTTTGGGTAATAATTTGATCAATCTCGTCATGACGCCATTAAAAGGGCTATGAATGCAAAGATGAAGAAAGAAACTCTAGTGAAAGATCATGTTTTAAACATGATCAATTACTTTGGAGAGACTGAAGTTCACAAGGCTATAATCGATGACTGCATCTAAGTGAGTATGATTCTGGAATCATGCTCACCTGATTTTCTTCAGTTTAATAGCAATTATGTTATGAACAAGTTGAATTATACGATGACTCAACTACTCAATGAACTGCAAACCTTCAAATCAATATCGAAAGATAAAGATAAAGATGGCTCAACAACTATTGCTGAAGCAAATATTATAGAAGAAAATCCCTCTACCTCTAACAAAAACAAGAACAGGAAGAGAAATGGTGCCTCTGGGTCTAAGCCTAAAAAGACCAAGAAGAACAACTCCGAGGACAAAAATTCTAAGTGAAAATATTTCACTGTGGAGTTGAAGGGCATTGGAAGAGAAACTATAACAAGTATCTCTCTGAATTGAAAGAGCAAAAAAATGGTAAATACGATTTACTTGTTTTAGAAGCTTATTTAGTGGAGGAAGATTTATTTGATGTATCTCCCTGGATAGTTGATTCAGGAGCTACTAATCATGTTTATTCTTCTTTTTAGATGCTTAGTTCTTCAAGGGAGCTTGTCGACGGAGAATTCAAGATGAGAGTGGATAATGGAGCTAAAGTTTCGGTAAAAGCAGTGGGAGTCATTCGTTTTCATTTAGGAATAAATTTTTGTTATTGAACAATATTTATTTTATTCCTGATTTTTATAGGAAGTTAATTTCTATTTCAAGACTATTTAAACAAATGTTTGATGTTTTTTTTTAATAATGAGATTATTATTTCTAGAAGTGGGTTTTTCTGAAAAAATAGAGAATGGACTTTACATGTTAAGGTTCGATGAACAATCATTACTTAATACTGAAATATTTAAAGTAGAACATCCCCAACCTAAAAGGAAAAAAGTTTCTCATGACGATGATATATATCTTTGGCATCTTCGGTTATGGTATATCAATTTATATAGGATAAATAGACTTGTAAAGGATGGTCATTTAAGAGATCTAAAAGTTGGCACTCTATCAGTTTGTGAATCTTGTCTAAAAGGAAAAATGACTAAGAGACATTTCTCAGCAAAGGACGAAAGGGTCAAAGAACCCCTTGAGCTTGTACATAGTGATGTATGTGGTCCATGGAATATACAAGTAAGAGGCAGTTATGAATACTTTGTCACATTTATCGACGATTATTCACGATATGGATACGTGTACCTAATGCAAAGAAAATTTGAAACCTTTGAAAAGTTCAAATAATTTACAGCTGAAGCTGAAAAGCAATTAGGTAAGTCATTAAAAACTCTTCGATTAGATCGAGGAGGTGAATACCTTGATAATGAATTTGAATAATAGAGCGCTCAAATTTGTGATATAGTTACTAATTAATTGTTCATTGGAGAATCAAATAGAATTCAAGGATTAAGATGTAATTAGAGAGATAACAGAATTACCTAGCCCTAATTATGAATTATTTATGGATGATTAATCTATATGCAATGATCATTAAATCAATGGACAATTCAATGCTTTCATTTTGAATAAATTATACTATAAATTCAAGAGTGTAATTTAAAGTTAATAGTGGAATAACATTAAAATTAATAATTTTGATTTATCAATTTAAGAGTTAAATAGATAGATCAAATTTATTATAGCTTGAATGATAGGTCCATAGATCCCTTCTCTATTATCTTTGTACTATAAGATATGTGAGATTAATAATTGAATTAATTTATAATTTTTATAAATTAATATAGCACTATACTCAAAATTGTGACATAAAGTAATATTTAAATTATGTCATAGTTAAATTGCCCAAAAACTAATAATTAATTAAATATGAATTAATAAAATTTTTAATTATTTAATTAATTAAATATCAACTATCATTTTTATATATGTAGTGGAAATTAGCTCTACCCATTAATCCTGCCACTATATAATTTACTATGTAATTAATTTGAATGGGGCAATTTAATATATGTAGTGGGAGGAAAAGTTAGGTTTATCAACTACTATTTTTACTACTTCTACTATTACTATAAATACCCTGCTTGCCATGCAGAGAAAACACACTATATACCATAAAGAAAAGAGAAAAATAAGTTATCGTAGTTTTTTCTACTCTCTAGTTACATAATAGAGAAATAAGTTTCTCTTATTCTAATTCTCTAATTATTTTAGAGAGAAAAAGATAGAGAAAAAGAATGTTATTTCAATTGTTAATCTAGAAAGTACTCACATCTCACATACTTGGTAGGATGATTGGAGAAGAAGATCTTTGGTATCATCAAAAAGAAAGCTTAAGCAACTAAGTTTTCAAGGGTAACTATATTATTCCATTTTCTTTATTTGTCAAGAATTAATATATAATCATGATGATTCTAGAAAGATATAAGAAATTTTTAAATCTCAATGTTCTAACGCTTTTGTATATGTGAAATTTTTTTTCAAAAACTAACAGAATTAGCCCTAACTCTAAAGTTTGCTAGAGTTTTAAAAGAAGCCCGAGAACTTCTCGAAACGTCCAATTACTTTAAAAAAAAAAAAATGTTCACAATGAGTTTTGTTAGTAACTCCTTGCAGGGCTAGCAAAAAATGTTACTAACTTTTGAATTCGAATTTTGGGTATGCAATTTGTATCTATCAAGTTACGAAAGCAACAAACAAAATGTTCCTAGCCTTATAACTCCAGGCCAATTCTCTTTTCGTAACCAAAGTAATCAAAGAGAAGGGGTGAAGCATTTCCATGTGATAATGTGCGCCATAATAGGACAATATGAAACGAAATCTACATGAAATCTGTGAGTTGGTTTTACTTGAACTGTGTACATGTCAAAGATTTTACCAGTTTATGTAGCACGATTGAATAATGATCTGATTGGGGAGATGGGTGAATGTGTCTTAGTGGTTCGGGATTCAAATCCCACAAATGTCTCATTACGAAAAAGAAAAAGAAAAAAAGAACCTTGTAGAATAAGGCTCCCTCTATATACCGTATCAATAGGGAACAAACTATTACAACGTAAGATTCAATCTTAACGGAATAAAAATAAGGCTTGTCACACATGAGATTTGCTCCAGACAAGAACGGATTGGCTAGTGTGAGGCGCCACTTTTTCCCCCTATCGGACTAGCCTCCCTAAGAAGAATCCTTCATCGAGTTTTTTGCCTTTTCTTTTTTCTGAAGAATTAATACCTTTTAATTCAAAAAAAGGAACAACATACAGAATACGTGCCGGAGAATGGAGACATTGAGGCCATATGCTGTTCTGAAAATTAGAATTAAAACAATTTAATTCCTATAATCAATTGAGTTAATGAAAACCCGTGAAATAGATCTTTTTCATTCCCAACTCGCTTGTAATTAGTTGAAACGTGAATTTCCATTCTCTTGGATTACATATTAGCTAATTAACTTCGCTGTGTACCTAGGTACTTAGGGGAGTGCAAATAAAGCATAGCTTCTTTGTAATAAAATGTCGATCAAGCTTGGTCTGGTCTGTCACAAGCCAAACCCTGGGCCAGTAGTAAAAAGAGAATTTCACAAATTGAAATTCAATAGTTGTTTTTGAAAAACTTATAAAAATTTAATTTTAAGTATAAATTTCCACAGTTTTTTGATCACTATTAGACATAGATTAATAATAAAATTTATAAAATAGAATCAAGCATAATAGTTATACAGACAAAAAACGTGATACATGCTCTTAAGTATTACAAGCCACAATTAAAAAAAAAAAATTTCTTCTAAATAGTTGGCAATTAATTAAAATTGGTAACGTGCTCCTTTCTATTTTGCTGCTGAATTTTCAATGTCATACTGAACACTACCTGAGAGGAGGAAAAGTAAGGGATTAGCATTCACATGCTCAGTAGGAATTTAATTATTTTTTTGAATAGATGCAATTTCTCAAATCTGTATGGTTAGTGTTTTTCCAAAATAATCACATATCCAAAATCAAAATCAAAACCACATAATTGTACATATCATACGTCAACCAATGTATATGAGTGAGCTCTCATCCTCCCATCATGGCCCTGTAATACCTCTTTAGCAGAGGTATCTAGCATCCTGACACTACCCGAAGGTGTGTTAGCGAAAACATGAGCTGAGATCTAGGTCTCTCACCTAGGGCTGTAACAACTCGCTACCAATCTAAACTATAATGATCCAATGATAGAACTCAAGTATGTGATCCTATGGTATGTACAAAATGTAATAATTCACAATAACCATACATCCAAGAATTAATTAAATCATGCTTTAAAATCCAACTTAGCATTATTCTAGGATTTACTGTAACATAGGTAGCACTCCGCCATATTACTCCATAATCACAATTTAGAAATATATATCAAAATTCACACAGTCCAATCTCAGTATAATTTAATATGTTTTAATAATTTATCAAACCATCGTATAATTCACGATTTTTCATAAATCAGTTATAATACAATTATAAATCAAAAAGATATAAGAACTAGGCAATTAAAACTCTACATTGAGATGGTAATGATACCAAGCTAGCGACACTCGAAAAATCTCTTGTTGGTCACTTGGGTGCTCGGACGGTCGTTTTAGGATTCCCATAAGCTCACTTTGAGAAGTAACTTTTCTAACGGAGCCTCAAATTGAGAAACGGACATTACCACTGCATTCTTAGTGTCTAAAATATCCAGGTTAGACATAAAATTTGTCAAATTTGGGTTCCAGACTGAGACCCATCTCGAGCCATACAAAACGACACTATTCACAAGTCTAATGTCACAATTTTTGTGTCATTTCGAAACATAGTGATATTTTATATCAAATTTTACCTTTTGAAATCTTTGAGTCTGAATTTGAAGTCAAAATTTAGTTTCGAGGTCCCGAGCCTTAAATGGGCTTTAAATTCGAAAATTATAAAAATATCACTTTTTGGAATTAATTTGAAAAATGTCATCTTTTTCAATTCAAAATTAACACACTTCCCGATATTATTTCAATGCCTAATAATCACACTTAAAAATGCCACAAAAGTATTCTAAACATGTCCAAATCGGAGAAATCATTATTAGCGGCGAGTTGACGGCCGAAACTAGTAGGATATGGATAATGACAACGAAACGAGTTCAAACATGTCGACAGTGTGGCAAAATGACATCCGATGATGGCCCGAAGACCAGAAAACCGATCTGTAGGCAGAATCTTCTGTAGCTCGGATGTCCTGTGTACAGGGGTGAAACACAGTGGAGGTTGCTGTTGTCGACTTGTCGGTGGCATCTGATTTACATGGGGCGTTGCCTGGGTGGTGGAGGGCAGCTGTTCGGCTGCTCGTGAACCGTGGCCGACGAGGATGTTTTCTTGGGCACTCGGGGGTCTTCGTGGGAAAGAAGAGAATTCTCAGGCATTTAGACACAAAATTGAAAACTATAGCACAAGTGTCAACTCCAGAATGTGTGAGCACTATTTTAGTTATTTGCACTTTGGCCTAATTTCGAAAAGATTCTTTGAATTTCAACCCTAATCATTTACACTTTGGCCCTTGCTTTCAAATTTCTATTTCATTTTTGCCTCAATGAATCTAGACATATTCTTCGTCCAAATACATCCTAGATATTTTGAATTATAAATTTCGAAAATTCAAAGTTACAAGATTACTCTTGGCGCAAAATTACCCTTATACTCTTTTAAAATTTTAGTTTTTAGTCCTAAAATTCGAATGCAATACAAGAATTTAAGTACAATTTCAAGCTGAAAGAGAAACACATGAGGATATTTCTCATACATTTCTGTTTTAAGCTCCCAAGTAGCTTCATCTTCCTTGTGGTGTTCTGAGAGAAACTTGACATGTGATATCTCTCTGTTTCAAAGCACTTTGAACTTCTTTCCCAATATTCGGACTAGTTACTCCTCATATATTACATCTTCTTGTATTGGTACTTCCACATATTGAATGATATGTGATGGGTCAGGTATGTACTTTCTGAGCATCGAGACATGAAAAATATTGTGTACTCGGCCCAATTGAAGTAGTAAATTCAAGCGATACGCTACAGGCCCAAATTCGGTATTAATTTATGGTTTAATATACCTTGGAGCTAACTTGCCCTTAACTCCAAATCTAGTGATCCTACGCCTCATTGTAACTTTCAGGAATACTTAATCATCGACATCAAACTCTACTTCGCGTCTCTTCGAGTCTACATAGCTTTTCTGGTGACTCTGAATAACCTTGAGTCTTTCCCTGATTTTGTTGATATTCTCAGTGGTCGCTTGTGTCAATTCTGGTCCAAGAGTAACACGCTCCTCTGTATCAGCCCAATATAAGGGTGACCTACATGGTCTCCCATATAATACCTCATATGGAGCCATACCAAGACTGGTTTGGTAGCTATTGTTGTAAGTAAACTCCACCAATGACAGGGGATTATCCCAATTTCCACCAAAATCTAGTATACAAGAGCGAAGCATGTCCTCTAGAATCTGAATAGTCCTCTTAAATTGGCCATCTATTTGAGAGTGATGAGTTGTATTGAGATTCAATTCTGTTCCCAAAGCTCTTTGCAAAGCTCTTTAGAACTTAAATGTAAATCTTGGATCTTGGTCAGAAACTATGCTTGAAGGCACTCCATGCAAGCGAATAAAATTATTGATGTAGAGATGACTAAGCTGATTGAGTGAAAAATTAGATCTGATTGGTATGAAATGAGTAGTCTTCGTCATCTGATCAACTATCACCCAAACTGCGTCATTCTTCCTTTGAGTTTTTGGCAAACCCATTACGAAGTCCATGATTATTTTATCTCATTTCTACTTCGGTATAGGTAAAGGCTGAAGTAGTCCAGCTGGCCTCTGGTATTCTGCCTTGACTTGCTAACAAGTCATACACTTAGCCACAAAAGTAGCTACATCTTGTTTCATACCTTTCCACCCGTATTATCTTTTCAGATCATAGTACATCTTTGTACTAGTAGGATGTATTGCAAATTTAGACTAATAAACCTCAATAAGAATAATCTCTCTAAGGTGAGGATCATTGGCAATGACTAGCTTCCCTTTGAAAAGCACAATATAAGCTGCGAGTTGATGGCCGAAACTGGTCGAAGATGGACGGTGACAACAAGATGAGTCCAGACGTACTGGCAGTGTGGTGAAATGATGTTGGATGGCGGCCTAGTGACCAAAAAATTGATTGGCAGGCGGAAACTTCGGTGACTCTAATCTCTAAAGTACGGTGGTAAAACACGGCAGGGGTTGCTGTTGTTGACTTGTTGGTGGCCCTTGATTTGCTTAGGGTGGCACGTGGGCAGTGGAGGGTAGCGGTTCTGCTTCTCGTGTCGACGAGGAATTTTTCTTAGGATCTCGGTGGTCTTCATGGGAAAGAAGAGAAATGTCGGAGATCTAAACGCAAAATTGGAAACTGTAGCACACATTTCAACTCCAGAATGTGTGGACACTATTTCATTTATTTGCATTTTGGTTCAATTTTGAAAAGATTATTTCAATTTCACCCCAAATTATTTACACTTTAGCCCCTACTTTCATATTTCTTTTTTAGTTTAGCCCCAATGAATCTAGACATACTCTTTGTCCAGTTGCATTCCAGATATTTTGAATTAAATATCTCAAAAATTTGAAATTACAAGATTTCACTTGGCCTAAAATTAACCTTATACCCTTTTTAAATTTTGGTTTTTACATGGTCATATTGAATTAAATCATGGGCAACATTTAGGCTGATTTATTGTCACGAAAGTGTCTTCACGTTTACATATCCTAAGTTCTCTTGCCATGAAGTACTCTATCTTAGCACTCGATCTACCACGTCTTTCTTTTTAGTTCTCTAAGTTTCCAAATTCTTTCCTAATAAGAAGGTACAATATCTGAACGTCGACCTTCGATCTGTTGCTGACCCTACCTAATGTCAAGGGCTTCCACCTCATTGATTTCTGTTGATGGAGGTTTTGTCAACAATAAATTTAGAAAAAATTAAGAGATGTGACTTGTGTGAATTGCGTTATTAATCAAAGCAGATAAAGGGACAAAGGATTTTATAGTGGTTCAGCCCTGAAAAGGATGAACTTACGTCCACTGTTTTTCACTATTTTATGGAGAATTACAAGCACTCAAAGTTACAATATCTCCTCTGGAAATCTCTCTCAAATTGGAAGTCAGAATTTAGAAATCAGAAAATTAGAAAATTGGAATCCCCGTCTGAAACATTGAGTTCCCTTTATATAGGTGAGGGTAACTCAATGTTCCTAATTGTGAAAACGAGTAACTATACAATCG
>JXTB01000518.1:257258-272968 GCA_002914805.1 Parasponia andersonii | reverse complement strand
ATAGCAATATATCACTTCGAATAATGAACGTTTGGCTTAGTTACTTTTTTGTTCGAGGAGGGAAATTGCGTAATACGACATGCTAAGGCATGAAGTGAGGAGAAAATCCTAGGATTTTAAGGAGATTCAGATACTTCGACGATCTAGAACCTCGTCTCCTCTAAATGGACATTTGCATAGTCCCTTAGGAAACAAGTAGGAGATAATAATCTAATCTCATTGCCCCCCGAGTTTTATGGTATCCGAAAACTGCCATAAAACTATAAAAAGATGATCGGAAACGAGTTGAAGTAATAGCTGAAGAAATATTATTGACGATTATTAATAAAGAAGATACAGTAGGCCATTGAAGATAAACAAGAAGATTCATTGATAATAATGACGAAGTTGTTCTGCATTCCAAGCATGCTCGATCTTTTGTCCCCCAATGCAAGCTACGTTATATGTCCCAGGTCGAATGACGTTATCAATAACATAAGGCCCTTCCCAAGAAGGCCCAAATACACTAGTACCATGTTCTTTATTATTAGGTAGAACTCGTCGAAGGACAAGATCTCCAACTTCAAAATGTCTACATTTGACTTTGGAGTTATAATGTTGAGCAGTGCGTCGTTGATATGATGCAATTCGGAGTTGAGATTGTTCACATCGTTCTTCTAAAAGATCGAGTTCAATTCTCAGTAATACATCATTCTGATTTTGCTCATAAACAGATCACCGCAGGGAGCCCGCACCAATTTCAACAGGGATCATCGCTTCATATCCATAAGCCAAAGAGAATGGAATTTCTCCAGTAGTGGTTCGTTGTGTGTTGCGATAAGCCTATAAAACTTCTGGAAGTACTTCTGGCCAAGCTTCTTTATGCTCCTGCAGCTTTGTCTTTATATTCTGTTTGAGTATTTTGTTTATCACTTCGACCTGCCCATTGGCTTGAGGATGAACAACAGCAGAGAAACTCTTCTTGATACCCAGGTTGTTACAAAAGTCACGAAACTCATCACAGTCGAATTGTTTCCCATTATCGAAAATTATTGTATGCGGTACACTATATCAACAGATTATAGATTTATAAACAAAATCTATCATCTTCTTTGCGGAAATGGTGCTTAAGGCCTCAGCTTCCGTCCATTTTGTGAAATAATCGACTGCGACCACCGCATATTTAAAACCTCCTCGTGCCAATGGAAGCATCCCGATAATATTAATTCCCCAAACAGCAAATGGCCATAGACTAGTCATTGAAGTTAAAGGAACATGTGGTTTTCTAGGAATGGTCGCAAATCGTTGATGTATCAGAAGCAGGTTTTTCGAGTACTCTCGTGGGAAGATCGACATCATATGTAAATTCTGCAATAAAATCTGCGAGAGCCTGACCCTTTATAGCAGTGCGAGGTTGAAAATTGATGTCAAATTGACTCAATTCAACAGCCCACTTAAGCAGCCATCCTGATGCCTCAGGTTTCTGTAAGACCTGTTTCAATGGGAAATTCGTGAAAACCCTGATGGAGTGAGCATGGAAGTAAGGTCGAAGCTTTCTTGATACAATGACGAGCGCCAGTGCCAATTTTTTCATCTTTGGATATCTGGTTTCAGCATCAAGTAATCTTTTACTTACATAATACACAGGTCGCTGAATATTTCCCTTCTCGCGAATTAATGCAGTACTCGTCGCATACTTAGAAACAGCGAGATATAAGTATAATTCTTCTCCCAGATTTGGCTTCGACAAGAGTGGAGGAGAACCCAAATATTTTTTCAACTCTTGGAATGCCTGCTCGCATTTTTCCGTCCGCTCGAACCTCTTTGATCCTTTTAATACCTCAAAGAAAGGTTGGCATTTATCGGTTGATCTGGATACAAACCGACTCAGTGCAGCCACTCTTCCTGCTAGGCTTTGCACATCCTTGGGTTTACGAGGAGATTGCATATCAATCACCACTTGTATCTTCTGAGGATTTGCTTCGATTCCTCGCTAATTGACCATAAAACCCCAGAAATTTTCCAGATCCTACTCCGAATGCACACTTCTGGGGATTCAGCTTCATCTGGTATCTTCAGAGGATTTTGAACATCTCATCAAGGTGCTTGATGTGATCTTCGGCTTTCTCCGACTTCACCAGCATGTCATCGACGTATACCTCCATTGTCTTGCCAATTTGTTTTGNCTGATGCCTCAGGTTTCTGTAAGACCTGTTTCAATGGGAAATTCGTGAAAACCCTGATGGAGTGAGCATGGAAGTAAGGTCGAAGCTTTCTTGATACAATGACGAGCGCCAGTGCCAATTTTTTCATCTTTGGATATCTGGTTTCAGCATCAAGTAATCTTTTACTTACATAATACACAGGTCGCTGAATATTTCCCTTCTCGCGAATTAATGCAGTACTCGTCGCATACTTAGAAACAGCGAGATATAAGTATAATTCTTCTCCCAGATTTGGCTTCGACAAGAGTGGAGGAGAACCCAAATATTTTTTCAACTCTTGGAATGCCTGCTCGCATTTTTCCGTCCGCTCGAACCTCTTTGATCCTTTTAATACCTCAAAGAAAGGTTGGCATTTATCGGTTGATCTGGATACAAACCGACTCAGTGCAGCCACTCTTCCTGCTAGGCTTTGCACATCCTTGGGTTTACGAGGAGATTGCATATCAATCACCACTTGTATCTTCTGAGGATTTGCTTCGATTCCTCGCTAATTGACCATAAAACCCCAGAAATTTTCCAGATCCTACTCCGAATGCACACTTCTGGGGATTCAGCTTCATCTGGTATCTTCAGAGGATTTTGAACATCTCATCAAGGTGCTTGATGTGATCTTCGGCTTTCTCCGACTTCACCAGCATGTCATCGACGTATACCTCCATTGTCTTGCCAATTTGTTTTGCAAACATCATATTGACAAGACATTGGTAGGTCGCTCCTGCATTGATAAGTCCGAATGACATCTTTTTAGAACAGTATAACCCTCGATCAGTGATGAATGAGGTATGTTCCTCATCTATCTCGTACATCGGGATTTGATTATATCCAAAATATGCGTCCATGAAACTTAAAAGTTCATGCCCCGATGTCGCATCTACAAGCTGGTCGATTCTTGGAAGTGGAAAGCTGTCTTTCGGGCATGCTTTGTTGAGAATGGTGAAATCGATGCACATTCTCCACTTCCCATTGGATTTCTTCACCAAAACCGGGTTTGCAAGCCAGTCAGGATAAAAAGACTCTCTTATGAACCCAATTTCGAGCAGCTTTTCCACCTCTTCTTTTAACGCGATGTAGCGTTCTGGATTCATGGCCATTCTTTTCTGCCGTACAGGCTTCTTTGTCAGATCTATGTTAAGATGGTGGGATATGATCCTTGAATCAATCCTTACCATGTCCGAATGTTGCCATGCGAAGACATCCAAATTAGACTTCAGAAAAGTGACCAATGAAGCTCGCACAGGTCCTTGAACCTCCGTTCCAATCTTTAAAGTCTTGGAAGACATGTCGATGATAAGTCCTCCAGATCTTCAATGGGTCCAGTTCTGACCTCTTCATCTATCTCTCGAGGATCGAAGTCTTCGCTGGTGTTTTCGATTGACGCTTTCACTGTCGACTCGACTGACGCTTTATCTGACGACTCGACTGACACTTTGTCTGACGACTCGACTGACGCTTTGCTCGCTTTCTCGACCGACACTTTGCCCGCTACCTCGACTGACGTTTTGCTTGCTATCTCGACTGACGCTTCCTCCGGTAGGTGGACCATCATTGTACGGGACGTCGCATCCTTTGCCGCGAGTTTTAGCGAGTTGTTATAACAAGTCCTCGCATCATATTGGTTTCCTCGCACCTCGCCTACCCTGTGTTGGGTCAGAAACTTCATTGTGAGGTGGTAGATCGAGGTGATGGCTCGAAGTTCCCTCAGTGTCGGCCTTCCCAGCATAGCATTGAAAGCAGAGGGGCAATCTACCACCAAAAACTGGGTCATTATCATTGAAACCCTAGGATAGGTTCCAACGCTGACCATCAATTCAATCATGCCCATAGGCATCAGGTTATCACCAGTGAAACCATAGAGTGGAGTAGCGGTAGGCTTCAAGTCACTCTCATTCAACCCCATCTTCTTAAAGATGTCGAAGTATAAGATGTCCACAGCACTCCCGTTATCGACTAATACTCGCCACAACTGTGTGCTTCTACAGTTAATTTTTATGACCAACGCGTCATTATGCGGATAATGGACCTCCCTTGCACCCTGCTCTGTGAAAGTAATGTTCATATCCGGTACTCGTTGAAGCTTGCGTGGTCGCTGCTCAAGATGCATGACGTTAGTTAATGGCTGCTGTCGAGCTTCTCGCGCATACCTATATGCGCTCTCTTGGAATCTCCCCCAACGTGCGGTCCTCCGAAAATAGTTCGCACCTCGCACTGAATTTCTGGAGGTCGCTGTTGGTCTTCTTCTCGCCTTTCGTCGTTCTGCCTGGTGTACTGTCACAGTCGCCCCTCTCTAATCAGCCTTTTAATTTCATCCTTCAGGGCAAAGTAATTATTAGTATCATGCCCAATATCATTGTGATATCGGCAGAACTTGTTGGGGTCGCACTTTGTCCTATTCCGTTTCATCGGTTCTGGTTGACGGAATCGCTCCTTCTGGTTTGTGACCATATAGATATGATCTATGGGAACGTTTAATTCAGTGTGATTGTTAAACCGCATGGGAGCTCTTGAAATCTCATGCCTTTTGGGTTTAGGCTGACTCTCATTTGGCTGTTCATTATTCCTCTTGTTTTTCTTATTACCGTTATTGTTGGTAATGACCGCATCTTTAGTCGCATCTTTCCTTCCTTATTTTTTAGTCTTTTGAAGATTCTCGCACGAAGATTCTAACCTCAGATGCCGACCAACGCTTCGGTAGAAGTCTTCAAGAGTTCTACATTCTTGCTTAAGTAATTCCTCCCAGAGTTTAGTTTATGGTCGCACCCTAGCCATCATGAGAGTTAGAACTCCTCCCTCAGGTGGGTTGTTGACCTTTGCTAACTCTGAGGTGAATCGATTCAGATAAGAACGTAGAGTCTCCTCTAGACCTTGTCGGATCGCAAACAAACTAACAAGTGGAATAGTGAAATTCTTTGCAGCTTGAAACTGTCTCAAGAACGTCGTCTGAAGTTGTTGCTAGGATGAGATTGAGCTAGATTTGAGTCCTCAGAACCACTTCTTCGCTGCTCCCGAGAGAGTTACAGCGAAACATCTGCAACGTGCATGATCATTAACATGATGTAGTTCCATCAAGTCACTGAAGTGATCCATATGGTCCTGTGGATCAGTTTTCCTATCAAAAGTGTTAATGGTGGGAAGTCTGAATCCAGTGGGAAGGGCTGTAGCTCGAACCTCCTCGCTGAACGGTGATTGACGATACCTATCAGCGAGCTCATCATTCCAACCAGTAAGTGCGTCTAACGTGATCCTTAAATTGTGAACATCGACGTTCAGAGGGAAAGCATTATCTCTCGCTAGCGGCAAGGGCGGCCTTTGATCGTTATCCTGATGCATGGCGGGTTGGTCAGGTAGAGTCTTCTGCGATCTGTGAGAGGAATCCAGTGAAATAGTGCGATGAGACTGACTTTGGTCGTTATGATGCGATATGGATCGATCATGACTACGTCGTCGCTCCAAATACTGTCTTAGGTCTGCAGGATCTTGTCTCGACTCTCTGTTGATTCTTTCGAAGACGTTTCTTGATGGTCGTCCACGTTCGCCGCTCAAGCGATCTTGACTATTAGTGGATTTACGAGAAGGTTGTACACGATCACGGTTTGTACTTGAACTCTCCGTACCAGATTCTGGAGGCAAGTTTACGATCTTGCCTTTTCCTTTGGAGATGCGATCTTCATGACGCTCTTGCTGGGTTCTTGGCTGGCCGCATCTTCTTGTCTCTAGGATCTGTATTTCTTTCTTAGCTAATTAAGCAGGATGCTCTTTGGGACATTCGTATTATGGTGGGGTCACCATCTGCCCTTCAGCAAGTCATCGTAGGGTGTCATTGATCTGGTTAGTGACTTGCTGAAGGTTCACCAGTGTGTCCTCCATGCGATCTTGTCTCTGGGAAAGGTTCTCTGTTGCGGTCATAGTAGGCTGATCCCGAGCAGGGTCTGCCTGTGTAGCTGCAGTACTTTGAGGTTAGTTTTGGTTAGTTCCGGTGACTCTGGTAGTGTTTCTGATGTCTACCATTATTAAAAAGGTAAAATTTGACAAACTGTTTTAGCCGAAATAGCCCTCCTTTTAGCGCCAATTGTTGATGGAGGTTTTGACAACAATAAATTTAGAAAAAATTAAGAGATGTGGCTTGTGTGAATTGGGTTATTAATCAAAGTAGATAAAGGGACAAAGGATTTTATAGTTGTTCAGCCCCGAAAAAGATGAGCTTACATCCACAGTTTTTCACCATTTTATGGAGAATAACAAGCACTCAAAGTTACAATGTCTCGTCTGGAAATCTCTCTCAAATTAGAAGTCAGAATTTAGAAATCAGAAAATTGGAAAATTAGAATCCCCATCTGAAATATTGAGTTCCCTTTATATAGGTGAGGGTAACTCAATATTCCTAATTGTGAAAACAGGTAACTATACAATCGGGTAATACAATTTGAGTAACAACATAATTGGATAACCACTTAAAACAGGTAACTGGTCGATCATAAAAGAGAAACTTCTGTTTCCCTTTCCTTGCAGGTTACCTGTTTGACGAAGCAAAGACTTGTTTCCTTTTCTTTCGGAGGAGGTCACTCATAACTTATATAGAGGAGGTCGCACATAACTTACCGGAGGAGGTCGCACGTAATCTATGCGGAGGAGGTCGCACATAACTTACACGGAGGAGGTCGAACTTAACTCCTACTCATGCGACCTGACATAGGATTTTAGACCGCAGAAGAATTTCTAATATGAAGTACTCGACAATTCGTGAGCTAATGCATTAATTACATAAAACAACAACTTTTTATGCACAATAATTTCAACAATGTAAAATTGGGAGTACTTATATGCAGAAGAGTTTTGGTATACAATTAAACTCATCAACAATGAAGATAGATGGTAAAGCATAAAAGATTTGTGGACATGTCTGAATAATGAAAGCATGCTATTGTTGGTTTTGGAAAACAATTTTCACATATGCGGAAGCGATGGAACATCAAGATTTTTTTTTTTTAAAAAAAAAAATCTCAAATTCTTTTAGGATCTTCAAGGTTATATATTGATTTTTGACAAATTAAGAAAAAGAGAAAAATATAATTACCCTTGAAGACTTAATACTTAAGCTTTCCTTTTGACACAGAAAAAATCTTATTCTCCAATCACCTCATCAAGTATGTAGTGTGTGGGTACTTCTTTGATCAATAATTGAAATAGCACTATTTTCATTCTTGAGTAAATAGAGTTAGAATGTGAGAAACTAATTTTCCTCTTTTACAAATAGATAGAAGTCAAAAATGTGTGAACTTCTTTCTTAATTCTCTCTATAGTTTTTCTCTCAAGAATAAGTTGATAGTTTTTTTTTTTTTTTAAGAATACTAGAACCAACTCATCAAGACTAACTCCTACATAATGCTCTCATCTTTCTTATCGTATATCAATCTTGAATAAGATGAAAATAATAGTAATATAAGTGGGCAAACCTAATTAATTATATTATATTTAATTTATTATTTGTTTTTAAATTCATTTAATTAAATGATTAAAATATGAAGTGATAATAGTAATGGAAAACCTAACTTTCACTTTATATATAAATAAAAGTAATAATTTAAAAAGAAATGTTAATTAGTTCATAATTAATTAATCATTAGTTTTTTTGGGCAATTTAACTACTATATGTAAATTATGTAAATCATGACATAATTTAACTATTACATTATACCACAATTTTTATCATAGTACTATATTAATTTATAACAATTATAAGTTAATTCAATTATTAATCTCCAATATCTTGTAGTGTAAAGATGACAGAGAAGGGACATATGGACCTATAATTCAAGCTCCAATAAATTTGATAATCAATTTAACTCTTAAATCAATAAATTCAAAATTATTAATTTCAGTATTATTCCAGTATAAATCTGAAACTGCACTCTTGAATTTATAGTATAATTTATTCAAATAAAAGCGTTGAATCATCCATTGATTTAGTCATTATTTATAGATTAATCACTCATCAATAGTTTATAATTAGAGCTAGGTAATTCTTTTACCTCTCTAATTAGATCTTAGTCCTTGAATTCCCTTTGATTATCTAATGAATAATTAATCTGTGACTATCTTATAAATTTGAGTACTCTATTGTTTAAGTCTTGAATCAATTATTTAGGAGAACTATTTTTTTTGATTTTCGAAAATAAAAGACATGGATTCCATATCTGTATATTAATATTCTTAACCATATGTTTCATTGTATTTTCAAAATACAAGGGTTGAATTTGACACAAGCAAACTTTTACTGAGTAAATTAAAAAACATAGTGTCGTAAATAGGAGTTTATTAATAACTCAAAATTAAGATTATTCTATATATGATCATCTTAATGATGAATTTTAAATTCTCTATTTATGTCACAGAATTTATTAGTGATTTCAAAATTCATCTGGTCTACTCCTGTATAATCGTATTATATAATATATCTTTATCCTTTAATGTCTCTATATTAAATAATCCGGATAAGAATATTTCATTCTTAATGTTGACAGACCGTACTAATAATATTAATTTAATTATAGTTCATAATTATAATTAATCATTATGAATCATTTTAGATTTTTATCAATTTATTCAATCCTCATATATAAACACTTTATATACTGAATAATAGTTACATAAATAATCTAAAACTATCTATGATAATGAATAATTATATCAACAATATTATTCATACATGCAAAAAATCCTTAATAAAAATATACTTTTAAATATTTTATTCAGTAAATGTAATATCCCATATTTTTTTAAGGGTAGAATGGCCATTTGACCATATGTAAAAAAAATCAGATTATATATATATATATATATGTGCACGTTAGCCTCTATCTCATCTCCCTCGGCTCTCTCTCCCTCCGCTCGACGAAACCCAGTTGCTGAAGTAGCTGAGCTCGGCACGTCGCCCCTCCGGCCACTACGACGCCTGCCACAAAGCCTAAGCCGAGCTCATTGCCGGAGCTCCGAGGCTGCCGGATTGCCGCATTGCCAGTGAAGAGCAAAAACTCAGCCGCGGCTTCCGTCGCTCACCGGCAACGATTCTGGCAATAAGAGGTCGAGAAACCAGTGGCATTCGAACTTTCTCGTCCCGGGCTCTCTCCTGGTATATATTTTATGATCTCATTTTGCATGGTTTGAAAGTTGCCATTTTTGTGTATTTTTGAGTTCGGATTTTATTTTTTGATCCGACCGTTAGATTGTGTTTTTGATATTATTTTTGGAATGTACTCGGAAAATGGAGAAGTTTGATATCTATTGACTATATTTGGGGATTGGCCTGAAAAATGATATCTAACGACTTAGATTTTGTCTAGTTTTATATGACACCGGTCCGGTATCAGCTCGGACCCGAATTGGTTGAGTTATACGTCTAGCTTAGCTATTTTATGCATTAGGAATTCAACAAAGTGGTTCGCTTATTGATTTGAAGCTCCGTTGAGAAGTTGATTTTTCCTAAGTGAGTGATTGAGGGCGTGGAATTAGTTCCTGACCCTCCAATGATCGTTCAATGGCACTTTGAGTATCCAATAGCGTGGTATTGCTATTCTAATGAGGTAGGGATTCAGTTACCTCTATTTTATATCGTTTTCGTTTAAAACTTAATTTCTGCAACACACGATGACAAATGTGATTTTTGAACTGTTTTGGATTATGTGATGGAATTAATTGTATTATATATATTTTGGATTGCTCTGGGACTTTTTTGAGTGCAAGTTATTTTTGGATATGTTAAAATAGGGCTGTTATGCTACCCATTTTTCAATGAAATTTAATTAACATTTTATTAAAAACCAAAGCATCATTTGAACTTAAATTACTACATAGTTACTTTTACACATCAGTTCAGAGTACACGTGTTATAGGATCATACATGAGTCCCAGGTTAGCATTATGGAATTTTTACAGTGAGGTGCTATGGCCCCACTGACAGTGCAGAGTCCATGAACCTGCGCGGAGTATTTCTTCTGATTACCTCCTCATTTGGCAGGCGTAGGCAATGCGGTCACCCCTCCAGATTTGGTAGGCAACACACGGGTATCCCCTCTAGTTATGGGCTAGGTGTCAGGCAGGCTGTATGGCACACATAGTGCCAACATCCTGGTTTCCGTTAATGAGAGGTGGTGAACTTATGGGTATGGGTGGATTTGTATCATGTGTTTGTGGACTGATTGATTTTCAGATATCATGTTTTCTGTATATCTATATATGTATGTGCATACAGACTATTAGTTATGAATATCATGTTTTCATACCTATATATATATATATATAGTTATGTGCATATACATATACGAACTTTCAGCTTTGGAAATGGATATGTATAAGTAGATACTTATGGTTTTGCAAAAATGTGTTTTTAGATTAAACTAACTATGTAGCAGCTTTCCATCACTAAAAAGATTTTTAAATGAGGTAACAATTTCTTTACTGAGCTTTTGATCTCACCCCTTCTATTTTCCTCCCTTTTAGGTGGTTCATTCGAGTTAGTTGTCTCGTTGGCTGGATAAGTCGCTTGGCTTACCCTCGTGATCCTACTCCTCATTAGTTGGTACCTTTCTTTATCTCACTCTTTCCCCATGTCTAACTATTTAGCCAAGTTCATTGATTCTATTAAATGAATGTATGAGGACGTATTTTCTACTATTTGAGAATTTGGTGTATAAACGAGATACTATAGTTCCCAAGGAGTATATTTTTTTAGTTTTAAGTACTTGGAATTTTGACAAACTTTGTAAGCTAAATTTTAGATATTCGGGTTCAAGATTTGAAAAATCTATTAAATCAATCTTATAGTTCTAAAAACCAAGATTTATATAACACAACTATTTTTTCTTGATACTAAATTGGTGTATCTATTTTTATAAATTAAACTAAAGATGAACCCGTTTTAATATAGAATTTCTAATGATTTGAGGACTAAACTAAAAGATCCAAGTACTTGGTTTAATTTGAATTTTGCAAAATTCTTTATTTATCTTTATTTACACTCAAAATTATTAAAAGTTACGGCTTTGGATTTTGGGTCGTGATAGAATTGTTATCAGAGCACGGCTTCAGATCCATCTGGGATCATGCCTGTATTAATTTTTAGTGTTTAAAAATATTTTAGAAATAGTTTTGACAAATACCTCCTGCATCACTCAGGAATTGGCTAGATAAATTGTTTTTGCTCTTATTCCTTCTAAGTCCTCTCTTAAACCTCTTTAAGGTGAAATTCTAGTGTCTTTGGGATAATGATTTCCCAGGAATTTTGGTCTCAGATGTGTCGGATTCACATGAGACTATTGATTTCTACTCTTAGCGTAATCCTTCGCTTCGAATGGACGTTTATTCTTGTACTCTTTCATCCATTCAGGTTGTAGGCTACATGAACCTCGCAGATTCTAAGGTAGCAATTTGGTATCTTGTACCTTGGTCGTTGTGCTTTGTCCTTCTTATAGATTGACTTTGTCTTGTCCCTCAGGTTTCATTCTTGTACTCTTTCATCCATTTAGGTTGTAGGCTACATGAACCTCGTAGGTTCTAAGGTAGCAATTCGGTATCTTGAGCCTTGGTTGTTGTGCTTTATCCTTCTTGTAGATTGACTTTGTGTTGTCCCTCGGGTTTTGTTATCACTTTAGTTTGCAGTATTTGATTGCAATTATATTTTCTTGAGGATTTTTGCTTGTGATACACTGGTTTGGTATTTGCGCTTCACTGATGTGACTTGACTTTATTGATGTTTATGAGACTGAAATTTTATTTTCTTGAAATTGATATCTTCGTGATTACTTGATGACTTGATCCTATATTTTAGTATTTGTATTGGTGATACTTTTCACATACTATGCTCATTGATTAAGTGATTAGTTTTGAGATATTGTTTAACTCTAGTGATTGTATATCTCTAGTTTCATCAAATTCTATTATTGTCGTTCTTTGAATGAGAATTCTTGAGTTGTTGAGGGTTTAGTTGGATTTAAAACCGAGTCATTTGGTTTTGGAACTTTTGAAAATGCTAAGTCGACAATTAACGTTTTGAATGGCGTAGATCTTTGTATTTGACCAAAGTGACATGTTTGTTTTCAAAGAGATCGAGAACATTTCGACATTTGTTAGGTGAGAGTAATACACTTTTTTTTCAAAGGAAGTATTGTTTTAAATTAATATGTCACTTTGAGACTAAGCTTTGTGAAACTACCAACCTATTTGTATATTACTGAGATTTTATTTTATATTAGGTAGTGTTAGTTTGAAGGACCTCTAGACCAAAGTAATTTATTTTTATAAATGTATATACGTAAATCAAGCTTTGCAAGTTTCTTTTCTAATTTTGAACTTAGTAGATTACTAAGTATTTTTCAATCCCTACTTAATAATTGATTTGAGATTTAATGAAGACTTTCACGAGTTTACTTGAAACAAAAAAAAATGAGGTGAATGTAAGTTACTTAAAGAAATATTTTGAATAAAAATATTCACAAGTTTGACTACTCAGTAAACTTTGGTGTAGATTGAAAATAATTTTGGGAGAAAAATCTTTAGCTTCATGTGTGTATTTGGAGATTTATGCCTGTAATTTCTTTGGAATATATTACTTAGAGAATAGAAACTTGATGTGGTTATTGGCATTATAAAAATCCTTGTTGGGTAAAAACTATTGAGTTGGAATTTTAATTTATGTTCTGTGAAACTTGTCACTTGGGCCTTGTGCATTCTATATTTCAAATTTTCATATTTCTTCTAAAATTTATTTGATATGATTTAACTTATTGATTGATGCATGGTCCCTTGGTGTTTGTTGGATATTTAGCCATTGTGATTCTCGCTAACTTGATTTTTGTAGTGTGAACAGTTTGCATTAGACTATGCAGGATTTGTTTTGATTAGATTTTGGGCATTGTGTGATTGGTTTTGACCAGTCTGCCTTGTATTGGAAAAACTTGGGAGGAGGATGAAATTTTGATTTTCAAATCAATGAATTGTATTGAGTTACATGCTTTGACTTATATCTGATACATTTTGAGTTGTGTGTATTAGCATGTGATTTTCTTCTTGAGGGTTTAATTATAGCTTTCCAATTTATGGAACCTATGTATATGTTAATTAGTTTGTTATATCTTGTATAACTCTCAATGAAATTTTAATATTTATTTTGAAGAGTCTGTTTTACCTAATTTGAGAAAGTATTTGACAATGTTTCACACTTTAATATTTTCTAAACTACCTCATTTTCCCTTATATATGTTAAAAAAAAAGGGTGTGAACTTTCAAACTTTTGAAGAACTCATTTTATTACTTTGGAAAATATTTTAAAATTCTACAAAAGCATCCCATCATGTTTGGTTGTGTTTTGGATTGAGGCCCAAATGTTTTATTAGTTTTGAAAGAAAAAATTACCATGGTAAGTTAAATATGGCTTCATTTATTATTTTATCAAGTGAGTGTGGATTTCGTAATAAATATTTGTTTCATCAGTTATACGAAACAAATTAGTGTCTTCTTCATGCATTTCCGGTTGATTTTAAATAAATGGTCATCATATATAACTCAATCTTTAAGTTAATGCTTGTGATTACTAAAGAATGCAGGTTATTTTTGGATATGTTAAATAGGGCCATTATGCTGCCCATTTTTCTATGAAATTTAATTAACTATTTTATTAAAAACTAGAGCATAACTTGAACTTAAATTACTGCATGGCTACTTTTGCACATCAGTTCAGAATATACGTGTCATAGGATCACACATGAGTCCCAAGTTAGCACCATAGAGTTTTTACAATGTAGCGCTGCGGCCCTACCGACAATGCAGAATCCGTGAACTCGCACAGGTTATTTCTTCTGATTAGCTCCCCATTTGGCAGACATAGGCAATGCGGTTACCCCTCCAAGTTTGGTAGGTGACACATGGGTATCCCCTCTGGTTATGGGCTAGGTATTAGGCAGGCTGTATGGTACACATAGTAACAATATTCTGGTTTCAATTAATGAGAGGTAGTGAACTCATGGGTATGGGTGGATTTGTGTCATGTGTTTATGGACTGATTAATTTTCAGATATCATGTTTTCTATATATCTATATATATGTATGTGCATACGAACTATTAGTTTTGGATATCATGTTTTCATACCGATATATATATATAGTTATGTGCATATACATATACGGACTTTCAGCTTTAGAAATGGATATGTATAAGTATATACATATAGTTTTGCAAAAAGGTATTTTTGGATTAAACTAACCATACAGGGGTTTTCTATCACTGAAAAGGTTTTTAAATGAGGTAACAGTTTCTC
Organism: Parasponia andersonii; assembly: GCA_002914805.1. Lineage (NCBI taxonomy): Eukaryota > Viridiplantae > Streptophyta > Magnoliopsida > Rosales > Cannabaceae > Trema > Trema andersonii. The sequence continues at coordinate 258,459 of JXTB01000518.1, read as the reverse complement.
TACTTAGCTTTCGAGCTAACCTCTTCTATTTTCCTCCCTTTCAGGTAGTTTATTCGAGTTAGTTGTCTCGTTGGCTAGACAAGTCACTTGGCTTACCCTCGTGGTCCTATTCCTCATTGATTGGTACCTTTCTTTGTCTCACTCTTTCCCCATGTCTAACTGTGTAGCCAAGTTCATTAATTCTATTAAGTAAATGTATGAGGACATATTTTCTACTATTTGAGGATTTGGTGTATAAACGGGACACTATAGTTCCCAAGGAGCATATTTTTTTAGTTTTAGTACTTAAAATTTTGACAAACTTTGTAAGCTAAATTTTAGACATTCGGGTTCAAGATTTGAAAAATTTATTAAATCAATCTTGTAGTTCTATTAAACCAAGATTTGTATAACTTAACTATATTTTCTTGGTATTAAATTGGTATATCTATTTTTATAATCTAAACTAAAGATAAACCCATTTTAATATAGAACTTCTAATAATTTGAGGACTAAATTGAAAGATCCAAGTATTTGGTTTCCTCTGAATTTTGAAAAATTCTTTTTTTATATTTATTTACACTCAAAATTACTAAAAATCACGGTCTTGGATTTTGGGTCGTTTTAGTAAATATACTTTAGGGCGTATTCTCTAACAGCTACATGAAACCAAAAAGAGGGGGCTGTGGGGGTGAGGAAAGAAGAAAGAAAGAAAACAAAGAGCGAAGCCCCTTGTTTAAACCTCGGTAGTACTATTAGAATATATGAATACTTTAATCAAACTCAAAGGGAAGGATATATTCATATACTCTAGGGCATATTCTCTAACAGCTACATGAAACCAAAAAGAGGGGGCTGTGGGGGTGGGGAAAGAAGAAAGAAAGAAAGAAAAAAAAGAGCGAAGCCCCTTGTTTAAACCTCGGTAGTACTATTAGAATATATGAATACTTTAATCAAACTCAAAGGGAAGGATATATTCAAAGGAGTTATGGTTGACGGAATTTGTGATTTTTTTAATGGAATACGCAAGCGAGTGTACGTAGGAGGTGGTGATGAGGCAATCATGAAATTCTTCGAGGTTCTGAAGAAATATCAGAATTGAATTGGTATATACTTGCCTATAAAAAGGGACCAAGGAGCAAGTGAAGAAAACACAGGACGGATCAAGGAGAGAGCTAGGTCGACAAAAGAGCAAGCATTGAAGAATTATTCAAGTTACTTG
>JXTB01000518.1:213034-255512 GCA_002914805.1 Parasponia andersonii | reverse complement strand
AACCCACGATGCTAACACGGTGCTCATGTATGATCCTATGACACGTGCAATACAGAACTGAAGTGTAAAAACTACTGTACTCTGGTTTTTCAATAAAACATGCATAATATGGTTTTATAGAAAAACGGGCAGCATAACGGCCCTATTTTTGATATACCCAAAATAACCTGCACACAGCAAATTCCCAGAGCAGTACAGTATATATCGTATAATCAGATTTCATCACATATAATTCAAATCATTAAAAATACGTTTGTTCTCATATGTTGCAAAAAATAAGTTTTAACTCAAAAACGGTATAAAACAAAGGTAACTAAACCCCTACCTCAACAGAATAGCGACCCCACGCTATTAGGTCCTTAAAGTATCGTTGACGGTTGCCCGGAGGGTCGGGAACCAATTCCAAGCCCTCGATCGTCCTCGTGCGAACGATCAACTTTCTCACCGGAGCATCAATTCTACAAACGGACCTCTTCACTGGATTCCTAGCACCCAAAATAGCTAGGTTAAACATATAACTTGTCAAATTTGGGTCCGGGTCCATACCGGACCAGTGGCATGCAAAATGTGACGAAATCTCGACCGTCCGATCTCGATTTTTGTGCCGATCACCAAACTACACAATATATATATCAAACTTCTCCATTTTCCGAGTACATTCCAAAAATGTAGTTAAAATTACAATCCAACGGTCGGATCAAGAACAACACTCAAAAACTCGAAATGACCAAAAATGGCAACTTTCAATCCGGGCAAAATGGAGTTGAGATATATATACCTTGATGATCCTTGCGACGAGACGAATCCAACGGGACCAGTTTGAAGCCAAATGGACGCCGGAATCGTCTCCGGTGGCCGAAAATCCGATTCGGCCCCCTTTCTCTTCTCCGACGACGGCGAGCTTCCAGGCGCGTCTGGCGGTCGGGATCGGCACAGGCGCGGTGCTGGCGAGCTTCGGCGGTGGTTCCTGCGGCTTGGCGATGGCGAGGACAGGCGGCGAGCGGCGAGCGGCGGTGCGGAGGGATTGGCCGAGAGCGTGAGAGAGAGACGAGGGAGAGAGAGAGAGCTCGGGGGAGGGAGGAGAGAGAAGAGAGAGAGAGGTGAAAAAGGTGTGCACGTGGCCCCTCTTTATTGGGCTGTGCAATTTTTCAAAAATTGCACATAAGTCCCAAAAATTTCAAATCTCTATCAATCTGGTCCCCCAAAATTTGTAATTTAGTCCATCTGAACAAAACTTTTGCAAATTAGTCCCCACAATATTTATCCGGAAAATTGGTAAATTGTCCAAATTACCCTCGAAAATTCCGGGTTTTTACAGTCAAATATTACAAAATGTATATTAGAATCAGTAATCAAAGAAAAGAAAATTGAAATTCAATAAAAGAACACGATAATCTAAGTATTCAAGTCATCTAACATGATCAAATATTCCTAAAAGGTGGAAAAGATAGGGTGGGCAAACCAGCGCAATCGAGTTTTGCATACTAACCTCAGTTGGTTTTACTAAACCCCACGTATATGCATATATACAAGTATATATTCACATAATATAAATACCAATATATATTCACATAACACTCCCTTCAAAAATCAAATAACGTGACAAAAATGAGGGTAGTAGGCGATGCATGCTAATTTTACTTTCAGCTATGCTAAGGACAAAGATATGATTTTTTTGTGGTAGGGTCATATTAGAAGAAATAAATAATTGAAATAATGATAGGGTCATATTAGAAGAAATAAATAATTGAAATAATGATATTCTGATTAGCATGATTAGTAACCAAGGAGCTAGTCTCCTTTATAGGGCTTACGCTTCACTCCCTTTAATTTTCTGATGACGTTGGACCAAGTCCTTTTCATATTTTATTTAATTAGCAAAATTTCCAATAATCTGCAATTTGATTAAATAAAAACTATATATCTATAGCTTCTGCGAAAATCATTATTTTTATCAATAATCATACTCACCATAAGAGTACACACTTAGAATTTATGCATTTTAAGAATTTCACACTAACTTATGTCAAAAAGATTGGCTAGCTGAAACTTTATAGTGAAACTCACTTGTTTGGATTTTCTCGACGTTTATCAACCATCAATATCATTTACCATGCAAATGGCACTAATGCCAAACTAGTAGTCCCTTGTAAAATAGTGAAGCTTGAACTTGTCGTTAATAGTAACTCATCATCTTTGATGGCAACTCTACCATGAAGATGTATATATCCTAATCAAAGGATGACATCACAATCTCTGTTAAGTAGACAATATTAGCAGTATCATCAGATTTGGATTTTCTTGTTGAAGCCGCTCATTTTTTCGACAATTTGTTTTAAGTTATGTTGTGAATTTTGTGAATGTAACTGCATGCTATCGTGACAAGTAATATAGAGTGAGTAATGAGCATGAGTGTCACTCCCACGAGTATTGTTGGATTACTAACTACCAAAATTTTTGCTCTCTAATTTATTTGAACCAAATGACTAGAGATGGACTAAACTAAAACTAAACACAGTTCAAATAATAAGAACAAAAATTGAACAAGTTTTTAATCAATAAAAGAAACTTCTATGGTTTTTAATTTCACCTTAACTAATCTATTCTAAAGTATCCATCTCATTAGTCTAAAATTATTCTTCTAGTTGATAGTCAAGATTCTCTCTTTTTTTTTTTTTTTAAACTAGTCTCTCCCAAGATCTAACAAAAACACTAGTAATTACTAGTCCATAATATTCTTATGTGAATTAAACTAATTAAGAAGTCACTAAAATCTTTGAAAACTCATATAGTGTTTATATAAACGAAGTTAATATGTTCCTATTTCAGATATAATTCATGGCTTTCAACCTAACAAATTAAATGCATAAATCTTCTTCTGTTATAATACGATTCATGATTCATCTAATTAATGGCCAGTTAGTCAAAAGTATTAAGAATATAGATTAAAACTCAACTAAGAAAAATAATTCATTAACTAAATTGAAAAAAAATTTAAAGCTTCATAGTCCTAGAAAAAAAAAATTTCAAAAAAAATTGTTCAAAACATAAAAAGAAAAACATCCTAACAATTGAAAAGAATGTAAAAAAGGAAAGAAGCAAAACTATTTGTAGATTTGAAGTCGTAATACGTTTATGGGTTGGGCTGTATTCTCATGTTCATCCTGTACTCTCTCCTACCTTTTTTGGCTCTAGAAGTCATCCAAAATAAGTCCTAAAAGTCTCAATTTATAGACTTAGACGCACATGGATAAAATTTGAATTTTGTAGAATTTTGCGATTCTTAAAAAAAAAAGGCAAATCGGCACTGTGGCGCTGAGTCTCTAGTCCTCGGTCATTTTTTTTTTCTATTATTATTATTTTTGGCACAACAATGCCAATTCTCGGTTTCTTTAGCTTTTGTTCATTTTTCAGCGTCGTAGCACCAATTTCACTCTGCAATGTTGAGTTTATGCTTCTTTTAGTCCAACCTTGATTGAAAAAAAAAATGCTTCCAAATCTCCATAGAGTGTCAGCAGCTCCTAACTTTCAATCTAAGAATAAGAACACAAGAAAAACTAATTAAAATTTTAAAAACTAACTGATTATTATCATGTTAAGAATACTTAAATAATGGCTATAAATTCAACTTAGCAAATACTACGAAACTTAACTTTTCGCTAGTCCTCAAGCAAAAGAAAGAAAGAAAAACCTAAACAAACATTTGAAACACCTAACCATGACCCAGTTTGACTCTCAAAGTTTGCCTTAATGATTTGATATAGTTTAAAGCTCAAGAAAAAACTCTGAAACACTGTATATATTTAGAATTTCAATTCAAAAACAACCTAATTTCACAATAGATTCTCTTAGTGTGCGTATAAATTATATTATTCGATCACTTGTAGCCCAGGTCATTTTATACAAATAAGTAATATATGAAAGATCTCCTGATAGAATTAAATAAGCTCCATATGCATGCTTTTCGTACCATTCTCTACTAATATAGACTAACACTGTACCAATGATGATTAGGACTTTATTTGGCTTGTAATGCTAAGGTAATGGTAGGATAACAAATATTATAGTAGCTCAAATTACATTAAACACATATCTTATACTAAGATCCTTATAGAGCTTCACCTGAGCACTCTAAACAACACTCCAAACTTATTATCAACATTCTTCATCACTCTATTCATTCTCTTTTCATTTTCCTTTCCGAAATGCTACACTTGCAAACTTAATTTTGTTATTTTTTTTTCACAAGGTTATAGTATTTTTTTCTTTCTTTTTTATTTTTTTTCTTTTTCTTCTTTGCCTCAAAAGGATTTTTCTCAACAAGACCCTTCCTTCTATATTGTCATATAACTCAAAATACATTCAAGAAAGTTCAACCTATGCTCATGGGTGTCGGATAAAATATTAGAAATCATTCCAAATTTAGGCTAAGGATATGCGTATCAAAGAAAAGGTCAATATAGACTCAATAAGGTATATTAGGGATATATAAGTGTTAAAGTAGGCTTGAAAGGCTCAAACAATCTAAAGATAGCCTAAATCATATCTCTAATATAATGTAGCCAATGATTTTACCTCAAGTTATATTCAAACAGGTTCTGGAGTTTAATGATGAGATTTTAAGGATTCACTTAATTTACATAAACTTTCTTTAAGTAAGAAAAATAATTAAATTACAGCTACTTATGTACTCAAAATGTTCAAAAAATCATAAGCAAAACCATTGACGTAGAATTGAGCACATAGACAAAAATAACATTCATTATTTTCCTAAGAATCTTATTTTAAATCAAATTCTTATCATTGGTGTTTAATCATTAAATTAGATCATAAAATCAAAAACGAAAGAATTTTCTTTTCAACTTTTAATTTTTTTTTAAAATTCCCTATCCCCAAACTTAAAATTAACACTATCTTCACTGTTAAAAGCTAAAAGAAAAAGTAAAAAAACTCCCTTAGATTTTCACACCAAGATGGAGGCTTCTTCTTGAGTCGTTGAGGATACATTGTCAACCCCCAAACTTGTGCAAGAACCTAAGGCACAAAGAACATAGTAAGAAATCTAAAAATTAAAACTAATGGAAGAAAAGATTCATGGGTTGCCTCCAAAGAAGAGCTTAAGTTATAGTTATCAGCCAAATTCTTCAACAGAGCATTCATAGGGGTTTGTGGATGGATGGTAGCAATCTAGAAGGATCATTTCCATGATTCTCAAGTTTTGGCATCCTCCCATTAAAGTAAGATGATGAGGCTTCAAAGTAATTTGCATATTTTGGGGTAAATGCAATTGTTTCATTTTCCTCCAGCTTCCTCTTGTTGGATAATTATTTTTTTCAAGACTTTACATAATTAGGCATTTGAGCTAGAGCATTCGTGAAAGGAATATTGATATGAAGTTTTTTGAAGAAATCTAGAAACTTTGAGAACTACTAGTCCAACTTCTGTTTATAAAACTATTGAGGAAATAGAATAGGCAGAACATATGACAGTGGGCTTTCTGGGAATAATGTAGATCTCAGCTTTTGTAGCTCAACATAAGTTGTCTCAGATTCCCCTGGGGGTTGTGCCTTGTATTAACCACTTGAAATCATTGGTGACGATGGAGCAAAGGGTGGGGGTTAGCTGAAATTAGTTAGCTTGGTTGCTCCAGTTCTTCCCACTCATGAGTAGAGATGTTAGCACAGCCTTTAAAAGGTAGACCTTCTCATACTTCATGTCATGCATGGCATGGCCCAACAAAAATATCATGCTGTGTTCGTACTGGATCAAGTTTCAAAAATTTAGAATTGACACGGCCTATAGGCACATACACATCTTGTACCATACTGTTTTCATGCTCATGCTTATGCTAGGCCCTTATCTTGCTGAACATGGTAAGCCCAACGTACTAGTATATCTTTGTGCGCAATTTTGGTCGACCTATTAAATTGTTGTGACAATCAATATTTTATGAATTTCTTAAAAATATTTAATTCAAAAAAATTATATTTTGATTAAAAACAATTACAAATATTAGTAATATACCAATAATTTTTTAAAAAGAAATTATTCAATTAAAAAACAATAATGCAAAATTGTTTCTAAAAAAAAGAACCAGAAAAGTAAGTTTATTAATAAGAAAAACCAAAAGGACAAAGAAAATTTGTAGATATAAATAATAGAACAAAGTAGAAATAAATATTTTTTAAAGTACTTAGAGATGTGCTTGTCAAGCTTTTTGGGACGTGCTAGCTTATAGTATCTAAATATTAGAGCCTCGTATGACCCAATACCTTGTGTCGTATTTGGCATTGCCCAAAGTCACCTAGTGTCGTTCTGTATTCGACACGGATTGTTTTGTGTCGTGCCTTCGTACTAAATGAGGCCCAGCCCATTTAACATCCCTACTCTTGAGACTTATTGCATTACACTACTCCTTGGGGTTCATCTCGGTATTGCTCGAAAAAGAACCATGTAGTCTTTTGGAGAGTACATTGGAAAGCTGGCCAATTCAAACTTCTAAATTTCTGATAGATGCTACTTAAATTTGAAGGTTTGTCTCTTGTCTCTACAATGTGGTGCATGTCCTTGCCATGAACTAAGTTGTGCTTATAGTGAGTTTGGCAAGAAAATCTTCTAGTGAGACCTTGTTGGCTTAAGGTGGAGGTTGAAATCTAGTCTGTGTCTTACATCATTATCTTTGTTTCTCCAAGAAAAATTTCGATGGTTGCAGGTACTGGAGAACAGGTTGTTCTATTACCAGTTGAAATTCCCTACAAATTGAGCATGTTTAGGTTGTGATGTAGCAAACGGATTGTTAACTTGTCATTCTATAATAACATAAGGTCTGCCATGTAAATCACATCTTTAAAGAGGAGCGTGAATGGCATTAGCTGTTAATGAACCAATCTGCTTAGACAATGTAGCAACTTAAGCCGAAAGTACAGTGATGCATCTACAAAGGTTCTAGTTGAGCCATTTAAACTATTTTAGAAAGTTTGTAGCTATAAACACTTAGGAAGTCCATGATGTAGGCACCATCTCAATGTATCTCTATACCTTTCTCAGGCTTCATAAAGTGTCTTTGCATCATGTTAGGTGAAGGTAGAGATATCTTTCGTCATCATTCTTCTTTTCGTCGGTGGGAAAAAGTTTCCTAAGAAGCATTGGGCAAGATAATTCTAAATAGTGATGGTCCTAGGCGGCAAGGAGTTCAACCATGTTTTAACTTTGTCTTGAAGTATAAACGACAACAATTTCAGTCTAATGGCATCACTAGTAATGCCAATGTGTTTGAACTTCTCACATATCTCAAGAAAGTGCAATGTGAGCATCAGGATCATCACAGGGAGATCCGTTGAACTGAATATGGCTTGCACCATTTGATGATAGCCATCTTGTTCCCAAAATTGTTGGCTTGTATAGCCGGATGTCTTATCCCCAAGAGTGTCTCACTAACCATGGGCAAAGCATAGTAATGTAATGCCCGGTTGTTCACACGTTAGGTTGTTTCCTTGTTCATCAGCCATAGTTTCTTGTGCAAGCCTAGAAGCTTCTCTCTTTCCTTTTTTGATCTTTTGACATGTTGCTTGATATTTTAATCAAAAAGAAATAAAGCTTCTGTTTCTGATTTTCTCAGAAAATGACCACAAACACCGGAAAAGAAAAAAAACAACGTAAACAAAAGAAACAAAAATTCAAATCAAAATTAAAGTTTCTTAGTACTGATATTAATAAAAACCAAACATTCTCATACAATGATGCCAAAAACATATTGCGAATTTTGTGAATCTATTGTGACAAGTAAAATAGAGTGAGTATGAGTATCGCCCTTGAGAATTATTGGATTGCTAACTACCAAAATTTTCATTAACTCTAATTTTAATTTAAATGACTAGAATTGGACTAAATTAAAAATAAACACAATTAAAAATAACGAGAACAAAAATTGAACGAGGTTTTAATCAATAAAAGAAAATTTCTATGGTTTTTTTTACTTCATTTTAACTAATTTACTCTAAATTATCCATCGCATATTTAGTCTAAAATTATTCCTCTAATTGATGGTCGAGATTCTTTATTTTCTTCTAACTATTCTTTCCCAAGATCTAATAAAAACACCCTTAATTACTAACCCACTACATTTCTATATGAATTAGACAAATTAAGACATCATTAAAATCTTTGGAAAAATTTATACAGTGATTACACAAACGATATTAATATATTATTATTTTATATATAATTCATAGCTTTTAACCCAACAAACTAAATATATAAATCTCCCTCTGGTTTCATTATGATTTATAATTCATCTAATTAATAGCCGGTTAGTCAGAAGTATTAAGAACGTATATTAAAACTCAACTAGGAAAAATACTTCATCGAATAAATTGAAAGAACAATTCAAAGTTTCATGGTCAAGCTATATCATAGTCCTAAAAATAAAAATTTAACTCATAATGGAAAAGAAAAACATAAATTGAATAGAATATAAATAAGAAAACAAGAAAAACTACTTGAAGATTTGAAGTCGTAATTCATCTCTAGGTTGAGCCTTCTTCTCCTCTTCATGCTCTTTCCTATCTTTTTCTGCTCTAAAAGTCATCCAAAATATGTCCTCAAAGTCCGAATTTATAGACTTAGACAGAAATGGGCCAAAATTTGAATTCTATTGAATTTCGTGATTATCAAAAACTGCAACCCAGTGCTGTGGTGTTGAGTCTCTGGTCCTCAGTCTTTTTTCTTTGGTGTCTTTGCATCTGCCACAGTGCCAAGTCTCTATATTTTCAGCTTTTCTTCATTTTCAGCACAGCAGCATTGGCTTTTGACAGCTGCAGCGATGAGTTTCTCCTTCTTTTAGTGTAGCCTTTATAACAAGGCTTCCAGGCCTTCATAGCACGTCAACAGCCCCTAAACTTATATCTAAGAATAAAAACACTTGAAAAACTAAATAAAATCTCAGAAACTAACTAATTATCAAGCTAAGAATAATTTAATAATGACTATAAATTCAACTTATCAAGGTACAAAGATTTCCACTTCTTAAGAAGGTTACATTCTTTTTCTCTGAAGTTTTCTTCCTACTGTCAACTTCCTAAACATACTTCCACCATGACTTGGCCTACTTTCTATAGAAAATGTTTACTTGTGACTTCTAAAACAAGCACAATCTCCTTCCCATACGTTAGATAGGTTTCATAAGCTCATAGGAAGATGGAAGAGATAAGACGATTCTCAATACTTTATCTTCATCATAAATCTTAACTCCAATAGCCTCCAATTAAGAAATGATACCATTCAAGATGCCTAGATAATTAGAATTTTTTGTTCCCCATTCAGACCCAATGTATGAAATTGCTCACAGGTTCACAAAATTTGAGACACCGATTGCCTAATACAACTCTCCAAGCCTTCCCCAGAGATCGTTTGCCGATGTATTGTAAGAACATTTTCGGCTAGATACATACCTATCGTACTTATAGAACTTGCATCCAGATCTTTCTAGTCTTGAATGCTCATACTAGACTTTCCATAATCTCTACGCTTTAAGGGCTTGTGTAGTCACACATTGAATCAATGTATCCTTTACTTACACTTACCATAAAACTTGCCATAAACCCAAATCAGCATTTCCATCGAATTTCTCTACATCATCGTCTTTAAAAGTTGATTACTTAATTCCTTATCGCTTTCTTATCACTCTGCATTCCTAGCCTAAAATACCAATGAAGAAAATTCTCAGGAAAGACTAAAAGGGTATGATGGTTTCACTTAATCCTCTTTAGATAAAACTTCCTTATACAACGATCAAGCTCTGGTCTATTGAAAAACATACTTTGTTAGCAGTTGTTGGGAATCTGAGTAATCTATGGTGTGTCGTTAGGCAACTAAATTATTTTACTTTCCTATCTCTATCTAGTATGACACAGGGAGCTGAATTGTTACTTAGTATAGTGACAAGCAAAGGTCGATCCTACGAGGAATTGGTATAACAAGTTTACTACTAATCCTAAAGTGATGGGAAATTAAAGATTAAAATATAATAGAAAATAAAAGCAATAATAAAGGAAATAGGTCAAGGTTCATTTGCAGCCAATAAATAATCATATTAATATAACCTCCTAATTCTATATTTAATTATTCACTAAAGCTATCAAATGTAGATAATCTACAAATATGCAACTATCCCATTCTTTCCTTAGACTGTACATTATTTAGACAAATACCATAGATAATCTCTTCCTATCAAATAACCTAAGCAAACACTCTAGAATTGCCTAATAGAAGCCTTAAGTTAGGAAAGAGATTAATCAAAGTTATTATTACACAAATGAAGATTCTAACCTAAGTTATGTTCCTCACTACAAACAATAGCTCAAACGAGCATATCACCTATAGCTTCACTACCTATGCATTTAAATCATGACAAATGCCTAACTCAATCCTAGCAATAAATTCCCTATCAATCATTCAAGTGGCCATATTAAACAAACAATAAAAGTAATTAAAGTAAAAATTTGATAGATATATAGAATATGAAAATCAAGTAACAATCATTACGGGGTTTCAAAATCACCTTCAACCTAATATAGAGCCTATATTAGCATGTATACAAGAATGAAAAACAAGAACATCAGGCTCGAAATAAATAAAAATAAAGAAAAAGAAGGAAGAATGAAGGTGGCGATTGCAGCGGCTCCCAATCTTTCCTCCTTACTCTCTCTATGTTTTAGTATTATTTGGTAGCTCTTAGATATCTAAATCTTGTCCCCAACCGGTCAACAGAGCCTTATTTATAAGAAATTAAGTCTAGGATACATCTAGGTCGAGTCCTGTGCGAATAAGGAGTTATGGGATGTCAAAATAACTCAAAGTTGGTGAAAATTTGCCTCCAATGCATTGACACTCGGTTCCAGTGCCGAGGCATGAAGTTTCATGAAATATTTTTTTTTTCTGAGAATTCATGCCAGCACCGCAATACTCGAAGGCTAGCGCCGTGGCCCTAGACCCTTTTCAGACTAGTCTCGTTAGCCTCGTCCAACTTCTCTCATTTTAGCTCTTTTTCGACCCATTTCGACTCATTTTCACCATTTAAGGTCTAAAATACCTATAAATACAAAAATAACAATTAGTCTTAGAATAATATAAAAGGCAACACAGTAGTATTGGAAAATAACTATTATTTAGGTGTAAAGTCAACACCTATCACCTAGATTCGCCAATCCTAATATCTTACTTTAAAAAAAAATACCTGAATAAGATAAAAGTAATAACATAAAGTAAAATTAATCACACAACTTTCTCTATTTTCTATCCAATGAGTCCAATACACTTAAACATCTCTTACAAGTACTCTTTGAAGTATTTCTTTACCTTCCACATTTTGAAACAAACATATCTCATCTTAAATAAAGAAAATAAGAAAGCTCACATCTCCCTGCTCCTTGAAAAGAAAAACAAAAAAATTTAAAAAGAAAAAGAAAGGAAATTAATAAGAAGAAAAAAATACTTGAAATCTTTCTAATTAGGTTGATTAGTAACCAATGAACTAGTATCCTTATATAGGGTTCTATCCTCTTTTTTCCTTCATCTTCCACTGATGTAGGACTAAGGGTTTTCACAATTTTATTTAATTTAGCAAAATATCTAACGAAATTCCTAAGCCTAAGAATTATCTAGCAATCAATCTTGACCCCATCTAGAGATATTCAAAGAACTTTGTCATTCATATTGATGCTCTATGTCTCAACCATATCATAGTTATGGTCATTGATGATAATATGAGCACTAACATGATACCGATTCCTTCGCTCCCACTGGGTATTAAATTTGGATCAATTGAACGCGGAATGCGAGATAACTTAAGACCTTAGTTACTTCTTTTTTCAATCACATTACGATAGATTTAGGTCTACGACACTGAAGGAGTCAGTGGAAACACCAAAGCTTTTAGATGGTAAGAGAGCAGATATAATGGGATTTAACTAGTTAGAGATAAGGGCATTATTTATTTATTTGCTTTAAAACATTATTTATTTCAAAAGATTTTACAAGCCATAAATATTAGCTAAATCTATAGAACTAAGATAAAGTAAAATAACTGTAATATGAAGCCCAATGTAAGAAATCTCAGCTACTGACAACAAAGAGCCATTAATCAGGCTAACTAACAATATTGGAATAATCAGATTCAATAACAAGAGGATATAAACCAACCTACTTAGCAAGCTTCAAACTTGCTAATATAGCTCGAGCCTCAGCTATTTCAATATCCAATCTCATGAATCATGATTAAGCCATAGGCTAGCTCTGTCTACATATTTCTCTTCAAATCATGGCCTAACTATGCAGGTAAATTCAATCGATAAGCTACTGGTCCAATCCTCTCAGTAATCTCATAAGGACCAATATATCTTGGAGCTAACTTCTCTTTTACTCCAAATCTTATAGTACTATGCCTTGGAGTCACTTTCAGGAATACATACTCGCTAGTTTCCAACTCTACCTCACGTTTCTTAGGGTATGCATAACTAGTCTGAGGACTTTGAACTTTTTGAGCCTTTCCTTAATATCGTTTATCTTCTTAGTGGTCTCTTCAATCAATTCAGATCTAAGAGTGACATATTCTTCAGGTTATGCCTAGCACAAGGGTAATCTACATGGCTTCTCATATAGTACCTCATATAGAGCCATACCCACACTGGTTTGCTAATTGTTATTATAAGCAAATTCCACTAATGGCAAGTGATTATCCCAGTTTCCACCAAAATTTAGTATACAAGAAAGAAGCATTTCTCAAGGATCTAAGTAGTTCTTTCAAATTGGCCATTTGTCTCGAGGTGATGAGCAGTACTAAGATTTAATTATGTACCAAAAGCTTTCTGTAAGGCTATCCAAAAATTAGAAGTAAATCTTAGATCTCTGTTAGAAACTATGCTTTAAGGTATCCCATGCAAGTGAATTATGTTCTCTATATAGAGTTTACTGAGCGTGGTAAGTGAATAGTCCACCTTAATTAGTATAAAGTGAGTAGTTTTTGTTAACCGATCGACAATCATCCAAATTGCAACATTGTTCCTAAAAGTCTTAGGTAAGCTAGTCACAACATCCATTGTGATCTTATTCTATTTCTACTCTGGAATAGGCAAAGGCTGAAGCAATCCCGTTGGTCTCTGGTGTTCTGCCTTGACTTACTAAAAAGTCATACATTTAGCCACAAAATAAGCTACATCTTATTTCATGTCTTTCCACCAATATTGCCTTTTTAAGTCATGATACATCTAGGTACTGCCAGGGTATATTACAAACCTAGACTTATAAGCTTCAGTCAGGATAGTTTCTCGAAGATCAGGACTATTAGCTACTACTACTTTTCTTTTAAAAAGTAGAAACCCTTCACTGTTTGCACTCCAACCCTCTTTTTGTTTAGTATTTTGAAGTTGATTCTAGATCGTCCTAAACTCTGGATCTTGCCATCGGTTTTGTTGCACTGTTTAAAGAAGTTAAGAGGTGTAGCCACTATATTGCTCACACAAATAGCATCACCCTTCTACAAGTACTCCAAGTTATAGTCATTAATAGTAACTGAATTCTTCCATTCTTCTAATACCAGAAAAGTAAACATATCATGAGATTTACGACTCAAGGCATCGACTACCATATTTTCCTTTCTTGGGTGGTACTGGAGATTGAAATCATAGTCCTCCATATACTCAGTCCATCTACTTTGTCTCAAGTTCAAGTTCTGTTTAGTGAAAAGATATTTCAAACTCTTGTTGTCGGAGTAAATTTTAAATTTAACACCATATATGTAGTATTTTTAAATCTTAAGAGCATAGACCATAGTTACTAATTCCAAGTCATGAGTGAGATAGTTCTTCTCATGTGGTTTTAACTGGTGAGAAGCACTACAACTCTAGCATTTTGCATCAAAACACATTCTAATCCTGAGCCAGATGTATCTGTGTATACCACGTAAGGCTCATTGCTATCAGATAAATAGCTAGGTTAGATATATAATTCGACTGATTTAAGTTTCGAGCTGAAACTCGACCCGTGACACGCAAAACAAGGCTATTTATTGTGACAAAAATTTGTGCCACCTTGAAATATATCGATATTATATGTCCAAATTCATCTCTCGACCTTACTAAATCCAATTTTGAGCTCAAAACTTCATTTCGATGCTCTAAACCTTAACGAGACCTTAAAATCCGAAAGTTACAAAATACTACTTTTCCAAAGTATTTAGAAGAATATCATTTTTTGAATGTTTATAAAAATACCACTTTCTAGAAAATATTTTGGAAATTATCAATATCTGAGAACTATTTAGGAAAATATCATTTTGGCCAAATTTTTGGCCCTGTACCACACTTTTGGCCAAATTTTTTATCAGATCACAAAAATACCATTTTCTGGAAAGTATTTGTACAAATACCAATATTCTAGAAATATTTACAAAAAATATCATTTCTTGCCATTTTTTATCCATAGGCCCGAATCCCAAATGGTCCAATATTTATCATGGTTATAAAAAATATCATTTTCATCTGAATCGGGTTACAAATATATTAATTTTCTATTTTATTTGTAAAAAAAATGGCATTTTTCTAAACTTGGTCTAAGGTCTATTATCAACCATATTAGACTTTCGGCCTAACAGTAAGTCAGATTTCAAAAATACCATTTTTCTATTTCTGACTTACAGAAATACCAATTTTTCTTTTCAAAATTTCTCACAAACTAGTCTCAATACTACACAACTCAATTACTTTTTATTATACCTTGATTTACTTAATCTCCTCATGAAATCTCAAGGCTAATAATGTACATACTACAAAAATAATTACATAAATGCCATAAATCTTAATATAAAACCTATTGAAGGTTACAATATCTTACCAAAAGAGTTCTGACTCTGACAAATAGGCGTACAACACTGAGGATGACCAACTGAGCTGAACCGCACCTCCGTATAGAGGTACCAGTGTTCTGACGGAGGCAACTCGTCGAATATGGTAGCAGATATGTTATATTCTCAACGACTGTTTCTCGTTCTCATCTAACAAAGAGTGTTTAGGTGGGTGGCCAAGAAAATGGCTCAAGAGAAATTGATCTGGTGTTTGAAGAAGAAGATGAACAAGAAGTAGATAATGGTGATGGTGGGGAATGGGGTGTCTCATGCATGAAGGCATGAATGATGAGGATAAAAATAAAGGAAAAGAATAAGTGGGAGAATGGGGAGGTGTCGTGGGATAGCATGTGGATGTGTTTCCTTTTCTTTTTTTTTTTCTTTTTTTTTTTTAAGATTGGTAAAATTCCAAAATACCCATATAAAAATTGGTTTTTAAAGGATAGAAACCAACCTACTTACCAAGCTTCAAACCTGCTAAAATAGCTCGAGCCTCAGCTGTGTCAACATCCAACCTCATGAATCATGATTAGGCCATAGGCTAACTTTGTCTTCACATCTCCCTTCTAATCACGGATCACAACCCTAAAATTAGGTTGTCTTGGTTGACTAATATCAACATTAACATTTTATTTGTTAAAATTTTTTAATAGAGGACTGCATCCATGACTTACAATAGAAACTCTGCAATTTTTAAGAGAATACACCTGACTATTTCTATATATTTTCACATAGTCAGAACCCAATCCATAATTCTTCCCCTAGATCAGCCTATACCAAGATGAATAATCATGTTTAAGTTTTACTGTAAAGTCTAGGATACAACAAAGAAAATTTTCAAATCAGCAGAACTAAGAGTCACAACTTGTCATGACCGGAAATCTAAAGCCGTAACTTTTGGTAATTTATGTGAAAATATAATAAAATATTAATTTTACAAAATTTAGGAGGAATTAAGTATTAGATAATTTCATTTTGGTCCTCAAATCATTATAAACTCCATAATCATTTAAACTCTTATTAGTTTTAATTACTTGAGAAAAATACCCATCAAAGTTTAAGAAAATTTCCAGCTATCTCACTTGGAAACTTGTTGAGAAATCATAAACTTTAGTAAATTGAGTTCAACTGAAATATTTAGTTCCATATCCAAAATAGGTTACATAAAATTACTTATAATTTCAAGTACTCAAATTAACAACAAAACTATCCTCAAACATCCACGTAGTAGATTTACTAATCTTAGCTAAATAATTGAACAAGGAAAGAAAAATAACAGAGTATGAACACTCACTAGGGATTAAGAGTAGAACTATATACACAAGCTGCACAGCTTGTCTATCCATCAAGATGACTACCTCAAATAGTCAAATACTTGAAAGTGGGAGAATTAGGGGGGGTGAGCATTCACATGCTCAGTAGAAATTCAATTACCTTTTTGAATGAATACAATTTTACCAAACCTGCATGATTAATAACTTTTTCAAAATTCATTTATAAACCAAGTTTATAAAATATTTGATATTCAGAATATTCACATATAAAACCATATTATTATACATATCATAAATCATCTTATCCCATGAGCTCACATCCTTTCATCATGAACCAGAGTAACTCGTACTACGTGTACTAAGTAAGTACTCTCTGCCTGATACCTATCCCAGATTACTAGAGGGACACCTATGTGTCTATGCCTACCGAACTGGAGGGGCAACTGAATACCTATGCCTAGCGAGGGGGAGTAATTGGAAGATCCCGCGTGGGTTTACGGGCTCTCACCAAGGGCGGGGATACTGACCACCTACTAAACATTGCGATGCCTAAAATGTATCTCATGTGTGTTCTTCTGGTATGTACAATACTTAACAGTTCACAATAACTATGCATCAAGGAATTAATCAAATCATGCTTTAAAATCCCACTTGACATTATTTTGGGATTTACTATAACACGGTAGCACACTTCTTTATTACCCCATAATCACAATTTAAAAATATGTATAAAAGTCTACACAGTCCAATCCTAATATAAGCCAATGTTTTTCTACAAATTATTAAACGATTGCATAAATCACGATTTTTTATAAATCAATCATAAAACTAGGTAATTAAACTCCTACCTCAATATGGTAGTAATACCAAGCACATAAAACTCGAAGAACTTCCCATTGGTCACTTGGGTATTCGGACGGTCGTTTCAGGATTCTGGTAAGTCCACTTGAGAAAGTAACTTTTCCGCTGGAGCCTCAAATGAAGAAACGGAGGCCACAACTAAATTCAGAGTACTCAAAAATGCCAAGTTAAACTTATAATTTGTCAAAAGTGGGTCCCGATACGAGACCCGGCCCATGGCATGCAAAATGGTGATATTCACGAGCTATTTTCTAGATTTTTGTGTCACCTTGATACATAGTGATATTTTATATCAAAATTCATCTCTCAATCTCATTGAGTCCAAATTCAATATTAGAATTTCTTTTTGTGATCTTGAGCTTTCGATGGTTTTAAAAATTCGCTTTTTTCAAATAATTAGTTTTTTGTTCTCTTTTTCAATTCGTTCATTTTTTTACTTTGGGATTTCGCTTGCTTTCGGATTTCTCTTTTTTGTTCTTTTTTCATTTTTCTTTTTTTTTTCATCTTCTTTTTTTGGTTTTATTATTTATTTTGCTTAATTAATTGCTTTGCTATCATTTTTTTTTTTTGTTTTGTTTTGCTACTTTTTTTATTTTTTATTTATCTCTTTTCTGATTTCGTTTTTCTTTTCCGTTCTCGTATTTCGTCTTGTTTCATTTTTCTCTTTTCTTTTTTACTCTTTTCCTGTTTCCTGTCTATTGTTTATTGTTTTCATTACTAATTCCTCACTTTTCTGTTTTTTGTTGCTATTTTCCCTTTTTTCTTTTTTCTGTTTCCTGTGTTCAGCATTTGGATTTTGTATTCGGTATCATCTATTTTTCTTTTTTATATCTTCTATCCTTTTTACTTTTTATTACTTATCACTCATATATTATTTATTATTTATTCTGCAATATTATTATTACTTTTTTTTAAGTCATTCATCAATATTATCAACTCCTCGGCGGGGTGTTATCGGTGGTTCTTGGCTGCTGCTAGTCGTGTGGTCTGGTGGGAGGAGTTGTTCTCGGGCTTGTTTGGTGGTCGGCGGTGTTGTTGGGCAGCAACGTCGCCGGCAGCCGTGGTTTCTTTCGTTTTCTTCTTGCGGTTGGTGGGTCGTCGAGGCGCGGTGATGATCGCTGTTGTTTCTTCGTCGGCCTCGTGGGATGTTCTCGGTCGGTGGTGGCTTGTTTCGTTGCCGGCGGGGGGTTTTTTGTGCGGCGCAGTGTTGCGGGGGCGGGGGGAAGAAATGTGAGAGAGAGTGTGTTTTTCTCGGGTTTTTGGGGGGAAGAGAAGAGAAATTGAGGGATTTATGGAAAATTTAAATACTGTAGCTCACATGTCACAATTCTGTTGGTTGGCCAGTATTCATGCTAATTTAATTTTGACTTTTACTCAATTTTTCAAAATGTCTTTCACTTATGCCCTTAATTAATTTCACTTTAGTCCTTGTTTTTAAACTTTCTTTATATTTTTGTCTAAATATATCTTAGATATTTTTATTTAAATATCGTAAAATTTAGAAATTACCAAACTACTCATGGCACAAAATTACTTTTATACCTTTTTAAAAAATTGAGTTTTTACACAACTAGTTCCATCAATCTATCCATGAAATTAGGAAAATAATTACTTATATAGAGTTTCCTAATATTCCTGCTTGTTCCTAAACACTATCTCATAATACTCTAAAAAAGAATCAAAACATGGTCGATGTAATATCATATTGACGTTTGCATAGTGAACACCCCATATCTATTTAATATTGTCCTTTTACAAACTAGATTCAGGAAATCATGATTTATAACAAATCATATTTGTTATTTTGTGTAGTTGGGTGTGTTATCCGTCTTTGTCAAGGTTGAGAGTTGAAGGGTTGCACGCACAATTTTAAGGTACCAATGGCAGAAACCATCATTTTCGACATCGCCACACGACTCGCTGAGGAGTTGGGTAGGGACGTTGTGAAACATATTGGAGGACCATTCGGCGTGAAAGATGATCTCAATAAACTTGGAGAAACCCTTTCAACCATCAAATATGTTCTTCGCGATGCTGAGAAGCGACAAGTTAGTGACGGAGGAGTTAGAAGCTGGCTCGAGCGTCTTGAAGACGTGGTCTTTGATGCTAATAACTTGCTTGATGAAGTTTCTTATGAAGCTTTGCGAAAGAATGACAAGAAGGTACACAATATTCTCCTTTCATTCCCAAAAGAAGTTGTCTTTCGCTATAAGGTGGCTCAAAGAATAAAAGTTATTAGGAGGACACTGCAAACTATTGAAGCTGATAAAAATAAATTTGGTTTTGAACTGAACCATCATGAAGAGGAAACAACACGAGTTTTCAGAGAAGAGAGGATGACTCACTCGCATGTAACAGAAGATAAGGTGGTTGGTAGAGAGAGAGAGAAAAAAGAAATCCTAAGTCTTTTGGTTGGATCCGAAAGTATTGAGTCGACAGAAGGGGAATTGATGGTAATTCCTATTGTTGGTGTTGGAGGGGTAGGAAAAACCACACTTGCCCAACTTGTATACAGTGATGCAATTGTAGCGAAACGTTTTGACTTAAAAGTATGGGCATGTGTCTCTGAGGATTTTAGTATGAGATCACTTGTTAAGAAAATCATCTCATCCGTGTCTCGTGCAAGCCTAGGAGATTTTGAAATGGATGAGCTGCAAAGGAAACTTCGAGAGGCGATAAATGGAAGAAAATACCTCATTGTACTAGACGACGTCTGGAATGAGGATCATACCAAGTGGGATGATTTGAAAAGATTATTGTTAGGGAATGGCAAAAGAGGGAATAAAGTAATTATAACTACCCGTAGTGACGTTGTTGCAACAATCACAGGAACGGTGGAACCATGTCGCTTAAAGAATTTAGATGATAAAGAGTCCTGGGATCTGTTCAAAAGAATGGCCTTCGTAAGGGGAGAGGAGCCGAATGACCCCGTAAAAGTTAGAATGGGAAAAGAGATTGCCAGAAAGTGTTATGGAGTTCCTCTTGTCATAAAGTCAATAGGAAGTTTATTGATTTCAAGTCCACAGATTCTTTGGTCCTCCTTTCTACAAGATCTCTCAGAGCTATCAAATAATTCTCTTTCAAGAATATCCGATAATCACCGTTCAGGCATATCTAGTGACAGTTCTCAAGAGAAAGTAATATCAATACTTAAGTTGAGTTACGATCATCTCTCTTCAGATGTGAAACATTGTTTTGCTTATTGCAGCTTATTTCCCAAGGATTATGAAATAGATAAGGTGATGCTAACAGATCATTGGATAGCCCAAGGATTCATCCCGATACCTAGTTCAAGTCAACAATCTGTAGAGCAGGTAGCTTTACAATATTTTGAAGGTTTAGTATCTAGATGTTTTCTTGAATTTGATAGCGGATATCATGGTCAGTACAAAATGCACGACATTATCCATGATCTTGCAGTCGTGGTTGCAGGGAGTAAGTATGCCACATTAACGAAAGGTCATAAAGGAAAGGTTGATAAAAGAGCTCGTCATGTATCGTTATTGGAGTTCGATAATCGTAATTTGAGGAGTTCGTCATGGGAGATCCCGCCGTCGTTGGTTGATGCAAAAATGATCCAATCAATTCTCATCCCTACTGAGTCAAATTTTTTAATAATAGATAGAAAATTTGACTCACTATTTTATAAGGAAGTTGTTTCAAACTTTAAGTATTTGCGTAGTTTGGATCTGCATGATTCAGGGATTGACATTGTTCCACGTTGTATTAGTAAGTTGAAGCACTTGAGAACTCTCGATCTTTCAAGAAATCCTGATCTGAAGACACTGCCGAATTCAGTTAGAAAGCTCCTAAATTTGCAAGCACTGAATCTAACCTCATGTTTTAATCTTGAAGAACTACCGAGAGGTGTCTCAAAGCTTGTCAATCTCAGAAATCTTAGACTCGATTATTGTCATAAGTTGACTCATTTACCACGTGGAGTTGGTCAACTTACAAGTCTTCAGACATTGTCACGATTGGTGTTGAGTGGAGATGAAAATAGTGCTGAAATAAAAGATTTAAGGAATCTAAACAATTTGAGAGGCGGGTTGGAGATTCGAAATTTGGGACATGGCATGGATATTAAGGATGCAAATTTTGAGGAGAAACATCACCTCGAATCCTTAAGTATGTTCTGGGATCTTAAAGGTGGTGAATTAGAGGCTGTTGATCATGAAAGAACATTCAGAGGCATCCAACCGATCCCAAATCTTACTGATTTGCTTCTAAATGGTTATAGGGGTGTTGGTCTTCCAAGTTGGCTTACTCTCAGAAACTTAAAGACATTGAAACTTGAAGGGTTGCCTAACTTGGAGTACATCACAGACAGATGGGACTCTTCGACAACAGTGATGCCATTCCTAAACGTTCTCACTCTGAAATATTTGCCTAATTTAAAAGGATGGTGGAGAGATATTAAAGTCAATGGTGATTATGATTCACTCCTTACAGAGCCTCAAATGAAGCTACCTTCTTTTCCTTGTCTTGGTTCATTGTATATCAAGCATTGTCCACAATTACACTGCATGCCAATTTTTCCAACTGTAAGCTGGGAGCTAGAGTTGAATAACACAAGCTGGAGGCTGCTTTTGACAACACTTGAACATTTCTTGAATAGAGCAGAAAGTCCAACGCTAAACGAAGCACCATCATCATCGACCACGGATTTCAACCCAACAAACTGGAAAGTGCAGCGATTGTTTCTGGGTGGTAACAAAGATGTAGAATATTTGCCAGACTACCTGCGAATTCTCAGTACTTGTCTTTCGTTCTTTTCACTCAGTGGCTTTTCAAAATTGAAGTCTTTATCTCCAGGCATTCATCATTTTGTGTCACTCGCTGTTCTACATATTGAATATTGCGAAAAGCTTGACATGTCTGATGGAAATATATGGAGTCAACTTAGAAGCCTTACTCATCTAAGACTTCGAGGGCTACCACAATTGGTGAATATTCCTGAGGGGCTTCAACATGTTACCACTCTGGAATCCGTTGGTTTAGGTTTCTGTCATAATTTGACAAGTATTCCAGAATGGTTATGCGATCTCAAGTTCCCTCTTGAGGTTTTGGAATGCCCTGAGCTAAGATCATTACCAGGAGGAGTGTGGGCTGAAATTACTTCACATAAAGAGGAGAATATCTTTAACTTTCCCTACATTTTGCAAAGACTTGGGATACCAGAGGATCAGATGGATGGCTATAATTGTATACGAGTTCCACTCTTGCGTCTGCATAAGCAATTGATCAGAAAAGTACCTGTAGGTGATCCTTCACAAAGTTCTTCTACTTCCTCACAAGGTATATATATACATATTTATATAATACATATATGAAATTGGACTACCATCGTACGTGCAATGTTTTCTTTTTCATTATAATATATATCTTCTTCTTCTTGATAAAATGTTTTTTGAATTATATAAGCCGGAATTTTATGGCTATTTTCACGCCTCTTGTGTAAACCAATATCAATTCCACATTTAACATAGGTACGTGCTGGTAACCATGAAATTTTCATCGGTTTTATTTTTGTTAGTGCTATTTTACTTTCCTACTTGCACTCGAGTTAAAAATTTAAAAAAGAGAAACTTTGTTAACTTCCTTAATTTATGAGTAAGAGCAGGTCACAAGTAACTAGATAATCTGACCACAAAAGTTAATTGATCTTAAATTCTTCTTAACAAAAGGAAAAAAAAAAAAAAACCATCATTAATTCAATTCCAGAAAATAAGTTTAAGGAACATTTATGTTTAACTTTTATATATATATTTTTTTTGGGTGAAAGGTTGCTTTGCTCGGGGCTAGAAAATGGGCACGCATGTGAGGTGAAATCTGGCCGAGCATCACTTTGGCTATCCAATATGGGTGGTCTTATGGAGTTTCTGTGCTTCTTCGATCAGAAGTGTGATATTTAGGTCCTTATTTTCGATAAAGGAATCAAAGTCGCTGATCGTTTAATTGCTTATTTACGGGTTCTCATTGGCCTTAGTGTCGAGACTTTTATTGTGTGTTTAATAAGGATATGTTCCATTGTCTCTTTTATCGATTTGCTTTCTAAGTGTTCTTCCTCTCGCAAATAAGGTGTACTCTTTTTCCTGATTATAGCTTTATTCCCACTGGATTTTTCTCTAGCTGTTGGTGATATCTAATGTGATTATTGTGGCATGATCTTATGGAAACCTACCTAAGGCGTTTTCTTGTTTAGGGTTATATTGTTCTTCATGACTAGTATTGCCCTTTGACCGATTTGTATTAACTATTTATTAATAAATTTGGATGTGTTGGCATGAGATAACTCTTGTTGGTGGTGCGAACTTTGTTGGGATTTGTTTTAATGTTTTTGTGCCTTTTCTCGTCTCTTTGTGTAAACTAAAATCTTATATCACCAAAAATCTTTTATTGTTAATTGCATATATAATTTTCAGCACTTGCCGGATCGGCTTCAGTTTTCTATGAAATATTATCGAGTGTTCTATGAAAATAAAAAGGGTTCAGTTTTCATGTAACATATTTATATGTGTCCAAATACTCAATTATGTGGTCTCGCCAGCATACAACGAAGGAAATTTATGAGAAAATTAGGCCTCACTCTTCCTAGGGTAAAAGAAGTACTTTCTAAATACTATTCCCAAAAGTCAATAGTGGTGTCAAAACGGACCGGTACTAATGGGCCAATATGGACACGACATGATTACTAACTGTGTCCGGCACGATACGTCACGACACGATTAATAACAGTGCCCGACACGACACGACATGATTAGTAACAGTGTCCAGTACAGCACGGCACGATAAGTAAACGTGCTCGGACTAGCGCGACATGTGGCACGATTAAGAAAAATAATTAGTTTACAAAAAATATACTTATTTTAAATTTATTTTAATTTTTCTGGGCATAATTTTAATACAATAAATTTTAAAAAAATTAGAAAAAATTAAAATTAAAATAATATACATTATAAATATTACGTCAATTTTTAATTTTTTTTAAACAAACAATTTCCAAAATTTAATAAGGCAAAACTCACATCTAATAGAAAATCCTTAAAATGTTAAGAAGAAAAAATACAGTTAAGGTACGTGCCAATTATAACTTTTGAATTATATATTATGATATAATTTAAGTATGCCCTAATTTAGTTAGAATATACTTTAACTATAGAAATTTAAAGTAATTATCATTACTCATGTACACTCTAATGTTTCAATTTAAATTTTTTTTACGTAAAAGTTATCTAAATTTTCAAAAAATTTCTTTATAGTAGATAATAAATAATAATTTAAAATTCATAATTACTTAAAAGAAAATATGTCTAATAGTATTAAAACAACAAAATTTGAAGAAAAAAATCAATAAAGAGAACGATTATAGAACAAGAATAATAAGAGTTTGAAAATGGAAATAATTAGCCTTAAAATCATATATGATATAAAAAGTGGGCAATGTTCACAAGAATAATATAATAAAAAAATAAGCACAATTAGGCATAGAAATATCATAATACCTAAAATGGGTGCAATTAATATGAAAATAGCATAATAGTAGAAATGGGCACAATTAGGCCTGGAAATAGCACAATGTTGGAAACAAGTATGATTAGGCACGGAAAATAGCCTAATACCGAAAACAGGCACGATTAGGCATGGTAATAGCATAATACCGAAAACAGGAACAATTAGGTATGAATATAGACAAACATAATAATGACACATTAGCAGCACTATTACGACATTAAATTAGGCACTGGAACAATCACATGTCCAAAAATTCCTAGGAGTGGGTGGAGCTTGAAATGATATTGCTGCTTTTTCGAAGAGTGTGACATCAGTGATGGCATCACACATCAATTCGAATCAAAATGCCTCTTCATCTTTCGAGATTTGATTTTTGAAAATCAAATCTTCCTGCCATAATTATTTCTTCAAATGCTCTGGGTATTTAAGAGAGTGGAGCCCTATTGTTTTTACTTTTCTACTTATTCTAAAATCTCTGAAACTCTTGAGGGTGATAGAATTCTAAAGTAAGAGAACGAGAACTAAAACATTAGAGTATAAGAACTCTAAAATTTCACAAAAATCCGATCATTTGTGGCCGCCCTTTGCTTGTTCCTTCAAACTTTCCTACAAGAAAGTCTCTTTATACAGTCATCTTTATTTTCTCCATCAATCCCAGAATTTGCAGAGGTATGGTCTCCTTCTTCTTCTCGAATTTTCCATTTTTCTTGTGTTTTTTACTTCCATTGAACCGATTCTTGGACGTAGAGATGTTAGAGGCACTTTAGTAATAGAACATGTTGACTAAAAACTTAATTTTTTTAATTTTGCCTATGTCGAAGATGAACACGTTGCATTGTAAATTTGAACCGATAGAACAGATTGCATCGTCAATTCGAACACCTAGGTTTAGGGCTTTGAACAATAGATTTCTCCTTTTGCTAGGTCGCATTGTAAATTGCGGCTTTAGGATTGATCAAACTTTGAATATTGAAGTTTCTACTAGTTTGAAATGCTTCTAGATCTAGGAGTGCACCTTTGTATAAGTCGCACTTTCAGGTTAGTTTAAAATAAAATAAATGGAAAGTATACCTTAATTAAGCTCTAGCTCACATAGGATTATGACGTACTTTCCCCCCTTTTCAGATGTCTAGTAGCGAGGACTTTAGGGAGGGAAATGCGTTCTTTAGGGACTCAGAGTCAAGCTCGAGCTCATCCAACCTGGAAAAATAATTCGACATAGAAGAGCCTAATATGGAGATAATATGGACTAGGAAAGTTAGTCCTCGCATAGGATATATCTCCCTCAGGATTTGTGACCTCGTTCAATAAGGAAAACTCCTACCTACGTGGCTAGTTACTAGTATGTTGAAGATGACTGGTCGTGTGCATAAGTGAAAACTAACTACTCATGGAAGAGGAATGAAAAGCTGTGGAGTCAGTTCAATATCGACATTCAGATCAATCTTGCTACTGAGTTTAACAGGCCGCATACACCACCTCACGGACTCGCTTCATTTTCGGATGCCATTTTACGATGTGGTGTTCACCTCCTCCTTCATCCGTACATAGAATCTATTGTAGATTACTAAGAGATAATTTTTTTTTTCAATTAACCCCTGATATGTATAGGCATATCGTAGGTTTATTCATACTACACCATAGGTGCAACTTAGGTCAACCCACTCCAAAGGAGTTCGTATGGTTTTACTATGTCAAGTTCAATCCATCTGACGTTGGATTTTACTATGGAAGCTAGTGGACTGGCTTTATTCTAAAGTCAGTCGATAATGTCCGGAGTAACATGGGGAAGTAGAAGGAGGGCCTCTTCTACTTCGAATATACCGATAATGGCTTCTTCCAGCATCCGATTAAGTTAAAATTCTCCTCACATTTAAGTTTTAAAGTTTAGCTCGCACTCTGATTGGTCTTCTTTTCCCACAACCAACAGGGAGCGACCAGATCTCAACGTGGAGCAGTTCAAATGCATTGAAAAGATCAACGAGCTGCCAGTTGAAGAGTTTAACTGGAAGACCCTTTCCACTACTGAGAACTTGGTCTCATGCAAGCTGTGCCCGAAGGGCATAAGCCTGCCTGATTTTGCCAACAAATCGCGAGCAGCATCGAGCCAGGTGAAGAAAAAAGATTCTGCAGTACCCTCAAGTTTGGAAAAAAGGCGAGCTCCTCCCGCGGTGTCGAAGAAGCAGAAGATGACCACTTCTCCCTAGGCCGCACCTACAGAAGGTATATTTGGTTGTTTATTTTTGCTCGCAATTGAATTGTTTAACTAACTCGTCGTTTTATGTAGACATGTCTCACCTTGCCAGTAAAATGTGGGCTCCTCCACGGAAGGTCCCCGCTCGCTCAAAGAAGCTGGAGGCTCATCGAAAATGACTACGACCCCTTCTGCCTGCTAAGAAGATGAAGGCGGCTCTAGATCAAACTCCAAGCGAGCCAACACTAGCAGCTTCCCAAGCGAGTTATGATGCTGTAGCGAAGTGACCTGAGAAGAGCCTACATCAGAGTCCTCGAGGGATCCATTGGAACCCATCGAGCAAACTAGTGAGGTCACGGACCTGCTCTCTTAGCTCCCTATGAACGTCACTCTTCCTGTGGCCTTTATTGACAAATTCTTACCTAACGCGGACTGGGAGACGATCAGGCTGTTGAAGCCGATTCAAGTCTTCAAGTCCACTATGAGGATTCTGGCCAATGTAAGCGATCTTCAATCTTTTTACTTTATTTTTTTATGCATTTTTTTTTGTACTGATCGCTTTTCACTTTTTAGACTGCTACTTCGGCTATAAATGCTTTTGACAAGGTCCTCATAAGCATAAAGGAGAGCGAGAATCATCCGAAGCTCCTGAGAAACCTTAGTGTTGAACATAAGAAGCTGCAGCGGTACCACAATGTGGGCTGTTCCGAATTTTAATATGTAATATATATTATTTTTTTTATGCGGGCTAAGTCCTGACTTTTGTAATTACACTGCTCATATGCAAGATTTTTATATATGAATTGAACTTTTGCACTTGTCTATTTTTAATGAAAATTTCATTTCTGCATTATCGCTAACTTAAATAAATAAGCTAGGTCGATCTTTACACGAATGTGATTTCAAATCCATCTTAACTTGATAAAAAGCTAATTGGATAGGTTAGGTGACTTCTGAAAATAATAAACGAGAGAGATGTGAGCTGAGTAATTACCAAATGTTGCAAGTCTCCTTTTCAGAAGTTCCTTATTATATACAAGTATAGGGATGTTTCATTTAGAACTTTGGCTGTTTTGTGTAGTCGCTTATCGTTCATAGGGAGACATCACGTTATACGACATATTAGGCATGAAGCGAGGAGGAAGATTTAGCGATCTTCGAAATTTCAAAACTTCTGTTTAAAAATTCTACTCCTCTTAAGCGGTCAGTGTCCTAGACCTTTAGAAAGCAAATAGGAGATGGATATCTAACCTTGTTTTATGGTAGTGATGCAAACTACCACGGAACTCTTTGTAGAATAGGTTGAATAGTTTTTTTTTTTATTGATGAACTCTGAGGATGTACATCTCAAATCATTGGACTATTGATAATAGCGACGTAGATGTTCTGCATTCCATGCGTGGTCGATCTTTTGTCCTCTAATTTGTGCTAGCTTATAAGTGCTAGGTCGAATTATAGCATCAATTTCATAACAGCCTTCCCAAGTTGGGACAAACACGCCTACTCCTGGTTTCTTCGAGCTTGG
This sequence comes from Parasponia andersonii, assembly GCA_002914805.1. Lineage (NCBI taxonomy): Eukaryota > Viridiplantae > Streptophyta > Magnoliopsida > Rosales > Cannabaceae > Trema > Trema andersonii. Next base: position 227,247 of record JXTB01000518.1, on the reverse strand, counting down.
CACTACATGTCGCAGTACTAGATCTCCAATGTCGAACTCTTATTTTTTTACTTTTGAATTATAGTAGCAAGCAGTACTTTGCTGATAAGATGCGACCCGTAACTGCGATTGCTCGCACTTTTCTTCTAACACGTCAAGTTCGATCCTCATCAGCTCGTGATTTTTGTTGTGTTGATAGGTAGATCTGCGAAGTGAACTTGCTCCAATTTCAACTGAAACCATCGTCTCATACCCATATGCCAAGAAGAACAAGCCTCTCACCGGTTCTAGTGCGAGCGGTTGTTTGATATGCCTCAAGAACTTCAGGTAGCATATCGGGCCATGCTTCTTTGTGGCTATACAATTTGGTTTTAAGGTTTTGTTTGAGGATCTTATTTACAGCTTCGACTAACCCATTTGACTGAGGATGGACCGCTGCAAAGAAGCTCTTCTTAATTCCAAGATTATTGCAAAATTCATGAAACTCTTCACAGTCGAAATATTTCCAATTATCTGAGACGATTCTATGGGGCACACCGTAGCGACAAACAATGGACTTGTATACAAAGTCGGTTATTCTCCTCACAGTTATGGTTGCAAGTTCGTCAGCCTCTATTCACTTCGTGAAGTAGTCAACTAAGACCACGACGAATTTGAGACGTCGTCGTGCAAGAGGTAAAGGCTCAATAATGTTGATGCTCCACACAGCAAAAGGCCAACAACTGATCATTGATGTTAATTGAACGGGATAGGATTTGGGCATTGTTGCGAAGCATTGACATTTATTGCATTTTTGAGTGAATTCCATTGTGTCCTTTTTCATCGTCGGCCAGTATATACCCTTGCCTGAGGATTTTTTGGCCAAAGCTTGCCCCACAAAATGATTTTCAAATATTCCTTCATGGACTTCTTGCATAATGTAGAGTACTTTTTCATCATCTACACATAACAACAATGGCAAGCTGAAGCTTCTTCTATAAAGCTTTCCATAGTAGATCTAGTAGCATGCAGCTTTTATGCGAAGTCACCTCGCACTTTATTTATTTTCTTGGAGGTCGCCATTTTTCAAATAGTTTATGATTGGTTCTATCCATGAGGGTTTCTGGGCGATCTGCAATGTCGCATTGGGATTGTCTTCGATGCTTGGTTTGGCGAGGAAATCTATTGACACAACCTTCAAGAGTTCATCATCTTTAGTTGAAGCCAGTTTTACTAAGGCATCTATACGGCTATTTTGGCTTTGAGGTATCAACTTAATGTTGTTGGCAAATTTTACTAGAGAAGACTATGTGCTTTTTGAAGGTAAGCTACCATTTTTCTTCCTCGAGCTTGTTAATCTCCAATGACCTTGCATACTACAAGCTATGTATCTTTATCTCTTTGATTTTCTTTTCTTTTCCTTTTTTTTGTGTGTTTTTGTGGGGCTTTTATTTTGTTTTATTTTTCTTCGTTGTTCATCGCTAGCAATGTGCAGCTCGTTGGTTATGGTTTTTTGTGCTTTTTGGGATTGGTTCAGCTTCGGCTCTCTTTTGCTTTGTTTTCCTTTGAAGGTCTATCTTCGTTTGCTTTGCTTTGTTTCTTTTTTTCTCTTTTTTTTTCTCTATTTTTCTCTTGAGGTCTTTTGTGATTTTTTTTGCATTGTGTGCCAATTTTTGGCCTTTTATGGCCTTTGTTGGTCGTTCTTTGTTGTCAAGTTATGTCAAGTTAGCTCTCCTTTTGTGCCCCTTTGCTCAGGTTTCGTGCTTTTTTGGGCTTTTTTTAGGCTTATTTTTGGTGAATATTTGTATGTACTTTTCGTGGCGCTAGGGTTGCGCTTTTCTTTATTGTCTGCTTTGTGCTTTTGCCCGCTTTTCCCTTTGCGGGTCACGGTTTTCAACACGCGTCTGCTATTTGCTTGTGTCGTCGCCTTTTTACTGTGTTCTTGGTTTCGTTTTGCAGTGGTTGTGTGTTTTGACATTGCGCGGTCTTAATGGTTCTTCTTCCCTGTTTTTGGTTTTGTCGGGTACGGGGTCTGTTCCCGTTTGCTTTTTACTTTTTGGAATTCGTGCTCGTAGGTTTTAGTCCATTTGAACTTCTTGGGGTCTTTCAGTACTGTTAGGATTATGCTCTAAAAGTATTTATTATTTATGGATATTTATTGAATTTTTCTGATGTTTGGTAAAGTTATAATTCATCCATAGTATTTGTGATAATATTTTGATTATTAGTACAGTAGTAAATATCATAAGGGTTTTATGATTTATTTATTAGAATAAAATTGTAATAAAGTTATTTATTAAATTTAAGACATATTTTCTTTAATTAAATTAAATAAGATTGGTCACAACTAATAAGAAAAGCTGGACACTTCTCTAGGATCGTGTTGAAAGGCTTTGTGCATTTATAGTGTATCTTAATCTATATTGGTATGAACAAGTGCAAAGGTCTTGGTGTGTAAACATTGAACATGAATCATGTGATATATGTTCTTGTAATAAATATCGTTAACAAGAACATAATCTCACAAAATAGATGATTAATGCATATCTTTTTTAATCCTGAAATAGGTGATGAACTCGTGTTCATGATTTGTATTGTTCGAGATGTTAAAAGGTATGAATTAAGAAATTGATGATTTAAACCCTGGCATTTTGGTAATACATTAATATTATGAGCATTGAGAATATATGTTTATAGATATAGAATCCACAACTCTATTGAATAGAGAAGTGAATATCGCCTTAAAAAGCTATAAGAACTTGGATAATTTGAATCTTAGCTAAGTAATTAATCAAATTCGATATTTTATTAATTAAAGACCTTCTGTAAGTCTGATCATCTATTAGATATAGTATTGTAAAAACGAACTGATAGCAAAATAGTAATTTTATCTAGCTCCAATTATCGGTATTCATGTAAGGATACACATGCACATGTTAATTATCTAATGGACATAGTTTTAATTATAAGCTATTTTGTGATATTTATTTAATTCAAGAATGGAGTTTGGACTCATGTGGAATAAGTTTATAACTAATAGTATAAGCCCAATTGTATTAAGAGTTAATTGTAATCGATCTTTGTCTGTTGGAGCTTGAATTAAATAAGTCCATTTGGGTCCCCAACCTATACCAACATCTTGGGCTACATGAGATCAATTGAGCTTAAACGATTTTATGGGCGATTACATAAAAAGGCAGAAAAGGCTAGACTGATGGGTGGCTATTAAGGCCCAACTCACTACTAATTTAGTAGCAATTTTTGGCTAGCACATGGCCCCTAAGGCTGGCCGAAAATCCTCTCAAGGGAGGAGTCTTATATAAACTCCCCTCCCACTTTTTTCTTTGGATAGTGATTCAGTTTTGACAAAAATATTTGTTTGCTGGCTATACAGAAAACTGAGAGAAAAGTGAGAAAAAGAAATTCTTAGAGCCACCATAGGCGGCCATTGGAGTTCTTGTATTCTCACTAGAAGTTGATCAAGATCAAGGTACCCACCCACCTCTGTAGTTACAAGGTTGGTGCATAGGAAGGAAAACTCACTAAAAAATTTGTTTTCCATACTTCTGCTCATCTTTGATTTTATCACGTTTTTCGTAAATCCTTCTTTTTGGCTTGTTCTTGATCATCCAGTTCTTATATGCATGTTTATGTTGGGAATATGCCCTAAAAAGCAATTTCTTTATTTGTCATTTTAAACAATGTTTATTGGATTTAAGTGTTATCTATTTGTTATTAATAAATTCTGCAATATATCCCAATAATATACATGTGATGTTTATGTTTTCTATTATACAGACATCTAAAAGTTTCCATGACTAATAATGAGTAATAAAGAATTATTTATGTGAAGTGTTCACACGTGAGGGACTAAATTCTTTATTTTATTATATCTAAATAAAAGTTTCACATTCTGCAAATAAAAATAGAATACTTTATTTTACCATAATATATAGTGTTGTTTATTTCAACGGGATTGATGAAGTCCCTAATCATCGAAGTGTTTGACTTCGGATAGAAATACTAGTGCGTTATAAGAAAGTTATAAATACATTAAATTGGACCAAGTGAAAATAGAATTTGAGGTTAAGTCCCGTAACTTAATATTCTATCTTTAACTAATCTAGTACTATTGCAAGATTACTTTAATCCTAGTGATTGTCGGACTTGCTTTCATGAGTTTTATCTTTTTGACTTACTAAAGGATTAGTTCTGTTCTATAGTTCGAACTCTAGTCTAGCTCACACATAGCCCAATACTAATTAAATGGTCAGTTGAGCCCAATAAACCCATTAGGGTTTAGACTTCTCTAATACTTAAGCGAAAAGTTCTCTTAAGCCTCTGTGAGAAATCCCATATTCATTCACGGCCGCCGAGGAAGAGATACCCATAGTCGTAGATATGTAGTCAAGGAGAAGGAAGAGTGCCTTCCGGATCGTCTGCTCATCTCTAGTTGGGAATCAAGAAGATGCCTACACACTGGATTATTTAATGGGTTCCAAAGAATAGACTGGAAGGTTCAAGGTTTTATCTAGACTAAGATCCATAAATTAATTTATGTTAGATCAATAATCCTATGTTTTGTTTTGTAAAGTTTGAAGAAAAAATTTAAAATACCAATTCCGTTACGTTTTTGATTTGTTTATAAAACTGTGAAAATTGCTTTTGGTAAAATTGTTTTTCGAATTCAATTTTCAGAATTTCCAGTAATTTGTGATTTTTAGATGAGTTTGCTCTCTAGGGTTCTATAAATGATTAATTGATTTTTTTCTTACGATGATAAATGGATATCAAATTTTATGTTATGGATAGTTTATAGATTTATTAGTTTTATGAACCTTAGCCATGGTTATAGAATTTTATGATATAATTTTTTTGTTAGAACTGTAACAAAGAGGGGTGGTCTATTATTACCATGCTTTTCTCCTTGATAGATTTCTAGGAATTATGTTTTTTCTATACTCGAAAATTGTAAATCTTAGTTTATGTAATTTTCTTGGAAGAACAACAACCGTGGAAAAGCTTGAAAGACTAACAATAAAGGAAGAAGATGAAGATGGAAACTCTTGTTTCCTATTTTTCTTTTTTCGTAATTTTTATTTTCTATTTATTGTTTTTTATTTATTTTCACTAATTTATTGAAAAAAAAAATGTGGTGGGAGGGGGGAGGGGGGTGCACGGCCTTGAAAAAAATGAAATTTGAAGATTTGAAGATCAAGATCATCAATTTAATTCCAAAATTTTGTAATCTCTTTGTTGCTTTTGGCTTTAGTAGCATGGTTGTGATCTTGACTTTGACTTTATAGCTACTCAAACATTTGTTTCTCTTCCTTTTTATCTTTGTAGTATGTGAGATTCATCTAAAATGGATGCTTAAGTCTTATGGATGACCCTTGTTGTTATTTGTTTTTGCTTCAAAGCTCAGGCTGTGTCTCCTTAGAACTTGACCTTTGACCCAAATGATCTAAGAGCCTTGAAGACTTCATGGCAGATTCAAAAACTGTGATTGATGGGTGGGGAAAACACATTCCTCATCCAATTGTTGCTGTAATTAGGCAGGCATCAAATTTAAATCTTCATCATCTCTGGGATTGAACAGTTGTGTTAACATTGCAAGAATCATAACAATAGAGCTAGTGAAGAAGAGACTAAACTCACTGATAACTCTATGATAACTCTTCTGCACTTCGCATACTGAAGCTTGCAGTGAACTACTTCTCTAGTGATCTTTTACCGTCACTAGGTAATTGTAGTTCATTGGACCACCTTTTTTCTCAAAACAAATTATATTACTGGTGGGATATATGGGGCGATATTTTGGCTGCAAAAGCTGACACAGATGAGCCTTGAAGATAACTGGCTTTTTGGGCCATTAAGCACAAGAATTGGTAACCTCACTAATCCTTAAATAGGTTTTCAAGAATTATTCCAGATATTTTTCACTACTTTGAAAAGTTATATTATTTTGTAGCACATTCAAATAGTTTTGTTGGGCTCATACCCCATTCCTTGTTAAATTCTCCCACTCTTACTTTGCTCAATGTGAGAAACAATACCTTGGAGAGTCCAATAAATCTTAATTGTTTGGCTATAGTTAGTTTGATTTCTATTGATTTAGGTGGGGAATCGGTTCAGTGGGCCTGTTCCGGATAACCTTCCATCTTACCAAAATTTGAACAACGTAAATCTTGCTTGTAAAGACTTCATAGGCCAAACCCAAATCCCCGATAGTTCCAAGAATTTCTAGAGTCTTTATCACTTATCCCTTTAAATAACAGCAACTCTAATCTTTCCTCTGCCCTCAGAATCTTACAGCAGTGTGAGAATTTTACTGCTTTGGCACTAAGTTTGAACTTTCGTAACAAGGAGTTGCCTGCACATCTTGCTTTCCATTTTGGTAAGCTGAGAATTCTCATCATTGCCAATTGTGGACTCAGAGATTCATTACTACACTGGTTGAGTAGAAGCAGCAAGTTAGAGTTGTTGGACATATCATGGAACCACTTATATGGAACAATTCCAGTCTGGGTTTGGAAATTTTAAGTTGCTCTTTTACTTGGACTTATCAAACAACTCATTCACTAGAGAGATCCCAGAAAGCATAACTTGGTTACGAAGTATCACACTGGAGGAACGTTCCTTGGATTTCCCAATTTACGTGAAGAGGAATTTGTCCACAAAAAGATATGAATACAATAAGCTCTGGAGCTTTCCACCAATTCTTGATCTAAGTAACAATGGTCTAAGTGGACCAATCTGGCCAGAGTTTGGGAGCCTGAAAAAGCTTCATGTTTTAGATATGAAGACCAATCCCAAGTGATTTATCAGGTATAAAAAGCTTAGAGGTACCGGATTTGTCTCACAACAGACTTTCTGGGACAATTCCATCTTCCTTTATAAAACTCAGCATTCTTTCAAAGTTTAGTGTTGCTGACAATCAACTGCACAGAAAGATCCCTTCAGGAGGTCAGTTTTCAATCTTTCCTAATTCAAGCTTCGAAGGAAATATTGATTTATGTGGTGATCATTTTATTCCTTGCCCAACAAAACCATATTCCAAGTCATGAGCAGCCCATTGAATCAAGAAGTAACACAAGTTTTGTTAATTGAATGGCTGTTCGAGTTCCTTTTTGGTTTGTTTTCGGAGCTGCCTTATTTCGTACTGCTTCTAAGATTTCGGATCACTGCATATGTTTTAGATTTTGTGCTCTTTAAAGCATATTTGTTTTGTAATAAATACTATTATATAGGAAAATTTGCTAAAATTGTCTATTCAATTTAGTAAAAGACTCTTTTACTAATATACCTAATTAAATAAGTTATAAAAGAAGAGGCAAAATCTAATGACATGGCAATAGAAAATTACTCATTTGTGATTTTATATTTGGTAAGAGAGAGGGAGAGTGTCACGACCAGAAATCCAAGGCCATAACTTTTAGTAATTTTGAGTGTAAATTAATATAAATAAAGAATTAGTAAAAATTCAAAAAAAAAATCAAGTACTTGGATTTTTCATTTTAGTCTTCAAATCATTAGAAGTTCTATATAAAAAGAGGGTTCATCTTTGGTTTAGTATATCAAGAATTGACTCGAATGAACAATCATCTAAAAAGGAGGAAAGTAGACTCGGAAGCTCAGTAGAAGAACCATTACCTCATTTAATAAACTTTTTTAGTGATAGAAAGTCTCTGTATGGTTAGTTTAATCTAAAACACCTTTGCAAATCATATATGTATGTATAAATAAAAATCTTCAAAACCGATAGCCTGTATGCACATACATATATATACAGATATATAAAAAAAGCATGACATCCGAAAATCAATCAGTCCATAAGTACATGATACAAATCCACTCATATTCATGAGTTTACCACCTTTCATCAATAGAAACCAAGGTATTGGCACTATGTGTGCCATACATCTAACCTGACACCTAGCCCATAACCGGAGAGGACATCCGTGTATCGCCTACTAAACCTATGGAGCAACTGCATTGCCTACGCCTGCCAAATGGAGAGGTAATCAAAAGAAAAACTGCGCGCGGGTTGATGGACTCTGCACCGTCAGTAGGCCTATAGCTGTAACGCTTCCTAGCTTAACCATATGACTATGTCAGTCAAACTAAGAAGTATTATTCTTTCATAAACCATATTTTTAGTTTTATAAAAAGGTGGGCCAAATTTAAACTTTTTAAGCTTTAAAACAAAAGAAACTGTGTGGCATTACTTTTTGAAATTGTCTTTATAAAATATACAACTAAAAACTCCGTATCAGTTTATCTTGCCATCAGCAGTAATATTTTCAACAGACCAGAATAATAAAATACAAAAAAAACACCACCCACAAGTCAAACTTGTCTACATCTGTATGACTGTGGTAATAAGAAAGTGTGTTAGTCAACCAGCAACTCTATACATCATATATCTCCTCACCTGTATCACAGGAACTAAATGAGCTAATGCTCAGTAAGTAAAGATCATGCATGCTCATAAATGTGTTTCATGCATAAACTTTATTGAAATTCTCATTATACTCTTTCTTTTATAACTTTTCATTTTGATGCACTTTTCTTAGAAAACATTTCTTTATAGGGCCCTTGAGTATATTACAAAGTCGCGACAGTCGGTAGGCCATGCCCACCTGTGTGGGAAGGAAACACATGGCCAATGTGAACCATACCTACCTAATGCAGACCGACTAAGTAATGCACCCAATAAATCTCATAGTACAATACTCAGTCCCGACAGTCGGTAAGTATTGCCCACCTATGCGGGAAGGATACTTGTGCAAACCATACTTACCCAACGCAGACAGACTAAACACTATACTTAAAACATATCTCATAAAATCAGTACAAAGGTACTAATTTAAATCCAATGTGTGAAAAATTTCACTTCTTTGAAAATCATGCTTAAATAATCATGCCATGCTTATGTCTTTCATAAACAAAATAATAATATATAAATAATATATACTTGAAATAATACACATAAGCATATAGGAAAATATCTTGTATCTATTACTATTCTTGTGGTGTAGTTAAAATAAATCTTTACTTACCTTGTGTCTGGTAGAAAAGATAGTGGAAAGGGTCAGTATCCTCTGTGGCAAGGTGTATGGAAGATCTGATATCAATTTTATTACTAAGATAATCACCATATTGTAAAATGCTTAAAGAAAATAAACACAAGACTGAATCACAACTTTTACAAAATAAGGAAGCCTAATCATAAAATGAACCAAAATGTCACCTACTTTCATAAAAACTAGTCTATTTGGTTCTAAATAGTACCATTTGGTTTTAAAAACATTTGAATAGCACCTTACCTATTTTTAGGATATCCCCACATGATTAAAATCATGGTTTAAGACCTGTAATAGCATTCAACAATCCAATTCCCATATATAGAACTCAAAGAGGATCATTTAAAGCAACCTAAGCGTACTTGGATTCTTTTCAATTTGGGCAAAGTTTAAAACCAATTATACAATTGTGTGTCATAATAACCAGCCACCAAATGAGTGAAATAAATAATAGGATCCATAAAATATACACTCTAAGTTTAGAAAATCAGATTAAAAATAGAAAAATATAATCTACCACACATGAAAACACTTAAATCCATAACTAGCACACTTTAGGGCTTTAAGTCTTAACTTTGATCCTCCACTTAAATTCTATTCTTCCAGCAATGTATAAGGTTTCCTAGGACCTCTATTTATCAAATAAAAGCTTTAATTTAAGAGATAAAGTAAAAGAAATAAATTACCAATTCTAAATTCCAAATTGACCTATCTTGCTTTATTGAGCTCCAAATTGAGTTCTACCATTTGGAAACTCTTGGAAATGGTTAAGAGGAGGTGAGAGAAGTCTAAAAATGGGTGGGAGAGTTTCTGGTAGTGGCTCAAGAGAAATGAGAAGAAAATGACCAGATTTAGACTAAAAGTGATACTTAATGACTAAGAAATAGCATAACTTAAGTTCTAAGGGGTATTTTAGGAATTTCGCACCTTACTTTCTATGTGTCCAGCTCTAAAACATCCTTAGCATACTTACCACCTTGCTGGTCCATCCTATATACCCAAGTGTTGTAACGATCCGACTCTTTCTGACCATTAACTACTTACCTTCTTAGCTTAAAAAAAATATTAGATGTTGAAAAATTCATAAATTTTTTTTTTAAATTTCTTTTTAAGAGATTTATATTCATAACTAACAATTTACTTAAATTTTGAAAACAAGTAAATGCTTCTCAATGGTTTAATCCCCTTTATTTAAATTGATTATAAACTTTTTATTAAGGTGATTTAAATAATGCGCATCCATAAAGGACTCCCAGGTGAGGAGGGGGGTCACATATAGACCACTTAAGTCCCAAGCTCTCTTTAGATAGTTTAGGTCTTTTTGACGGAACCCCTTATGTTTTGCATTTATTTAAATCAAAACATTTTCTCTTTTATATCTAAAAAACGTTTGTTTAACTTCTATTAAATCGAAATACATTTTCAAGTCTAATTTGATTAAAACATGCATTACCAAATAAAATGCCAAGTTATAAGTACGTTTTCAATTAATATCAAGCTTAGATAATTGAAATCTTTTGTCTCATAATAAAACATATGCGGAAGAAATTTTAATGGCGGTATTCCATTGCCCGTGCCTCGCATCATTCCCGCCTCAATTTCAGCTAACCCATCAATCAAATCAGAGGTTTCTTTCTTTTGGTACCTATAGCATGGATACTCATAAAATATGAGCTTTCGCTCAGTAAGTATAATGAAATTCTCACAAAACATATTACTTATGAACAAATAATTCTCTCTTTTTTTCTTGAAAGTTCAGTTATATTGTTTTATGAAATCATTACTTTATACTTTATTATAAGATATTGTATCATGATTTTATCTCATTCTTGATTATAAAGTCTTTTATCTTTCTTATGGGTTCTGGTGTACGTACCGAGTGTACACTACCAAATGGGGAATCAGGAGAGCTACCCAACTGAAAATACTCACGGTCATAATCTTAACATACTTTTCCTCAGGAATCCTCATTTAGGGGAGGTGGGTCTTATCTTCCCTCGGACATCCTCACCTAGTGGAGGTTGGTACGACACCTTTAAATTCTTCATCTTATTTAGTCCCTTTTTTTTTTAATATGAGTGGATACGCTTCAATGAACCCAAACTTATATTCAACTATCGTAGCATTTCCTTTATTAAAGTATGTTGTAGTATGATAATATTAAAGTAAGCATACATCATTTTTTTTTATAGCATAGGAAAAGTATCTTTATAAGCATATATTATACATAGGTCATAATAATAATATAAAGGCAAGTTAATACATGAAATTAATTCAAACATATCTTACTGTAAACATGAAACATGTTCAACCATCCATGCCATAGGTGAAATTGTACTTACCTCGTAGTATGATTGTTCTAGTTCCACTCGTTAATTATGTACGTCTAGATCGAAATTTGCCCTGACGTATATATAATCTATTTGTTAGAAAAAATTTAAACTGGCCTAATACTTTGTTTTTTTTTTATTATTTTTATTATTATTTTTTTCATTATTACATATATATATTTTTTTCTCTACTTACTTAGTGGGCTTAAAATATTTAAGACTCAGTCTTGATCTAGCATAAAACTTCACTTTTGAGAAACAATGTCACACTATATTCATTGACTAATTTATACTTTTACTTAGATGGATGATATTTGATTCTCCTTAACCTTGATCATAGTGATCTTTTTAATCTATCAATAATTTGGTTGTTGATTTGACTAACATCATCTTAAATTAATTAAGTTTCCTTAATTCTATTTCTTTTCATCAAATACTTTGAATTATTCTTGATTAATTTCTTTATTCGTAATTAAGGGTCATAATATAATAATTGAGTCAACCATACTAAGGGATATATAAATTTAATATCTAAAATCATACTCGGACTAAATATTATTTGGTATTGATCGCGCTTTTTAGGCCTATCACTAAGTTAGGCAAAATACAATTAGAGGCATACCTTACTTATTTCCTATAATTGATTTCATATCTTAAATTTAAGTAAATCTTTTCTTATTCCAATTAGAGATCTAAAATATATATATATATATATATTTTATTCTTATATCAAATTTTCAACCCAATATTTCAAGTTTTATAATTTATATTTTTGCCCATAATCTTAAGATTTCTAACATTTATGCCATCTAATGGTAAATATTAAGTTATATCTCTTTTTTTTTTTAAGATTCTTCTTTTAATTACTTTTTACACTTTATAATAGTCTTAAAACTGCCTAATATAACTTTCTCATATATTTTATCCATATTTTGTCGAAATTACACTTTTGACCCAAATACTCAAAGTTTTTGCATTTTAGTCCTTCTAACTTTTGAGCAAACATCTTTAATTTTTGGAAAGCATTTCTAATGGGTAAAAATCTATTCTTAAGGATCTAAGTATAAAACAATAAGCTTGGTTTATTTTCATGCATATTTTATTTTAGGGTCTTATACTTAAAAATCTTCCATTTTTCGTATTTAGTCATTTTAATTTTATTATTATTATTATTATTTAGCATTTATTATTATGAAGTATTCATATTTAGAGGTTTAAGAAATCAACAAAATAAGTTTAAACGTAATATAAATTATATAACATCTAAAAATGGTCAAATATGTTATTACCTATTTATTCTTTTATATAATCACATAACAAGCAAGGTGAGAGAAAAAAATTACCTTCTAAGCTTGATTCTTCTTTCTCACATCTCCACCACAAAACTAAGTGCTCTCTACTTTTGATTATAATTCTTAGTTTCTAGAGTCGATGGGTCAAAGATTATAGCTCTTGTAGATTTGGAAGAAAGTGAGGTAGAAAGAATTTTTTTTTTTTTTTGAGAAGGAATAATTGGAAATATGAAGATAGTTTTGGCTAAGTAATTTGAAAGGTTAAGCATGGATTTGAATTGCCAAATGNAAAGAACATTTCCACTATGATTTCCTTTTTCCCTACCTTTTGAATTACCCATTAACTTTATCCCTTTCCTTTTCTATTCCACTCATTTAAAGTTATTACCTTCCTAAGGTAAAACTTTATTACTTTTCATCTTTTTCTATAATTTATTTTCCACCTTTAGATTAATATACTTAAATCCTAGCCATTCAAAATATGGCATGGTACTATTTTGGTGCAACCATTAACTTTAGATTATAAAATGTAACAATTTTAATGTGACATAAACATGTCACATTTTTAATTAGATTATATTGATGTACATAATATAATTATTGTAAAATAAATTTATTATTAAGGAAAACTAACTTAGAAATTATAAGTTAAAATGATGATTGACTATGGTTTTCTCACGTAATAAAATTTAATATTAAAATAATACTACATACATAATTTCAAATATTTGTGAATACAAACTTAATAAAATTCGATACTAAGTATATAATACTTCTACTAATATTACAAGTATAAAGATTTCTAGGGGGTGACAATCTCCCCTACTTCTAAAATTTTTGTCCTCGAAAATTAGAATAATTCTTGGTATTTTTCCTTCATCTCTTCTTCTCGTTCCCAAGTAGCCTCTTCCATCTTGTGGTTTTGCCATAATACCTTAACTAAAGGTATGGTCTTGTTTCTAAGAGTCTTTTCTTCACGAGCCAAAATCTTTACCCGTTTCTCCTCATATGTCAAGTCCTCGTGAACTTCAATAGGTTCATGCTTCAATATATGTGACGGATCTGAGATGTATTTTTTCAGCATGAATACATGGAACACGTTATGCACTGATGCTAGTTCAGGCAGTAAAGCCAACTTATAGGCTAATTTTCCAATACTAACTAAAATTTCGAATGGTCCAATGTATCTTGGACTCAATTTTTCTCTCTTTCCAAACCGCATTACTCCCTTTATTGGTACTATTTTGAGAAAAACTGTGTCTCCCACTTGGAATTCTAACGGAGTTATCCGCTTGTCTGCATAGCCTTTCTGTCTACTCTGAGCAGTTTCTATCCTTTTTCTAATTTTTTGTATAGCTTCAGTAGTTTCCTTTATGAAATAAGTGGTTTTCAAATGTTTCTCCCCTGGTTCAAACCAATGGATTGGGGATCTACATCATCTTCCATAAAATGCTTCATAAGGTGCTGCCTTGATTGAGGCCTGGTAGTTGTTATTGTAGGAGAACTCTATCAATGGAAGCTTTTTATTCCATGCTCCTTTAAAGTCC
>JXTB01000518.1:199024-212365 GCA_002914805.1 Parasponia andersonii | reverse complement strand
ATATCCTCTTGTAAGGGCTTAGGTAAAGCTTTTATTGACATTAGAGTTGAAGTTATTTTTCTGCTTAGTGCATCTGCAACCCTATTTGCCTTACCTGGGTGGTACAAGATTTCACAATCATAATCCTTCACTAACTCAAGCCATCTACGTTGCCTAATGTTCAACTCTTTCTGAGAGAATATGTACTTCAGGCTTTTATGATCGGTGTAGATTCGACATTGAGCTCCATATAAGTAGTATCGCCAAAGTTTGAGAGTGAATACTACAGCAGCAAGTTCTAGATCATGAGTTGGATAGTTTTTCCCATGCTCCTTTAATTGTCGAGAACCATATGCTACGACCTTTCCATTTTGCATTAGTACTACTCCTAGTCCCAGCTTTGATGCATCACTATAAATGTCGAACTGCCCTTCGTTTGATGGGATGGTAAGTATAGGTGCACTAGTAAGCCTATTCTTTAACTCTTGAAAGCTTTCTTTACACTTCTCCGTCCATTCATATTTCTTTCCTTTTTTTGTAAGGGCTGCGAGGGGAGCAGCGAGCTTTGAAAATCCTTCTATAAATCTTCAGTAATAGCCAACTAATCCCAAAAAACTTCTCACTTCAGTCATGGTTTTGGGTGCTAGCCAATTATTCACTGCCTCTATCTTGGAAGGATCTACGGTAACTCCTTCCTTTGCAACCACATGTCCTAAGAAATAGACTCGGTCTAGCCAAAATTCGTACTTAGAGAATTTGGCATAGAGGCGGTGTTCCCTTAACTTTTGTAATATGAGTTTGAGGTGTTGTTCGTGTTCCTTATGAGACCTTGAGTAAATCAAGATATCATCGATAAAGACTATGACAAATTTGTCTAAGTATTCCTTGAACATTCTGTTCATCAGGTCCATAAATGCCGCAGGAGCATTGGTTAGCCTAAAAGACATCACTAGGAACTCATAATGCCCATATCGTGTTCGAAAGGCAGACTTCGGAATATCACTCTCTTTAATTCTCAGTTGATGATAGTCCGATCGCAAATCGATCTTTGAGAAAACTGCAGCTCATTTTAATTGATCGAACAAGTCCTCTATCCTTGGCAAGGGATATTTATTCTTCATGGTCACTTTATTCAATTCTCTGTAGTCGATACACATTCTGAATGTTCCATCTTTCTTCTTCACAAATAGCACAAGTGCAACCCATGATGAGTGATTTGGTCGGATAAAACCCTTGTCTAACAACTCTTGTAGTTGAGTTTGTAGCTCTTTAAGCTCAGCAGGTGCCATCCTATAAGGTGCTTTGGAAATTGGGGCAGTACCAGGCAGTAATTCGATCTCAAAGGAAACTTCTCACTCCGGCAGTATTCCTGGCAGATTATCGGGAAACACATCAATGTACTCCTTGACGATGATTACATCTTCTGGCCTCTTCTCTTCTTCTTTACTCTTATCTAGAATATTAGCTAAATATCCTAGACACCTGTTACTCAACATTCTCCTTGCTTGCATCGCTGAGATCATCACTCAAGGTTGCTTCTTAGTATCTCCATTATAAGTGAACTTTTCTTCTCCTAGAGGTTTGAACGTGCTTCAACTTCGAGATTTAATGTTAGCATTATACCTTTCTAAGAAGTCTATTCCTAGAACGACATCATAATCAGTCATTCCTAGGATGACTAGGTCAGCATACAGCTCCCTAGTAGCTATAATTATTGGAACATGTCTTATCCAATAATTTGTTGCCAAAGTTTCACCTGAAGGTAGAGCTACATTTAAAGTTCTAGTCATTCTATCACTATTCTGAGCCATTCTTTTGGAAAACACATGTGACACAAAACAATGCGTAGCACCAGAATCAAACAAGACATATGCATTTTGAGTGGCAATAGATAGCTGACCTATGACCACATTAGAGGTTCCCACATCTGCATTCTCCCTTGTAAAGGTGTAGACTTGGGCAGCGATTTCTGGAGGTGCCTCCAATCTTCCTTGACCAATTTGGGGTCCTTCAAATATGATCTGCATATTGTGAATTTGAGGTCCTTGTGGCTTAGACGTGGTTGGTAGGTTAGCTTGATTCTGTTTACTGTATCAATTCTTAGCATAATGACCCTCCTTGCCACAGAGGTAATAGGTGTTTGAGCCAAAGTGACATTCTCCAGGGTGTTTCTTCCCACACTTAGGACATGGTGGAAATTCTACCTTGGCCTTCTTTTGCTGTTGAAGTTCTCCTTTTTGTTTTCATTATCTACCAAAATTATTCATTCTCTTCTTTCCACTATAATTATTGTGGTTGTTATTGTTACTATTCTGGATCTTGTTATGGCCGGATTGGGTCCCAAATCCTCTTTGGTTGTTATCTTGATTCGGTTTGGTTTGCCCACGTTGGTTCTTCTTCGATTCGAAATATTTTTGTCATTCTTCCTTGGCTTGAGCAAGATGATATTCTACTCTGAGTGCTCTTCCAACACATTCTGCAACTGTAGTTGGTGGGTTGTCGCCACTATCAATGACAACTGCTAATTGAGTGGGTACCAAATAAGGACACAGTCTTGCAAGTTGGTTGAACTTTCGTACAGCCTCAGTGACTATCATACTCTCTTGTTTGATGTTAATGAATTCATTTTGCTGGGCCCGCATCGCCATACGATTATAGTATTTTTGGTTGAATTCATGGATGAAATTATTCCACGACATTTCTTCTCATTTTGACTGTCTCCCACCAATATCGTGCATCTTTCTTCAGGACATAAGACATGCATAACACCTTTTCATGGTCACTAAGGTTTATAAAATCTAGGATAGTTTGGATTGACGATAACCATTCTTCGACCAACAAAGGATCCGTCAATCCTTCAAACTCAGCAGGACGCATCTTTCTGAAGCATTCATAAAGTGGTTCTTGGCGCTCCACACGTGGATCAGGTATTATCGGTTCTGGTTGTAGTATTGGTTCTTCCTCTTGAGGCAGAGGTTCTTAATTGTCCACTTGAGGTTCGACATTCTCTCGACGTTGTTGCCTTAGTTGCTCTCGAAGGTTCCTCATCTCCTCTTCTTGAGCTTGGAATCATTGTTGCAAGTTAGTTACAAGATTGCTTAGGTCAGGTGCTTCGGGTGCATTTATTAGACTTGCTCGTGGTCTCCCTCTTCCTCTTGCCATTTGTTTTTGTTTTTAGTTGACTCCTATTAGTTCAAGGTATTATTAGTTATCTTGACTTTAATTATAAGGAAAAAGGATAAGTCAAGTAATAAGACATATATTGTTTCATAATTATTTATTTCATTAGTTAAGGTACAAGATAAGAACATATAAACATTTCTAGTCTACTCTTATACTTAATCTCTCGTATTAGTGTTTGAAAGTTCACTAGGGTTTTCTTCTAGATCCTTTTCTGTGTCCTCTTCAGAGTCTTCCTCATTGTCAATAGTGTGTCCTTCTCTGGTGGGTATGGTTCTTTCTGCATCTATTCATGGTTGTACCCTTCTTTACTCTTCTCCTAGGTCTCTTTATTGGGAAGGTGTTCTTGTAGCATTCCTACGAGTTGATCCTTCAGCCATACTTTGTTCCATTTCCCTTTGATATTCTTCTTCCGCATGAATTGCTTCTGAACTAATGCGTTCGAGATTCATATCAATAAATGGGTTCCGCATGCGTCTTTGAATATGACTTGGGACTCCATTCCAATAGGTCATAAGCAGTATACTATTAGGCCATCTGGGGGGAATAAGCAAACAACTTCCTCGAAAAAATGGATGTTATATTCTTCCATAGATTCACTAGGCCGGGATTCTCATCTGTTTCTCACAAAGTCAAATGCTCGTTCTTGTAGTTGCGTCTCTGTTGTTGAAAT
Source organism: Parasponia andersonii (assembly GCA_002914805.1). Taxonomy (NCBI): domain Eukaryota; kingdom Viridiplantae; phylum Streptophyta; class Magnoliopsida; order Rosales; family Cannabaceae; genus Trema; species Trema andersonii. The sequence continues at coordinate 208,533 of JXTB01000518.1, read as the reverse complement.
CTCTATTGGATTGTTATGGTATTCTATTTGTGAAAAGCGTGCTATGATTAATCTGCAGAATGTTTCCCAACTCATATTGTCTACAACATGTCCTGATGCTCGCCACCATAGTCGAGCATTATTTCGTAGTTGCATGATTGCAAGAGTGGTCCATTCGTACTCTTGGATACGACATGCTCGTAAAAGTTGTTCCGTTTCATGAAGCCAATTCCCTAATGTTTAGGGTGTAGATTCTCCCAAGTAATATGGTGGTCGTCCTACTCTAAAGGCAGCCACTGCTGCGGCTCCAAAAAATTGAGGTTGAGCAATCTCTTGGTCCATCGGAATGTCGATTATTGGGGCATCCATTACTATTACATAATATGTTCTTAAGGTTAAATAATTTACTAAGCAAAATTCTACTTACTTGAGTTGTCTGAAATGTTGCGGAGGGATGCGAGGTAGGATGGCAGGATACCCGCTCTGATACCAACTATAACGACCCGACTCTTTGGACGTTACAATTTAGATATGCCATCTTAAGACGATTAAGTCTCTAAAATTGAGCATGAAGCTCTGATATCGATTGTTAGCTCAAGATTAACTACCTAAGAAAGGGTGAGTTGAGTTTTAAAATATTTTAAAAAACTTTTTAACTATGTAAAATCATAGAATATTATTTTGAAATTTTAAACTAAATAAACAATAATATCAAGTATATTAATCACACTGTATATCAAGCACTCAATCAAATAGCTTGCAATAAAGTAAAGAGTATAGATATGGAGAAAATACAAACTCAGTTTTTACGAGATTCAACGAATACGACGGTTTGCCTATGTCCCCAGCCAACGGTAATTTACTTTGGGATTTCCACTATCGGATTAAGATTATGGGCTTGACCGACCCTTTTATAAATAGAGTACATTATTCTTAGGCTTACCGACGCCTTTACAATAATCTTGACTCCAACTCTATTATGCCTAATCTCGGATTGTTTTGACTTCGGTGCTAACATTACTTAAATGGATTATTTAGACAATGGTTCTAATTTCACCGACTCATGAGTTATTAAGACTCGGATGAATACCTCACTTATACTCGGATTGTTTAGACTTTAGTGATAACCTCGCCTAAATCAAGTTGTTTATAACTTCGGTGGTAATCTCACCTAAATCGATTTGTTTATAACTCCTGTGATAACCTCACCTATACATAATTACAATTTGGTTTTTGTTGAATCTCTCAACTAAAATTGCTCTCTAATAAAAGTATTTGATACAAGGTAAGCTTAGAGAGAATAGATATAAACACAAGATATGATCTAATTTGGCTCAAATGATTTTTGTGAAAAAATGGATTTGAAAATTAGATAAAAAATATTGATTAGAACAATTTGAAAATATGATATGACCAATGTAAGGATGTTCAAAAGTTGTTTCAAGTCTTAGAAAAGTTTCTATTTATAGACTTAAATAAAAACTAGCCATTTTAGACCATTTGACAGATATTCTGTCATTTCAGTAAACCAGAGAATTGGCAGACCGAAAACTAGGAATAGGTCTACTGAAAATACCAGAGAGTTTATTTTGATTTTATTTCAAATCTTTTTCAGTTCTTTTCAAAATTGTGACTTCTTAAATTGATTTTTATGAAATATGGATAATATAGAAACTTATAAATCAATTTAAAAATTTGTAAAATTAAATTTTTAAACTTTAATTGGAGATAAACTAGTTTAACTATATTGATTTGAAAATTTCCTATTTTTAGGAAAATTTGAGCTATTAAGATCATATTATATGTAAATATATATTCAAATATAAGAACTAAATATTTAACCTTTGTTACTCTAAGTCTTGTATTATTATCTCTATCTTCAAGTTCTTTTCTGTAATTCATCTTCAAGCTTGATTCTACTAAGTCCAATATGCATCGATCTTCAAACTTGATTTCTTGATCAACTTGAGTTAGAACTTTTAAAACTATTTCATTATACACTCAAGTTAAATTATTAGTACTAAATTAAATATTTGTTGTCTTCAAAATAAGAGTGAGTAAAGTTGAAACCTAAATTTCTCAACAAATAACGATGTAGATAATGAATGACGAAGTGGATTGACTTACTACCATCCCAACATCAAGCTTGCCACTCACTATGCCATTGCCCACCCCATCTTTGTGCTACGATCTAACACCCTGCCACTTATTGGTCGACTGCACCACACAACCAGTTGTCCAAACAACCACTGAGCCAAACATAGGAACAACTTCACCATCAGCCAACTCTCCCTATCCAACTTCAGTCGATCACCCAACAGACACTGAATGACTGCACATCTCTAGCAACCATATATTCACCCAAATACATCTATCTCCAACAATTAACTCACCCTCGACTAAAATCCTCAGACCACAAACCTTAACAACACCTATTCCATGAGAACAAGAGCCAAAAACAACATCCACAAACCCCAAAACAAAATGAACCTTACAGCCACCATAAACTAATCCTCTGACTTAGAGCCTAACACTGGGACCTAAGCTCTCAAATATCCAAAATGGCACCAGGCTATGTCAGAAGAATATGATGCTCTTGTTCAGAATGGAACATGGGAGCTTGTTCCTCCTAACTTTATGAAGAACCTTGTTGGATGTAAATGGATTTTTCGTACTAAACGTCTTCCTAATGGCTCTATTGATAGGTACAAAGCACGACTTGTAGTCAAAGGATTTTATCAATGTCCAAGGTAATGATTACCATGACACTTTCAGCCCCGTGGTCAAACCTACAACTATACGTGTTATTCTTAGTCTCGCTATCAGTCGTGGTTGGTCATTATGTCAACCTGATGTGAACAGCGCATTCCTACAAGGTCATCTATCTGAAGATATCTACATGGCTTAGCCGCCAGGCTTCCTTGATTGTGACAATCCTACACATGTTTGCAAACTTCAGAAAGCTATCTATGGTTTAAAACAAGCACCGCGAGCTTGGTACCACAAGCTTCGTCAATTTCTGGTAGCTTTTGGATTTAAAAATTCTCATGCTGACATCTCTCTCTATGTTCTCATCAATGGTGATACGATGATCTATTTTCTTGTGTATGTTGACGACATAATCATCATATGAGATAATCCCATTGCAGTCCAAAAGTTTGTTGACCTTCTTGCCCAACGATTCTCACTCAAGGACCTTGGAAAATTGTCCTATTTTCTTGGTGTAGAGGTTAGTTCCACTTCATCGGGTCTCTTGCTTTCTCAACATCGGTATGTTATAGATTTACTCGCACGCACGAACATGAGTGGGCCAAACTAGTAACAACTCTCCTTGCCATAGATATGACACTCACCATCAATTCTGGCATTGCTTTGATAAATCCAACTGAGTATAGGACTATTGTCGATAGTCTTTAATATCTTTGTCTCACTCGCCCTGATATTGCCTATGTAGTCAACAAATTGTCTCAATACATGCACCGACCAACATCTAAGTACTAGAATACTATCAAGTGATTACTTCGTTATTTATGTGGTACAACAAATCATGGTCTTCTCTTCCATAAGGAAAACGCATTGTCTCTTCATGCTTTTTCAGATGCGGATTGGGCTGGTAACAAGGATGACTATACCTCCACAAGTGTATACATTGTCTACCTTTGATGCAATCCAGTTTCATGGTCCTCCAAGAAACAACGAACAGTAGCTCGCTCTTTTACTGAGGCTGAATATCACTCAGTGGCAACCACTGCTGCAGAACTTCGCTAGATATGTTCTCTCCTTACTGAACTAGGTGTATGGCTCTCGGCTGAACTCGTAATCTATTGTGTCAATGTTGGAGCTACACATCTATGCTCCAATCCTGTTTTTCATTCACGCATGAAGCACGTGGCTATTGACTACTATTTCATTCGGGATCAAGTTCAACATTGTGCATTGCGTGTTGCTCATGTTTCCTCTGAAGATCAATTAGCAGATGCTCTAACCAAGCCTCTTCGGCATAGGCGTTTTCACAATTTAAAAATCAAGATTGGAATCTCCAACAGATCTCCATCTTGAGGGGGCATATTAGAGGATAATCTATTAATAATTATGTTTGTAATTTTCTTATTAATAAGAATTGTAATTATCCCTTTATCTTAGGCAACTAATCAAATTTAGGCTAATTTGAATTGATTCAGGGAATCAACCCAATTACTTTGTAATTGTATATAAATACAACATTACTCAATGAAAATTACTAGCGATTATTTCCCAAACTCTATTACTTTCATATATTTTATTTAATATATAATTTGCATTAAGAATATTTTAATTTTACTGATTAACAAAAAAAAATTATTTAAAATAACTTAAAAGCTAGAAAAAACTGAGAAAGTACGAATTGACACTAGCCACGCACATAAAAACAATTATGAAGGGAAGCAACCAAAACATATGGATAAAACAATGATGATTTTCTCCTCTGGTGCACAAACACGTTATCCCAGTGGCCCACCTAAACTTGGTAGAAACACACCTAAAATTGGTAACCTCTTAATCTCTTATTACGTCTCTGCGCCGATAAATAGGTTTGAGCTGCCTTTTCATAGTTCTCATCAAAGTTTTCAGCTTGTTTAGCTCCAAAAGAACCAATAGGCAGCAAGCCATATTATTTATATTTATATATTATATTACTGTTATTTATCTCTACATTCATATTAATAATGGAATTGGACTTGAAACCAAGGTCTGCTCAGAAGATATTTGAGGGAGAAGGAGGAGAATACCACAGCTGGTTAAGCAAAGATTTCCAATTGCTGCCGGAGAGCAAGGTCGGCGGCGGTCGTCTTGTTCTGCGGCCCCGTGGATTTGCTCTTCCTCACTATGCAGATTGCTCCAAAGTTGGTTATGTTCTTCAAGGTCAGTTTATTCTCTTTCGTTTATGTGTAGATCTGATATAATAAAAATTTATACATCTCAGAATTTTTGTGTTAATAATTGTGATCCATTGACTTAGGGTACCGTGGATATAGTCAACTGTAAAGACTAGATAATATTTGTAATCATTGGTATTTTCGATTCGCATTGATCTACTCAAAATACTTTTGCACATTCTTTCTGCCAATAGGAATGTTTTCTTATTACGTTCTTAACATATTCAGATGAGGGGATTTATGCATATAACACGAAAAATGCTAAATAAGTATATAGGTAAATTTTTATCAAGCTCGTCATGTAACTTGAATGATGTAGCTTTTTATGTAACAGGATATTATCACTTTTATATGATGTATTTTGATAACTTTGTTCAAATTCTACCTTATATTTTAGTTATTATTAATATTAACCTTTAGATTTGAAATCTGTTATAAATTTATACCCCTAATTTAAACCAGTTAATTTACCAAGTTATCGTTTAAAAAATTGAAAATAAACCATATAAAAATTGATCCGAGAATAAGTTTATTAAATCATCATGGTAAATTAACTGCTCTAAATTAGTGTCAGGGTATAAATTTGTAATAAATATTAAATCTAAGGGTCAATATTGATAATAACCAAAATATAAAGTATAAACTATACATAGTGTCAAAATACAGAATATAAAAGTGATAATATCACTTATGTAACCGTTAATATATAAATGGAGACTAAAAACAAGATATATGACCCGACTGCACTTTTAATATTGAAATTATTTATATTTTTGAGAAAGAAATGAAGTAGAGTGAAAATGTATGTTCGGGAAATTTCCATCAACTATTTTACTTTTAAAATTAAGAAATAGAAGATATAGACATTACGAAGCAAACCAAGCCTTAACTTTTAATATTTTTTTTGCCCTCTACAATTATAAACGCTAATAGAAGCTAACAATTAACAAAATAATATCACCTCAGGACATTAATAGTGAAGAAATGCATCCATGAAAAAAAACTTAATGTGCGGGGTCCACTCTTTAAAATTTCTTCATGCAATGAAGGCTAATCAATGTAAATTATGCCAAGTCATCCCCAGAAAGATAAAATAGAAAAAACTGAATACAATATTCTTCATGATATTACAGGTAATGATGGAATAGTGGGAATGGTATTCCCCAACACAACAAAGGAAGTCGTAGTGAAGCTTAGGGAAGGAGACGTCGTTCCCGTACCACTAGGATCGCTCTCATGGTGGTTCAACGAAGGAGATTCCAATCTCGAAATCCTCTTTCTGGGAAAGACAACCGACGCTCACACTCCTGGAGAGTTCACCTACTTCCTTCAAACCGGCCGCCAAGGAATATTAGCCGGCTTCTCGAACGACTTCGTTGGCCGAGCTTTCGGCCTCAACAAAGATGAAGCTGATAAGCTGGCCAACAGCCAAGATGGGGCTTTGATCATCGTGCTTCCGGAAGGAAAAACCCTGCCAAAGCCCCACCAATCTGATATTACCAAGGAAATAGTTTATAACATCGATGCTGCCTTGCCTGATCATAGAGTCAAGAATAGTGGATTTTGGACTATGCTGACTCAAACCAAGTTCTCTTTCCTTGGAAAAGTTGGTCTGAGCGCCAGCCATGTTGAGCTTTGTGCCAATTCCATGAGCTCTCCAATTTACACCACTGATTCTACTGTTCAGATTATTTATGTTGTGAAAGGAAGTGGTCAGATCCAAATTGTGGGCATTAATGGAAAAAGGGTTTTGGACACTCAAGTTAAAGTTGGCCATTTGGTTGTTGTGCCAAGGTTCTTTGTGGTTGCAGCAGTCTCTGGGGAAGAAGGATTAGAGTGCCTCTCTGTCATAACAAGCGCAGAGTAAGTACATGTCATATTATTTTCTCTGTTATACTTAATTTCTGTCAAAATTAAGGTACGTAATTGAGAGCCAAACTATTTATTAAAGCATACTTTGCTAAAAGTTTTACTTTTTTGGTTTAAATTTTTAGTAGGAAAAAAGAATGGTTGGAATTTTTTAATCCAACATTTTCAGAAGATCAATCGTTAGCTTTAATTACGTTTTTTAAAACAGAAAACTAAAGGCAAATTTTTAAAATTTTCTAGAATGGATATTTTCGTACTAGATTTTGTCTAGATAGATTTTAACGAGTACGTTGTCCAAAGTAATTATTTTGTCACGAACTTATGAATACCCTATATATATAAACATATTTTTTCTTTTCCTTTTGTTGCCTTCGGATTTGCATCTTTTAAAGAAGATCGTAGGCCGGGTGAGTATGTTTGATGCCTCTTCTACTAACATTATGTAGGTTACCAACCACGTTTTCACATGTGTTAGCATTAGATTGAAACAGAAAACGAATGTTAATATAAATGTTACGAACTAAAAGATAACTTTAAATTTAAGGAGTAAAGTGCTGATTAGAGTTTAGGGGTATGCTATATGCTTCGAGTTGCCCCTGGGTGTGCTTCAAACAATTATACTATATACATCATGAGGAGTTGGGTCCTACTATATACTTAGAAATAGTGTACGTGAACATACATGTTGCCTTGATCGGTTGATTGTATTATGTTGTTTGCATTGCATTCTTACGCATGTATTTCTGTTCATCTCTCTTTGTTTTAATTTTGCAGGCCTGTTTTGGAGGATATAGCTAGCAACCAATCGACCCTGGCCGCTTTGTCGCCTGAAGCGTTACAAGCCTCGCTTAATGTCAACGAAGAGTTTGGAAAACTAGTCATCTCAAAGATCAAGGAAAGCTCATACATCCTCCCATTAAGAGATTAATTAATAGACTGTAGTTAAGGAATAGCTTTCCAGCAAAACTAATTAGAGTTATTAAGGAATAGTTTTTATTAGAAGCTTGTTAAATCCTTGCACTTTATGTACGTTCGTGGTAAGCATGAGTTAAATTAAGTACCGTTGGTTAATACAATGTTTATCTTATAGGGCTATTTACAAAATTCCAGGCCAACTTACCAAAAATTGAAAAATCCCGGATGGATTCATTATTTTGAAAAATCCCGGATTGATTTAGAAACATATCAGTTTTTAAAATTATTATTAGTAAAATAACACTTTTAAAAATTATTTATAAAAATACAATTTTTTTTAAATTTAGTATTTTTTAATGGTATTTGAGGTAACTAGTTAGGTTACTTAGAGTAACCAATCCAGTTACTTGAAATAACTGTTCAAGTTACCTAAGGTAACTCGATTAGTTACCTTAAGTATCTTATAAATCAATAAAAAGTGGTATGTTTCTAAATACTTTTAAAAATGGCATTTTTATAAGTAAATCTGGGATTTTTCAGAACAATTTCAAATTCCGGAATTTTTCAATTTTTCTAAAAAAATACCATAAAAAATCAAATTTCCTCTATCTTATATTTACGTTATGTAGCCTTTATTCTTGTAATCTATTTAATGTTACAAAATGGTCCTACCCCACCAATTTTGTCAAATTGATACCTTGGGCCTGTTTAGTTGAGATCTTGTTTTCATTTTTCGGATTTTGGAAACTAAAAGTGGGCCACCGAAAAGAGAAACTTATTTGGTAGACCCATTTCGCAACAGTATTTTCGAACCAAACCTGTTTTGAGACCTCTAAATTAAAAATATCAAAATGATGTTTCATACTCTTGGTCCCGAATTTGCTCCGCTATGTTCCAATCTTCGAGTCTTCTGCTCAGTGTTGCAGAAGTTGAACCTTACTTCTTTGCCCAACCTACAACGCCACCAAAGGCATAGCCGTGGTAATAGCCGATGCCAGTGCCATTACTTAAGGCAGAGACAAGCTTTTCCAATGCACTGGCAAAGTAATTTGTTTCCGTACAGAGATCATCCCCTTCTCCATCAAAACCATGGAACCGAAAAAAAGATTTGGAATTTTCATTTCAATTTCTTCTCTAATAATCGGCTCATTTCTTTGAATAATCAGACCTATTTCATGTAAAGAATCTCATATTTGAAAAAAATATATCAGGGTGTTGGTATTTTTAGAAGTTTCTTTATGCTATTTATTAGGATTTATACCCTAAAAGTATATATATTTTGGATATTTATTGAATTAATAAAATGACATTTTTATATTTAAATTTATACATAATTGGTATGTCATTAAATATCAGAAAATCTTTGATTAATTTATGTGACCACAAATTTAGTATATAAATATTATATACATGAGGATTAAATTTATAGATAATAAACTAAATATAATCCGTAATAATTAATTAAAATTTGAGATCTTTAATTAAATATTATTAGTACGGTCTATTAACATTAAGAATATAATAGTTTTATGCAGACTATTGATGTGTTAACATCACAATGGAGATACTTTATATAAACTGATTATATAGGACTGGACCAGACATGATTTGAATGCCATATAAATTCCGTTAACTGTTGAGAGTTCAAATAATATCACTAAATGATCATATGTAGATCAATCTTAATCTTGAGTAGTTATTATAAAAACCCATTTTTTTAAAGAGCAAAATGGTCTTTTGACCAGAAGAAAAAAAATAGATTACATATATTTCCCTTCTCTCTCCTCCCTCTCGTTTCATCCCCCCCCCCTAGATCTCTCTCTCTCTCTC
>JXTB01000518.1:135244-187930 GCA_002914805.1 Parasponia andersonii | reverse complement strand
TCATTAAAGAATAATGCACAGATAGAAAACATATTGCTTATTAACAAATAGCAGCAAATCCAAGCAAATATTGTCCAAGAAAGCCAACATACCACAAATCACCTCTAGTTGAATCTCTTCACCATTTCTTGATCAAAGAAAAAGCTTTCCGTGGTTCCATAGCCTCTCAGCATTATGTAAAGAAGCCTCATTTCCATTGATCCTCTCTATAACTGTGATAAGACCTTGAGTGCCAAGCTTCCCATCTCCGCTAGCCACCATCCCAGAAAACAACTGCTTGCACAACGCAGCCACAGGCAGAACCACCACTCTATCATCATCTCCTTCCTCCACAACATCCACTCCCATGCCCAAATCCTTCACCATATACTCCGCAAACCCACCTGGCCTGAAGTCCCTCTCAATAGCCCTCTCCCCGAACAACTCCATCACCATAGATCCTGCTGCCCCGCCTCTCACCGCGTCCAGAAACTGCCTCTTATCCAAACCGGCCCGCTCGGCAAACACCAAGCCTTCACTCAAACCAATCAAATTTGCCCCCACAAGGATCTGATTCCCTATCTTGCAACTCTGCCCGGACCCAGCTGGACCCAGGTAAGTAGTCTTTCCCAAAATCTCAAACAACGGCGATAACCACTCAACAACGCCCCGATCACCGCCTGCAAGTATAGCCAACTTCCCGTCCCTGGCGCCAATGTCGCCCCCGGACACCGGCGCGTCAACTGTCCAGCAGTTCTTCTCACGCGCCGCTGCGAATATCTCGCGGGCGAGTGCCGGGTGGCTGCTGGTCATGTCGATGGTGACGCAGTTGGGATTGAGGCCAGAGAGGACGCCGTTTTTCTCTAAGACAATTGATCGAACATCTCGTGGGTGTCCCAGCATTGTGAAAACGACGTCGCTGGAGCAAGCGAGTTCGAGCGGGGAATCGGCGATGCAGGCCCCTTGGGATTGGAGGGAGAGGGATTTGGAAGGGTTGCGGGCGTAGACGGCAAGAGAGTAGCCGGCGGAGAGGAGTCGAGAGGCCATGGCGGCGCCCATGACGCCGATGCCGATCCAGCCGACGCGGGTCTTGGTGGGAGTGATGGGAATTGGGTAAGGAGTTGACATGGCTCCAGAAGAAGGGGAGGCTGAATCTGATACTGCGGGTTTGGAGTTGGGTGATGACAGAGCTTTCTGAGTTTTGACTCTGATTTTGAGAAGCGACAAAGAGAGCAAGAATTTACTAGACTATTTTTAGTACAACGCAGTGACTGCCGGCCCAGTTTGAGTGTGAGTGGTTCGGTTATACCCCGATTTTTAAGGCTAAATCGGATTGGGTTATTGATGCTGGGCCGCTGGATTGAGCCGGTAGCCCGCATAACTTTTTTTTTTGGATGCATATGTGCATAATATTTAATATGTGTATTTATGTATAAATTTATAAATTTACCTAATATTATTGGCATTGTAGGATATAGATATGAATAGAAATATTCCAATTGATTTGGATGACAATAAATATAGAATGGATGATCATGATTCCGAAACGGAAGAAATGCAAATCCACCTAGTAGAAGAAGGCGATGACCAAGTCCATGAAGTGCAAAATCAACCTCGTAACATACTCAAGTGGGTGCTCCTACTAGTGGAAGTGGAACTCGAAGTGCTACTCAAGATAGTAGTTCGGGAAGTGCCATCTCAAAACGTGCAAAGGCTTGTACTTCAAAAGTATGAGACTACTTTGATATTAAATACAAAGATGTGAATGGCACGAAGAAAAGAATAGAAAATGAAAATTTTGTGCAAAACTCTTAACTATAACTTCAACTGGTGGGACTCGACACCTTAAAGCCTACGGCAAAAAATGTGCAGAAAAACATAATGGAGGAAAGGATCTCATGCAATCTCAGTTTCAATTCAACAAAAATGGTTCGGTAAATACTTGGACCTATGATTCTAATGTTGCTAGAAAATCTCGAGGTAAATTAATTGCTGCTACTGATTTGCCTATTAATTTTGGTGAGAATCCTTTTTATGAAGAACATGTTAGAAGATCATATTATCCACAATTTAGGTCAGTTAGTAGAACAATTACTAGAAGTGACATTATTGCTACATATAATAAAATGTGAATTGCAATAAAATCTGAAATGCATTCATTAAACTTTAGTGTTGCATTAACATCTGATATTTGGAGTGGTAGGGCTAACCAAGATTATATAAGTGTAGTTACACATTATGTAGACTTACAATGGGTTATGCATAAAAAAATAATTGGTTTCAAACTCATTGATCATAAACATAATACTGAGAATATTTATGAGCATATTTTAAATGTTATTGAAGATTATGGTATACAAGATCATATTATCTTTATCACTTTAGTTAATGCTTCTACCAATACAAAGGCCATTGGTTATATTGAGAAGTTTATCAACACATATAATGGAGGTTTTTTAATGCATCAACGTTGTCCCTGCCATATCATTAATCTTATTGTAAAATCAGGTACGAAGGTTATAGATTCACATATTTCAAAAATTCGAGGTGCTATTTCTTGGATTCATAACTCTAACCCGCATATAGCTGAATTTAAAAGATATTGTAAGGCTGAAGGTCTTAAATCCAGGAAATTTGAACTAGACATGCCTATTAGATAGAACTCTATTTATTTGATGTTAAAGAACACAATAAGGTGTAAATCTGTTATTACTATCTTTTCCAACTCAAAAATAGATTCTGTAGTATAGGAAAATCGAGATTGGTATATTGTCATACAATTTATACAATTTTTAGAAGTTTTTTATGATAGTACTATTTCTTTATCTGTTGTTTATACTCCTACTTCTCCTTTAGCTTTGCATATTGTTAATGAAATGTGTAACATGTTTTTTTTTATTAGAAATAATGAATTGTTTAAACCAATTGTAGAAAAAATGCAAGCAAAACTAACAAAATATTATAAGGAAATTCCTTTATTAGATTCTTTTGCTTTTGTTTTAGATCCTAGAGTAAAATTGGATGATCTTTCAAAATGTCTTTCACACATTGGTGCATGTTTAGATTTAGATTTTTCACATGAATATAGTAATACATGTAACAAGTGTTTGAAGTGTTTTCTATATATGAGAATAAGTTTGGCAATTTAATGAGTCAACAAAGTCAACATACCCAACAACGATCAAAGAAAAGGTGGCAAATATGGGATATTATTTCATCCACATCATCAAGTCTGGCCTCAACACCAACAATGGCATCACAGTTCAATGAGCTTCACACTTACCTACATGCAGACTTCTCCATACTAGATTTAGATGATGATGACTTTGATATTTTGCAATGGTGGAAAAAAACATCAACCAAAATTTTCCGTGCTTTCACAATTAGCAAGAGATATTTTAACTATTCTAGTGTCAACGGTTTCTTTAGAATCTGCTTTTAGCACAGTTGGGAGGATACTCGAAGGACTAAGAACCTCGTTGATAAGTGACATGGTTGAGATCCTTGCATCTCTTAGAGATTGGGAACATGCTAGAAAGCGAATGCAACATACCACATACAATGAAGAACATGTTGACCAATTCCAAAGCTTATATGTCGAAGAAGAAAACGTTACAAGTACCAATGCTTAGAGAAACAAGATGTAATTTTAATTTTGTAACTTCTAATTATACTTTTTGGATAATTTAAATTTTTAATTGTAATAGTTAGACATTAGAATTTAGACTACACTCTTTTTTCCTTACCAAGATTTTATCCCAATAGGTTTTATTTGGTAAGGTTTTTAATAAGGTAGTCATTATTAATAAATAAATAAATAATTTCTTAATTTTTTTTATTTACTATTTGATTGAGTTATTCTATTTTTAAAAATTTATCTTATTAATTTTAGTTATTTATTTTACTAAATAAGTAAGTATACAACTAGTAATTTTATTTTTTATTGAAAAAGATTCATTTTTCTTATATTTTTCCATTTTTTCGTTTTTTTTTTTAAATTACCGGATCGGGCCGGATTTAGCCCGGCCCAACCCGGCCTGGAACTTTGGCCCTGCGGGCTGCCTGGCCGGGATGGGCCTTCAAAACTACTTTGCGGGCCAGTCCGGCCAGGCCCGAATTTCTCCTCTGGCCCGAACAAGCCAGGTCGGACCGCCCATATTTACAGCTCTAGTAGTGACTGACTATTTAGAATTTTATTTTTGTCCCTATTGTGTTGTAAATATGTATTATATATTTTCCCCCCTCAAACTGTGTTGTTGCAATTGTAAATAATATTTTACATTTCCGTTCTTTAAAACTGATCGTGAGCTAAAATCTCTTTTAATTCGATGATGACTTACTCAATGATTTTGATAACGATAGTAATAAAAAAGAGTATTGTATACTAAATGATTTTAATAATAGTGATAAAGAAGATCTATCATACAATATATTATTTGATAATTTTAATGAATTGCATGACAACTAAATTATTTGTTTTGAAAAATAGTGGTCTATAGTTTTATATAATTAAAAAGTTTCTTAAAACGTTTAAAAATCTAATTTATCTTCCTCTTAGGTAGTTAATTTTGGGCTAATAATTACCGTTAAGCTTGAATTGATTGAAGCTTAATGACAATTGTTAGCTCAAGTTTGATTACCTAAGAAAGAGATGAATTGGGTTTTAAAACGTTTTAAATTTTTTTTTCAATTATGTAAAACCATATACCAATATTTTGAAATTTTTAAGCTAAATAAACAATAATAGAAAATATATAGCAATAATATTAAGTATATTAATCACACTATATATCAAACGCTCAATCAAATAGCTTGTAATAAAGTAAAAGAGTGTAGGGATAGAAAAAAAATATAAACTCGATTTTTACGAGATTCGACAAATATAATAATTTGTCTACATTCTCAGCCCTCGGCAACTTACTGAGCTTTCCATTATCGGATTAAAATTGTGGGCTTAACCTTTTACAAATGGAGTGAATTCTTCTTAGGCTCAACTACTCCTTTACAAAAGTCTTGACTCTGTCTCTATCATGTGATGCCCAAGATTCTCACATATATAATAAGCCAATAATAAATATGTTCATATTGCATAATAGACATATCAAGTAACAAGTATAAACTTTAGAGTAAATTGCTCATTCTTTATTGTTAAATGCTTTCAATAAATGCTCCCATGTAGTATAAAGGCTCAGTACCCTCAAAAAGAGAGTTTGGTGTATGAAAGGAACAAAGAATGCATTTATGAATAGTAATACTATATGCACATACATTAAAATCAAGTTTGTTGATAACTTGGTCAAATAGTAGTTTTTTGGTAAAATGTATTTTTCACGTTTTTCGGAGCCAAATTCACTATGCATTTAATATGTCAAATAGATTTAATTCAATGTTTAGAACTCATTTATAGTATTTTATTTGTCGGCCCCAAGTAAGCATGAGGTGTCATTTAGGATACTGATTTATATTTTATTTCACTAAGCTAGCTTAGATTCAGCTCAATCGCATAATATTTTCTTTGTGCATTATAATAATTAGGCATTGATATTATGTTTGTATTATTAATTGGAGTCTAATTGACTTATTTTTATGTTTAATGATTAGTTATGGGGTTAGGTTTTACTAGATTACAATAAGATTTGACCATATGTGATTATAGATCAAACTATGACTAATTTTTACCTTCTAAGCTAGGTGTCACTATTTGGTCTACACTTGGATGTATGGGATTGACCAACAATATGGTGAGTATGTAAAAGATGTTTTAGAGCTGGACACATAGAAAGTAAAGTGCAAAATTCTCAAAATACCCCTTAGAACTTAAGTTATACCATTTCATATTAAGTATTACTTTTAGATTAAATCTGGTCACTTTCTTTCTCTTTCTCTCTAGCCATGACCTAAAGCTCTCTAGCTTATCTCTAGACTTTTCTCAACTCCCTTTAGCCATATCCAAGAGTTTCTAAGTGGTAGAGCTCAAACTGGAGCTCAAGAAAGCAAGATAGGTCCAAACTAGTCAAGGTAGTTCAACTAGTCCTTCTTCTTGGGTTTTGTTTTCTAATTTGAATTCATCACTTAATATCACTTAAATAATGATTTCTCTAGATTCTTTTAAGTCCTAAAATCAATTTCAAAGCCTTGAGAATCAATTTAGTGGAGGTAGAAGGCAAGAGCTTCAAAAAAAGCTCAAACTAATCAAGGTAAGCTCTATGTTGGATTCTGAATTTGTAGTTAATTTTTTTTTTATTTTAGCTCTTAAACCAAAGATATTATTTGATGAATAATGGTCCTAGGAAGCCTTATATATTGTTAGAAATATAAAATTTAAGTGGAGGATTAAAGTTAAACCTAAAGCCCCAAAATTTGCTATTTATGGAATTAAGTGTTTTTATATGTAGTAGATTAAGTTTTCAATAGTTGTAATATGATTTCTTAAGGGTAAAGTGTACATTTTATTGACCGTATTATTTATTACACTAGTTTGGTGAGTGGTTATGATGGCACATAAGTGTAAAAGTTATTTTAAACTTTGTTTAAATTGAAAGTAATTCAAGTGCACTTAGGTTATTCTAAATGATCCTCTTTGATGTGTATATATGGGAATTAGATTGTAAAATATTATTGTAAGTTTAAAACGATGATTTTAATCATGTGGAGATATCCTAAAAATAAGGAAGGTGCTGTCAAATATTTTTAAAATCAAATGGTACTATTTAGAAGTAAATGGACTAGTTTTTATGAAAGTATGTACCATTTTAGTTCATTTTGTGATTAGATTTCTTGATTTTGTGAAAATTGTAATTTAAGTCTTGTGGTTACTTTCTTTAAGTATTTTATATTGTAGTGATTATCTTAGCAATGAAATTGAAATTAGGTCTTCCACACACCTTGCAACAAAGGATACTAACCCTTTCTACTATCTTTTTTGTCGGACACAAGGTAAGTAAAGATTTATTTTAACTGTATCATAAGAATAGTAGTAGATACAAGATATTTTCTTACATATATATATGTATTATTTAAATTATATGTTATTTATATGGTTATTGTTTTGTTCATGAAAGACATAAGTATGACATGATTATTTAAGCATGATTTTCAAATAAGTGAATTTTTCTATGTATTAGGTTTAAAGTAGTACCATTGTACTGATTTTTACGAGGTATATTTTAAGTACATTATTTAGTCTGTCTACGTTGGGTAAATATGGTTTGTACATGCATCCTTCCTGCATAGGTGGGCACTACTTACCGACTGCTGGGACTGAGCATTGTACTATGAGATTTATTAGGTGCATTCTAGTCGGTCTGCATTGGATAAGTATAGTTCGTATTGGCCATGCATTTCCTTCCCGCATAGGTGGGCACGGCCTACCGAATGCCGCAACTTTGTATTGTACTGAACGGCCCTATAAAAAAATGTTTTCTAAGAAAAGTGCATCAAAATGAAGAGCTATGAAAGAAAGAATATAATAGGAATTTCAATGAAGTTTATTCATGAAACATGTTCACAAGCATGCATGATCTCTATTTACTAAGCATTAGCTCATTTAGTTCCTGTGATACTGGTGAGGAGATACATTGGCTAGCACGCTTTCTTGTCGTTATTATCATACAGATGTAGATGAGCTTGACTTGTGGGCGATGTCTTTGTCTTTTAATATTTTGATATACTGTAAATATTACACCTGATAGCAAGATAAACTGATACTTTTTGGTTATACATTTTGTAAGGACACTTTTAGGAAGTAATGCCATGCAGCTTTTTTTGTTTCATAGTTTAAAAAGTTAAATTAGCCTAGCTTTTTTTTAACAAAACTAAAGTTGTGGTTTATAAAAGAATAATACTTCCTAGATTGACCTATATAGTCATATAGATAAGCTAAGGGGTGTTACACTTGTGGTATTAGAGAAGAGGTTTAGTCATTTCTGAAGACTGCTTACATATGTATGATCATATGACAGAAAGCTCGGTCAACTAGTAAGTCTAATTAATTTCATACGTACACTTCATTTTTGTTATATAAGTTTAATGTGCACATTATTATTGGCTATTATGTTTATTCGTTAGTAAGGGGCCATTGTATAAGAAATCATGCCAAGGGGTAAAGGTTAGACTAGCCAACAGCAGGGTGATCAAAAAAATGACAAAGATACTACTATATATCGATTAACTGAATTAGTGGAGAGATAAGCTCAACAAATAGAGAGGCTTATAGAACGAGATCAAAGAAGAGAGGAACAATTACCAGTACAAGTTATAGCTAGATAAGAAAATTATAAATCAGCTTCTGAAAGGTTCAGAAAGAATAAACCTCTAACTTTTAAAAGTGAAATAGATCCATTATTAGCTGAAGAGTAGATTTGGAGTTTGGAGTATATCTTTGATTATATAAGAATCCCTAAAAAGGAAAATATTTCTTATGTTACTTATATGTTTCAAACGAATGTCAGGCATTGGTGGGATTCCATAAAGTCAATCACTGATTTTAACAGATTGACTTGAGAGAGATTTAAGGAAATATTTTACAGGAAGTACTTTACTAAAGCTCATCGACTTTCAAAGGCAGCTGAGTTTACTAATTTGAGGCAAGGTGGCATGTCTGTGTGTGACTTTATAAAGAAATTTAATGAGCTATCCTGTTTTGCTCCTCATATGGTGAGTACCAACGAGTTAAAAGTAAAAAGGTGTACCCTATATAGAAATTACAGGATAGTCCTTGAAGCTGAACTGAAGGTTGTAAAGACACTAGAAATTAGAAAAAATATAAACATGGCAAGGAGAAATGCAAATTTTAGAAAAGGCACTCATCCAGAGATTAATAGAGGCAAAAAGAAATTCCCACAATGTCAAGGACAAAGACAAAATCCTTCAAAGTACCTAGCAACAGGTCAACAAACATAATCTACTCTAAATCAGAAAGTTATATATCCTAAATGTGGAAAGCCTCATAAAGGTAAATGTCTTTTGGGTAGTAGAGCGCATTATACATGTGGCAAGATAGGATAGTTTTCTAGAGATTGTTCTTCCACCTCTAGTGAATCCACCTCTAGTGAATAAAAGGAAGTTCCATCTCGTGTGTTTACCATGACTACGATAAATATTGAGGCTGATCCATCGGTTATGGCAAGTGAGATCTTTGTCTTTGATATCCTCGTAAACACATTAATAGATTCAGGAGCCATACATTCATTTACATTACCAGCAAATGTGAGAAAATTAATTAAATCACCTGAAATTTCGAATTTAAGATACTGTATAACTATTCCTTCTTAGGAAGTGCTATAGTCGGATCAATTTTTGAGAGCATGTCCAATATAGATAGATGGTAGAGAATTATGAGTAGACATAATAGTATTGGATATGCAAGATTTTGAGGTGATTTTGGGTATGGATTGGCTATTTAAGTATCATGCAAGCATTGATTATAATGGTAAAAGAGTAGTATTTCAGCCACCTGATGAAGAGAAGTTTATTTTACTTGGGTCTTCCAAGAAGAAAATAATAAATTATTTCAATGATAAAAGCAATGAAGTTACTTGAGAAGGGATGTACTAGTTATTTGACAAATGTAATGGATACTTAAGCTTAAGATGAAGCTAGAGGAAGTACCTGAAGTTAATGAATTTCTAAAGGTATTTTTAGAATATCTACCAGGATTATCACCTGATAGAGAGATAGAGTTCGTTATTAGCTTGCTACCTAGTACAACTTTTATTTCTTAGGTACCATATAGAATGGCTCCAACAGAGTTAAAGGAATTAAAGGTACAATTATAGAAGCTCTTGGACAAGGGTTTTATATGCCCAAGCTTTCATAATGGGGTACTCTAGTATTGTTTATAAAGAAGAAATATGAGACTATGCGACTTTGTATTGATTATAGAGAGCTAAATAAGATCACAATCAAGAATAAGTATCCTCTCCCTAGAATTGATGATTTGTTTGATCAGTCACAAGGAGTTTCAGTGTCTTCAAAAATTGATTTAAGATCTGGATACCATCAGTTAAAGATCAAGGAAGAAGACATTCTTAAGACAACTTTTAGAATGAGATATGGGCACTATGAGTTCTTAGTGATGTCCTTTGGTTTAACTAATATCTCAGATGCTTTTATGGACATGATGAATAGAGTATTCAAGGATTTCTTAGATAGTTTTGTTATAGTATTCATTGATGATATTTTGATCTACTCACGCTCAAGGGAGGAACACATGGAGCATTTGATAACAGTTTTGACGAGCCTAAAGGAAAAATAGTTATATGAAAAGTTTAAGAAATGTGAGTTCTAGCTTTGGAAATAGTATTTCTATGGACCCAACAAATGTTGAAGCTCAAGACCTTTAAATGTTTCACAGATTCATAGTTTCTTGAGATTAGCTAATTACTATAGAAGGTTCAAAAGAGTATTTCTTTGATAATTGAACTATCAAAATGAAAGTCCTTCTTGGAGCACCTAATGTTTGAGAGGTAATGATGAAAGGCTACAAAGAGCCAAGAGATGAGGTGACACTATCCTCAACATAAAAAAAAATAGTTTAAAAGACTTAAGAAAGAGAGAAAAAAAGGCTCTCTTTCTCATCTACCAAGCCTTAGATGACGATGGGTTTGGGATTTTCTCAAGTGTAACCTCCACTAAGGAAGCATAGGAGAAACTTCAAATTTCATACAAGAGAGATGAAAAAGTTGAAAAGGTCCACTTTCAAACTCTGAGAAGAAAGTTTGATTTGCTATACATGACGTTGAGTGAGCCAGTTTCTAACTACTTTTCAAGAGTTTTAACTATTTCTAATCAAATGAAAAGAAATGGTAAGAAACTAGAAAATGTTGTAATTATGGAAAAAATTCACTGATCATTAGATCCAAAATTCAAGAATATTATTACTATCATCGAAGATACTAAAGATTTGGGAACCATAATGATACAACAACTCTTAGAGTCCTTGCAAGCTCACGAAGAAAAGAAAAAGAACAAGCAAAATTTCAAGGAGTTGCTTCTTAAGACACATCTCATAGAGAAAGAAGATAGCCAATGTTGCAAAAGAAGTCAACATCGTCATGGTAGAGGACAAGCCCGAGGATAAGAACTTGGTACAAGTCAAAGTCATGAACGAGGCTGGAATTCCAAGAACAACCACAATTATCATATGAGTAATTTTGAAAGAGGAGAAAGCTCAATAAGAGATCATGGTAGAGATCAAATATACTCGAAACATGAGAAGTCTCAAGTTAAAGTTTATAATTGTCACAAGTTTGGCCATTATGCTAAAAAATGTAGAGTACCGAATAGTAGAATTGAGGAGAAAGTCAATTACATTGAAGAGAAGAAAGAAGAGAATAGGACTATGCTACTAGTATATAACGACAACAACGAAGGTCAAGACAATACATGGTATCTTAACAACAATGCTAGCAATCATATGTGTGGGCATCGATCAATGTTCATTCAGCTTGATGAATCAATCAGTAGGTATGTTTCTTTCAGTGATGATTCAAAAGTAGTGGTAAAAGAAAGAGATAAAATTCTTATCTGCTTGAAAAATGGGGGACATCAATTCATTTCAAATGTTTATTATATATCCACCATGAAAATAAACATTTTGAGTTTGGGACAACTCTTAGAGAAAGGCTATAATATTCATTGGAATATTATAGTCTTTCTATAAGAGATAATAACATGAACTTTATTGCTAAGGTACCTATGTTAAGAAATAGAATATTCTTATTGAACATTCAAAATAATGTGGCAAAATGTATCAAAGTATGTTACAAAGATTCATTATGGCTATGGCATTTGAGATTCAGGTATCTTAACTTTGAGGGACTAGAGCTATCATCCAAAAAAGAGATAGTGAGAGGCTTACCAAGCATCAATCATCTTGATCAACTTTGTGAAGGATGCTTACTTGGGAAGTAATTCGAGAAAATTTTCTAAAGGAGTTGAATTTAAGAGCCCAAAAGCTACTAGAGCTCGTGCATACAGATGTATGTATCCCATCAAACCAATTTCTTTCAATAAAAGTAATTACTTCTTACTCTTTATTAACGATTTCTCAAGAAAGATTTGGGTTTATTTCTTAAAGCAAAAATCAAAAATCTTTGAAACTTTCAAGAAGCTCAAGACTGCAATAGAGAAAGAAAGTGGTCTTCAAATCAAAGCCATAAGATTTGAAAGAAGGGGAGAATTCACTTCAAAAGAGTTCCAAGAATTCTGCAAAGCCAATAGAATTTACCAATCCTTAACCATTCCAAGATTCCCCCAGCCAAATGGTATGGTAGAAAGAAAGGACCGAACCATTTTCAACGTGGCTTGAAGCATGCTAAAAAGTAAGAGATTGCCCAAAGAGTTCTAGGTAGAAGCTATTGCATGTATGGTCTACTTGTCCAACTGATCTCTAACAAGAAATGTGTGAAGAAAGACACCACCAGAAGTATAGAGCAGAAGGAAGCTTGGGATCTCCCACTTAAAAGTCTTTAAAAAGTATAGCCCATGTGTATGTTCCAGACAAACATAGAACTAAACTTGATGATAAAAACGAGAAGTTTGTTTTCATTGGCTATAATACCAACTCAGAAGGTTATCAGTTATACAATCCCAACAATGGAAAAGTAATCATCAGCTGAACTGTAATATTTGATGAAGAAGGTGAATCAGACTTTGGTTCTCAAATAAATGATTACAATTTCTTTCCACAATTTGAAGATGAAAAAACAATAGCAGAGCAAGTACGAGAAGTCCATCAAGTGGCTACTACTCCACCTACTTTGCCAACATCGTCCACTCATGAAGATTCACTGCCTTCTTTCTTAAATGAAAGGCATGAAAAATGTATAAAAGTCTTGAAAATTTATATGAGCTAATCGATAGACTCAAAAACCTCACTCTATTTTATCTCTTTGCTAATTGTAAACCGATAAATTTCTAAGAGGTTGTATAAGATAAAAAGTGAAGGAATGTGATGGATGAAGAAGTTAAAGCCATAGAGAAAAATGATACTTAGAAATTATCCACTCTTCCCAAACGTCACAAAGTTATCAGTATAAAATGGATAAACAAGGTGAAGAAGAATGCCAATAGAGAGGTAAAAGATACAAAGCAAGGCTAGTTACAAAATACTATAGTCAAAAAGCCAGAATTGACTATGATGAAGTATTCACTCCAATTGTACGATTGGAAACTATATGACTAATTATTTTTTTTGCTGCTTAGAATAAATTGATGCAAATAAAGTTACTGCTCAACCGCACATGCAAGAGGAGGAGCATTCATGTGGGCTTGGAGGAACTAAGAGGCAGTAATAACGTGATCCATTAAGCTTGCCAAGTGGGCCGATCATAAGACTTAGAGTCAAGAGACTCAAAGAGGCATTAAATGGGCTAATTCAATATATTGGAGAGATAGCTAATGCATAAAAGCCTGATTTAAGCCCAAATCAGATCCAAGAAAGCTTAGTTACTATAATTAAGGTTCTAGAAGAGTCTAATTGAAGTTTACACATTTTTCTAAGTCTTTTGTACTTTTAGGAAACTTTTTTAATTCAGACTTAGTATTTTTCAGATTTAATTGTTTTAATATTAAAGAAGGTTTGCTACATGTCAAAATAACATTAGTTTACCTTAAATTAGGGTTAAATTTGACTCCTATATAAAAGATAGAGCCTTGTACGTTTTTTAGAGGATAGTGTTCAATAATATTGTAAGTTCATCATGTTTTCTTCATTCTTGAGATGATTCTTGAACTTATCAAGTTAACTCTTGTGGTGTTCAAAACGAAGGTTTGCTACATGTCAAAATAACATTAGTTTACCTTAAATTAGGGTTAAATTTGACTCCTATATAAAAGATAGAGCCTTGTACATTTTTTAGAGGATAATGTTCAATAATATTGCAAGTTAATCGTATTTTCTTCATTCTTGAGATGATTCTTGAACTTATCGAGTTAACTCTTGTGGTGTTCAAAACAACCAGACTTATCTCATTGATTCTTAAGTGATTCTCAAGGATTCTTGGTATGGTGTCTTTAATCTATTGTAGTTCTTGGTTCTTATCTTGCTGGGTAAAGGGTCAAGACTTAACATTCTTGCGACTTGGTGATCCTGGTTTCGAATTCCTTTGTTGGTGCTGGACTTCGTCACGATTGTTGGCAGGGTTCAAATCATTTGGCATTAGAGCTTAGGTTTCAAGGCAAGTTTAAACTATCCTTTACTTTCTTTACTGTTCCTTTGATTCTTGAATCAGGGTTACAAAAAAAATAGTGACTGGCCGAAATTTTGTGAATTAAGGATACTAGGTTTCCTAATCTAATCAAACTCTTTGTTCTTGGTCGAAATTTTGTGAATTAAAGATACCAGGTTCCAATCTAGTCAAACTCTTTATCCTTGGTCGAAATTTTTGTGAATTAAGGATACCAGGTCTGTCTCAATCTGATCAAACTCTTTGTTCTGTGTTGAAATTTTGTGAATTAAGGATACCAGGTTTCCCAATCTAATCAAACTCTTTGTTCTTGGCCTAAATTATTGCTTTAAAGGCATTAAAATTATTTGGTTTTCTAATTTGAGCCAACTAGGGTCTCTTTGCTTTTGCTTGGGGTCTAAGTTATTGAGGTTATACTAGGAAGGTTGAATCCTATCTTGATTAAGCCATTCAAGTTTTGTGTTCTCAATATCCTAGTCTAATTCAAAGTGTTCATTTATGGTTTCTAGTAGAAAAAAAAAAGGAAAAAAAAAAGAAAGAAAAGGGGGCACGGATCTCGAAAAAAAAATTAGGAGAAAATTGTGTGAATTGTGAGGTATTGTTGAAATCAAAGAATTCTTGCTAGTCATATTTCTTACATCAGTTTCTTGAGAATTGCTTGTGAGTATTGTGATTTGATCGGTTGTTTATCATATTGAATTACCGCTGGAGTACTCTTGAATCTGATTAATAGTGAAAAGGAAAACATAACGAGTGGAAAAAGGCAAGAGTGGTGAGAACATAAGAGGGTAAAAGCCATTGAGTGCCAAACACGAGTTAGTGAATCTTTCTGAGTGAAGCACATGAGAAAAGAGTGCTTGTGATGTCCTAACCTTGTTTTTGTATATTTTAATATGTCACGAAATCAAAAAGGTAACACAACCGAAGAGTACAACACCCACTTGTTCTGAACTTACAATTACAAGTATTGTTGGGGGAGATGAGGATAATGATGAGAACTAAATTAGAACAAATTCATGAGAGAATTGATAGGTTGGAAGGAGAAATAGCCGTAGGACAATCTCAAAATGCTCCCATTAGGCAACCACCTAAGTGAGTGCAACTAGAGAAGCAATGGGGTAATGATGAAGACGTAAAAGAATGAGAGGAGGTAGATGAACCAACAATAAATAGGGGCAAGTTTAGGCATGGTTATAGGAATAGAGAAGCTAGGATGGGTAGACCTAGGTGAGATAATGACTTGGTAGGCATTAAAGTGAAAATACCATCCTTCCAAGGTAGAAACAATCTTGAAGCTTATCTAGAGTGGGAGAAGAAAATGGAGACCGTCTTCGATTACCACAACTATTCTGAGATTAAAAAGGTAAAGCTTACTGCAATTGAATTCACTAATTATTCTGTTGTTTGGTCGGATCAATTTTGAAAGAAAGAAGGAGAAATCTAGAATGCCTTGTTGAGACGTGGGATGAAATGAAAACAATTATGAGAAGACGTTTCACTCCAAGCTACTACCATCGGGAGCTATACAATACGTTATAGTGTCTAACTCAAGGATCCAAGAGTGTAGATGATTACTACAAGGAGATGGAGATTGCTATGATCCGAGCAAATGTAGAGGAGGACAGAGAAGCTACCATGACTAGGTTCTTGCACGGTTTAAATAGAGAGATAGTGAGCGTGCTAGAGATGTAATATTATGTAGATCTGATGGATATGGTGCATCAAGCTATCAAAATTGAGTAACAATTGAAACAGAGGAACTTTCCTAAGAGGGGGCCAAACTCAGCTCTTACAAACTCATGGAGACCCATTTGAAGATGAAGTGTTTTGTGATGTGGTGCCTATGCATGCATATTATGTTTTATTGGGAAGACCGTGGTAGTACGATCGGTGAGTCACATGTGATGGTTTCACCAATAGGTACTCTTTTACCATTAAAAGGCAGCCAATATCACTTGTACAATTGATTCCAAAACAAGTTCTTGAAGACCAACTAAAGATGTAAAAAGCGAGTAAAAAGAGAAAAGAGAAAGAGATAGAGGCCGAAACTGAGAGAAAAGAAAAAGAGATGAGAGAAAAATAGAAAAGCAAAACCATGAGTGAGGGCAAAAGAGAAAATGAGAGTAATGCAACCTTATTGTGTGTAAGAAAGGAAAAATATAATTTCATTGCAAGAAAAAGTGAGATTAAAAGAGTTTTAGTTTTACAACAGCTCTTTCTAGTACTCATGTACAAGGAGGCTCTTTTATGTACTGATGATCTCACTGGTTCTTTACCGAGCAATATTATTTCTCTTTTAAAAGAGTTTGAAGATGTATTTCCTGAAGAAATTCCTTATGGTTTACCTCCAATTCGTGGGATTGAACATCAGAATGATTTCATACCTGGTACATCAATTCCAAATCGGCCTACCTACAGGAGCAATCTCGAGGAGACAAAGGAACTTCAGAGGCAAGTAGATGAATTATTGGAGAAGGGGTATGTGCTTGAAAGTATGAGCCCTCATGCGGTTCTAGTGCTATTAGTTCCTAAGAAAGATGGGGCATGGAAGATGTGTATTGATTGCCGAGCCATCAATATCATAACGGTAAAGTATCGCCATCCCATTCCTAGATTAGATGATATGCTAGATGAATTGCATGGTTCTTGTATTTTTACAAAAATTGATCTTAAGAGTGGATATCATCTGATTAGAATGAGAGAAGGTGATGAATGGAAAACGGCCTTTAAAACTAAATATGGTTTGTATGCATGGTTAGTGATGCCTTTCGGTTTAACTAATGCTCTAAGTACTTTTATGCGTTTGATGAACCATGTTTTGCGTGTATTTATTGGCAGATTTGTGGTTGTCTATTTTGATGATATCTTAATTTATAGCAAAAATTTGAAAGAACATGTATTGTATTTAAATCTATTTTAGATGTGTTAAGGAAAGAAAACTTGTTTGCTAATCTCAAAAAGTGCACATTTTTCACGGATAAGCTTGTGTTTCTTGGCTTTGTTGTTAGTGCTAAGGGAATTGAGGTAGACGAGGAAAAGGTGAAAGCAATCCAAGAGTGGCCAACACCTACAATAATCAGCTAAGTGAGGAGTTTCCACAACTTAGCTAGTTTCTATAGATAGTTTGTGCATGATTTTAGTAGCTTGGCCGTCCCTCTTACTGAAGTCTTTAAAAAGAATATGCCGTTTAAGTGGGGGGAAGAACAAGACAAGGCATTTAATCTGATCAAAGAAAAGTTAACTAATACACCTTTACTTATTTTACCTAACTTCGCTAAAACTTTTCAAATTGAGTGTGATGCTTCAGGAATAAGTGTTGGAGTTGTCTTGATGCAAGAAGGCTGTCCAGTTGTATACTTCAGTGAAAAATTGAGTAGGGCAGCTCTAAATTATCCCACTTATGATAAGGAGATGTACGCTTTGGTGAGAGTTTTGGAAAATTGGCAATATTATCTATGACCAAAAGAATTTATGATTTATACTGATCATGAATTCTTGAAGCATTTAAAAGGATTGCAAAAACTGAACAAATGCCACGCAAAGTGGGTAGAATTTAGTGAAACATTTCCTTATATGATCAAATACATGCAAGGTAAAGAAAATGTTGTGGCTGATGCATTATCCCGAAGGTATACCTTACTTTCTACTTTAGATACAAAATTACTTGGATTTGAGTACATTAAGGATTTATATGCAATAGATTCTGATTTTGGTAATGTGTTCAATACATATGAAAAATTAGCGTTTGTAAGTTCTATAGGCACGATGGATTTTTGTTTTGAGAGAATAAATCGTGTATGCCTATGTGTTCTTTGCGTGAATTACTTATGAGAGAAGCTCATGGTAGTGGTTTGATGGGCCATTTTGGTATGG
Organism: Parasponia andersonii; assembly: GCA_002914805.1. Taxonomy (NCBI): domain Eukaryota; kingdom Viridiplantae; phylum Streptophyta; class Magnoliopsida; order Rosales; family Cannabaceae; genus Trema; species Trema andersonii. The sequence continues at coordinate 169,889 of JXTB01000518.1, read as the reverse complement.
CTAAGACTTTAGGTGTTTTGTATAAACATTTCTTTTGGCCTCATATGAAACGTGATGTTGAAAGAATATATGAAAATTATATCACTTGTAAACAAGCTAAGTGTAAGTTGAAACCTCATGGTTTGTACACCCCTCTGCCTATACCTAGTGAACCTTGGACTGATATTTCCATGGATTGTATTTTGGGATTGCCTAGGACTAAGAGAGGGAGAGATTCAATCTTTGTTGTGTTAGATAGGTTTTCTAAGATGGCACATTCATTGCATGTCATAAAATCATTGATACATCACATATAGCTGATTTATTCTTTAAAGAAATTGTTAGGTTGCATGGCATGCCTAGGACTATTGTTTCTGATAGAGATGCTAAGTTCTTAAGTTACTTTTTGAAGACTTTGTAGGGAAAGTTAGGAACCAAGTTATTATTTTCTACTACTTGTCATCCACAAACTGATGGTCAAACTGAAGTAGTGAATAGGACTTTGTCTTCTTTGTTGCGTGCTATCATTAAGAAGAACTTGAAAACATAAGAAGATTGTTTGCCATATGTTGAATTTGCTTACAATAGGAATGTACATTCTGCAACAAAGTTTTCACCATTTGAAATTATTTACGGATTTAATCCATTGTCATCTTTGGATTTAACCCCTTTACCTTTGAGTGAATGTGTAAACTTAGATGGCAAGAAGAAAGCTGATTTGGTGAAACAGATTCATGCAAGGGCACAGTTGAACATTGAAAGAAAGACCGAACAATATGTCCATCAAGCCAACAAGGGACGTAAAAGAGTAGTATTTGAACCAGGAGATTGGGTCTGGGTGCACTTGCGGAAAGATTGTTTTCCGGAGCAACGATGTTCAAAACTCCTTCCTCGAGGAGATGAACCATTTCAAGTGGTGGAATGCATCAATGATAATGCCTACAAACTAGAATTACCAGGTGAGTATAGTATTAGTGCTAGCTTTAACGTTGCTGACTTATCTCTTTTCGATGCAAGTGATAATTTGAGGGCAAATCCTTTTCAAGAGGGAGAGAATGATGCAAATGAAGCTACTACTCAACCGCGCATGCAAGAAGAGAAGCATTCACATGGGCTTGGAGGAACTAAAAGGAAGTAGGCAGTAGTTATATGATCCATTAAGTTTGCCAAGTGGGCCGATCACAAGACTTAAAGCCAAGAGACTCAAAGAGGTATTAAATGGGCTAATTCAATATATTGGAGAGATGGCTAATGCATAGAGGTCAGATTTAAACCCAAATCAGATCCAAGAGAGCTTAGTTATTATGATTAAGGTTCTAGAACAATCCAACTAAAGTCTACACATTTTTTTAAGTTTTTTGTACTTTTAGGAAACTTTTTTAATTCAGATTTAATTGTTTTAATTTTTGAGGAGGGTTGCCACATGTCAAAATAACATTGGTTTATCTTAAATTAGGGTTAAATTTGACTCTTATATAAAGGAGAGAGCCTTGTACATTTTTCAGAGGATAGTGTTCAATAATATTGCAAGTTAATCGTGTTTTCTTTATTCTTGAGATGATTCTTGAAATTAACAAGTTAACTTTTGTAGCATTCAAAACAACCAAACTTATCTCATTGATTCTTAAGTGATTCTTGAGGATTATTGGTGTGGCGTCTTTAATCTATCGTAGTTCTTGATTCTTATCTTACTTAGTAATGGGGTCAAGACTCAACATTCTTACGACTTGGTAATCTTGGGTTCGAATTCCTTTATTGTGCTGGGCTTCGTCACGATTGTTGGCAGAGATCATATCATAAATGAAAGATCTATTAGATAAATATAAAGTCTGCATTTCTTAATAAAGTTCTTGAAGAAAAAGTCTACATCGAATAACCATTAGTTTATGAAACAAAAGGGCATGAGGACAAGATATTGAAGTTGAAGAGGGCTCTCTATAGGCTAAAGTAAGTACTAAGAGCGTGGAATAGCCGAATTGATAAATATTTTCATAAAAATAGCTTCACTAAGTGCTCTTATGAACATGCTCTCTATGACAAAAGATGGAGATATTTTGATCATATGCTAGTACGTGGATATTTTCATATTCATAAGAAGTAATCTAAGGATGTTCGATGAATTCAAGAGAGTGATGACATATGAGTTTGAAATGATAGATATCAGACATATGACATCTTACCTCAGCATAGAAGTCAAGTAAAAGGAAGAAGGTATCTTCATCTCTCAAGAAAGTTATACAAAGAAGATCCTAAAAAAGTTCAATGTGGATGATTGCAGGTCAATAAGCAAACCGATGGAGTGCATAATAAAATTATTCAAAGTTGATGAAGTAGAAAAGGTGGATCCAACATTCTTCAAAAGCCTTGTTAGATGCCTACGATATTTGATATGTACAAGGCCCGACATTCTCTATGCAACTAGACTAGTGAGTTGTTACATAGAAACTCTAACAACCACTCACTTCAAAGCTACAAAGAGAATTCTCTGTTACCTAAAAGGTATGATCAATCTTGGCTTGTTCTATTCAGTTTCCAATGATTATAAACTTATTGGTTACAATGATAGTGATTGGGCCGGAGATACCAATGACCGAAAAAGTACAGCTAGTTTTGTGTTTTTCATCGGAGAAACTGCTTTCAACTGGGTATCTAAGAAGCAACTGATTGTCACTCTTTCAATATGTGAAGCTGAGTACATAGCAGCTACATCGTGTGTTAATCATGTAATCTAGTTAAGAAAATTGTTGAAAGAGTTAAACATGTCTCAAAAAGAGCCAACAAAGATTTATATCAATAATAAGTCAGCAATAGCTTTGGCTAAAAATCCAGTCTTTCATGACCGAAGTAAGTATACCGACACTCGTTATCATTACATAAAAGAATATATTGTATATGATTGGAGTATGTGAGATCACATGATTAGAGTGCTGACATTTTCACTAAATCACTCAAGTTTGAAGACTTCGCAAGGCTAAAAAACTTGCTTGATATTATAAAACAAGTTTAAGGAAGAATATTGAAAATAAACTTGTTTCAAGCCCATGAGAAGTGTTCTAGGCCCATCATCATGAAGTCTAATAAATTGGAGTTACCCAAGTCGAAAGTCCATAAAAGGAAAAGTACAAGTTCAAATAGAAAGAATCTTCCATTTAGAACCTTCTAGTGTTAGCTAGATATTAGTTATATACATGTGAATCATTTGATTACTTAGATTGTTATTAGAAGTGTGCAGAAGAAAATATGCGTAATTTAAGGAATTTTGTAATTGTTTATTTGTGTTGTTCACCTTATTTCTCTTGTAGTATAAATCCACTTCCTCATTTAGGTTCTAAGCATCAAGTAAGAAGCAAAGCTTCTAAGAGTGAAGAGAAGAGGAGAAAAAAACATAGCTTCTAATGAGTGAGTAAACTTGAAGAATGAAATTGAGAGTTTTCACTTGTAATAACATTTGAGTGAGTAATAAAGTTTGTTTTATTTCCAACACATTATTGGTTGTCAATCTTTAGAACACCCTGAACCCAAGGAAATTATGATGGCATAAGTTTATGACTTGAGGTTTCTTTTCAACACTTTTGTTTTGGTCAAATTTCTTAGTGACTTGTATTCTATTATACCATATTATAAATTCATACTATTAAAATTTATTCTGCCTTGATCATTTTATTTAAATAAATCATTATACACAGGGGTGAAAAAAATATGGGGTAAGAACTCGATCCACATAAGCAAGCCTGAAAAAATCGAGAAAATGATATGAATAAGACTAATTTTGGCAAAAATATATTTTTTTGTATATTTTTTAAAACTGGCATTTTCAGGAGTGTCAAGAAAGTCTTAATCGTAAGTCAAAAATTTCTTAACTATAAAGAATTATTATTTAAGAATTTTTTATGGTTTATAGGTCAAAAAATTCTTGACTCTTCTAAAAGTATAATTTGTAAAAAAATACAAAAAAAAAAAATTATTTTAGTCCAAATTAGTCCTACTCATATTTTTTTTCTTTCCTCCTATAACTGCCCTAACGAACAATTTGATTTGGTACTATTTGTATTTCTGGGCTCGGATTTAACCGAATCTGACCCAACCCCGAAAAATTAAAACAAAAAACGAAAAAACAGAAATAGAGAAAAAATAAACTAAAAGCATGTGTTTTGGAAGGGAGAGGAAACCTTAGGTGCCTTGGCAGTCTTCCACACTTATCATTCGCGTTTGATACCCTTATGGCAACGCCTCTTCCATTCTTTTTGACTTTCTCTCTCTATCTCTATGCCCGTGCCAGTGGTGATTATCTATCGTCCTTCCTCATCAATTTGCTCTTTATCGACTCACTCTCTCACAAAGTTAATCTCGGTCTTTTCGAGATCTTCACAATCTTCCGTACGTTGGAATCACTCTCTTCACACTATCAGATTGAAGGAATTCTTTCTCCGCATTTTTTCTTTATTTTTTATCTATTTTTTTTGGTCAATTTTAGCGTGTATGAAAAGTGGAATCTAGGCGAGTGATTGTAGCAGCTAGTAAAATAATAACTATCAGGAGAAATCTTGTGCAAATAAAATCCCACAAATCTGGAGCGAAATGATATTTAGTAGCTATTTTGTAATTATTCCCAAAGTTATTTTCTTTTTATTATGTAAGTTATGCCGTGAATTTGTACGGCTAGATCTTTTTGAAATTGTGTACATTGCGTAATATATTACAAAGAATTGTGTACAATTTTGTTTTGGTTTTCGCTTTTTCTTTTTGGATTCAAAATTGGAATTTCATTCAACGATATTACAAAAACTAGTCGATATGAAAATAGGGTAACATTACCCATAATAGTAAATATACAATCGATGAAACTGTTGGACTTTAATAATGATCAGGGAGTAAATATACAACCCAATATGAGATACAATTAGAGCTATAAGAGATTGCTTTTCACTTTTTTGAATCATCTGCACCAAAGTTGGCTCTTCTCATAGATACTATGATGGATCTCGTGTATAAATCATTATTCGAAAAGATATGATATTGTAGATTTGGAACTTGAGTCTTTTAGATCTAAAAGAAAAATACACAAAGTTAGATAACTGGAAAAAAAAAAAAAAACCAATAAAACCTATACAGATATGAAATCATCAAGTGGGATGAAACATTAACAAATACAAATCTAAGGTGATAGATGCCTTTACACATAAGCAAGAATTATTAAAAAAAAATCCTACAGAAAAGAGAGATCCTAAAGTTCTCCCCCTCCCATGGAATGGAAATCTAATTGAGTTTACTTCACTATTGCCTCCGCCGCGAATAACAGATCGAGCACTATGAGAGTCCACTAAACTACATAAATGAGCCAGTTTGCAACTTGACCGAGCCAAGTCACTGTTTTCTCGCACAACAAAGGCTAAATGTCATATTTTTGTTAGTAGAACATGTCTTGGTTTACTGGTCCTAGTGGATAGGGGTATTAGCCACACCGATTGTTACTTGAGTTGTGAAATGTAGAAGATACAACTACCTTTTGTGATCCCTATAATAGACTTATAATCCTGTTAAAGATTAATAAAATGTTGGAAGTATTCTGTAAGCTTGTGTGTGATTAATTTCCTTAGTTTCTTGTAATATTGTGTGTGCTTACTTTCCTTAGTTTCTTAAGAAATCCTTATCTTTCTATATTATTGACTTCAATATTGACTTCTTTGTCTATTACATTTGTGTCAAACTGAGACAAGTCTTCCAAACCATCACCTCTACATTTAGCAGCAAACGACATTAGAGCGATTATCATGTATTGCCATCTTAACTGCGCCTAGATTTGGATCCTCTGATGCTAGGATAGTAAGAAACTGAATATGGAGGTTGCAAAATGAATTTAATGAGGAGGGACTCTGTAGCTATTAGCTAGCACAGATATACCTTCATCTAACATGGTCATGGTGTTGACGGAGATTTATCAATAATAAATTTAGTAAATTACAAGATATACCTTGTGTGTAAAAAGGGTTAAAAAATCAAAGTAGGTAAAGAGACAAGAATTTTATAGTGGTTCAGCTCTGGAAAAGATGATCTTACGTCCACTATTTTTTCACTATTTTCTGAAGATTTACAAGAGTTGCGTTAAGTTTCGAGGTGAGAGTCGAGAGTATAGAGTGTGTTTCGAAAGTGAAAGAGAGTCTCCCCAGTTCTCTAAAAGAAGAAGAAGAAGATCCCTCACTACAGCATTGAACTACCCTCACCCCTTATATAGATGAGGGTAGTTCAATGTTTCCTAATTATGAAAACGGGTAAGTGTGTAATCAGAAAATATAATTTGAGTAACAATAAAACTGGGTAATAACTTAAATGAGACGACTGGTCGATCTTCAAAGAGAACTTTTGTTTCCCTTTTTTTGTAGATTACCCGCTTGATGAAGTTTGATCTAGTTTTCTTTTCATTCTGGTCTCACTTAACTCATTCGGATGAAGTCGTACTTAACTTACTCATGCGACCTGACACATCCACTTAGTCGCTAACTTTCCCTTTTTGGCATTGACCAATATATAGTTTTTAGACCGCACAACAATTGCCTCCCCAACTCCATTAGTTCTTTAGGATAAAATGGAGCTTCTTTCTCTGATAAGTGCTAGCTTAAAAAATGCGACGTCATGACATAATCTTGAGATCTTCGAAGAGTCACCAGTTCTCAAATCCCATCTATTCAGAACCACGCATACCTTTTCCTGACAGACGCAATCATGTGTCACATTTTCTCAGAATAATAGCAAAACTCCAGGAGACTTTTCCGTTTCTGAGCAGACACGATGATAGTGATGACGCCAGCTATTGTCTTAAATCGAGACGTTTCAAATTTTGAAACGATACCGATTTAATTTCAGAAAATTAACTCCTGCATGAAGTTTGGCCTTTAGTCCTAAAAATTAAATACCTTGATCTACGGCTATGATTTGACGATGCTTGAAACATATATATATATATATATATATATATATATATATATATATATATAAAATCCATCTGCCTCTTCTTCAAAACTCGAACCCTATCGCCTCCCTTTTTCTCTCACTTCTGAAATCCGAAGCGTCCATAAGGCAAATCTTCCCAGTATCCTTTTCTGTTTTGCAGCTCGCACAAATTCATCATCTTCTCCGACGAAGTTATCACCACAATCCTTCAGACGACATCTCGGTCCTTCAGTCTTCGAAGAAAGGTTAGTATATCTCCTCTCTCTTTCTCTTATTGTTCTTCAATTTTTCAGAAAACTCTCATTTATAGATGCTATTTCTAGAAATAGGGACAAATCGTAGAGCCTAAATGCCCTGACCATAAACCCATCCCATATTCGAATGAACTGAAAAATAGAAATTCTTCAGAATCTCTCCATTAATTTATAGAATAGACTATTTTTAGATGATTGATAGATGAACCCATAGAAGAATTTTAGGATCTGAAACCTTGATTTTTGAAAACTATAATCAGTCGAGTGACGAATTATCAAAGAGTTACTCGAACAATTTTTTATGAATCTGTAGATCGAATAGAAAAAATTTGATGAGTAGCTTGTCAATGCAATCCTAGGATGTGACCCAAACTGCTCGCATATAGTGAAGATCTCTGATGCTCGTATAGGACTAAACCCATCCTATTTCTTTTCAGATGTCTAGTAGTGAGGATTTTAGGGAAGGGAATGTATTCTCAGGAGAATCTTCCAATATAAGCATTAGCTCTATAAACCTCGAAGACTACCTTAAGCCAGAACCTGAAGTAGAAATAACTGGGGTCAGGCAAAGTAGTCCTCACATAGTCACATAGGCGACTTCCCTCAAGACTAGTGGCCTCGGCATATCAGAGATGCCCCTACATTCGAAACGGGTTATCAATATATAGAGGGAGATTGGTCATGTACCAATATAAAGACGAGTTATTCAACAAACAAGCTTAGAAATATCGTATACAACTACAAAATCGACATCCTTCTTCGACTTCCCACAGAGTTCAATCGATCAAACACACCTCCTCACAGAATTGCCTTATTCTCAGAAGCAGTTCTTAGATGTGGTGTCCATCTCCCACTTCATCCATACATAAAATCAATCGTCGATTATTATAGAATCGTCTCTTTTCAACTAACCCCAAACACATATAGATATATGGTAAATATGTACATACTATACCATAAATTAGGTTTAGAAGCCCTCATTCTTGAAGAGTTCGCTTAGTTCTACCAAGTGAAATCAAACCCATCAGACTTCGGCTTCTTCTATGCGAGCAAGTGGTCAAATCAAGTAATAAAAACTATCTACGAGGTCTGCAACAACATGGGAAAATGGAAAAATCCATTTTTGCACTTTGACTATGTGGATAACGGCTTCTTTCAGAATCCTGGTAGGTAACTTTCAGCTTATTGCTTTCTCTACATAAATATATTATTCTGATCGTACTTGTATGTGATTGCAGATAATAGGAAATGACCAGGACTCTCCAAAGAGCAGCTCGCAAGGATGTATAAAATAAACAACTTTCTGATCGAAGAATTTCATTGGAAGAGGCTTGGGACGACCAAGAACTTAGTTGCTTGTGGACTGCTTCTAAGGGGAGCCGCCTTCCTAGATTCTACTAACCATCTAACCAAACCCTCGAGCTCGAAGAAGAAGCTGAGAAAATAAAAGAAAAAGCGTGCCTCGTCTTTCAAACCCAAGAAACAAAAAGCACTTGCCACACCTATAGTCTCAGAAGCATCATCTTTAGAAGCTGCATCACTACCGATTTCTTAGCAGAAAGAAGGTAGTTATTTTTCTTTTCTTTTGTTGCATTATGTCACCTCGCATGCTAACCAATCATATTTGTATAGAAATGGTAATTGGCAGCGGACTGCGAGCACCGCCTTCCACTCTGGGTTCAATGGCAAAGTTCAAGACACCAGAGAGCACACCCCCCTCTTCGACGAAAGGGAAAAAGAAGGTTGACACTTCAAAGAAACGAAAAGTCGCCTTTGAGGATATCTCGACAAGCTCGTCTCCTCCTCAACCTCAAACTGTGAGCCAACTTGAGCCATCCAAGGAGACGGACCGAGCCAGGTCGATAAGGACGAGGAGCTTTTCGTACTCCTTCGCCAACTGCCAGAAAAAGCTGGTATGAGTGCGACCTTCATCGACCGTTTCACTTCTGAGGATAGCTGGGTGAGGATGAAGTGATGACCAGCCAAGATTGCCTTCAGTTCTACAATGAAGATGTTGGCAAATATAAGCATCTTCTATTTTCACTCTTCAATGCACTTTTCTAGTATTGATGTGTTATTTTTTCAGACCGCTGCAGTTGTTGTCTTGATGCATGACCCGATCCTTGAATGCCTTGAAAAGGCCAAAAAAGTCAAAGAAATAACCCAAGCATTTGAGGACTTTAGAAGGCTCACGATGAAGAGAGAAAATCCTTCGAATTGGAGAATCAGCAGCTACACAAGGGTCTGGCCAAGGAAAAGCTCAAAAATGAGAAGCTCAAGGAGAAAATTAAAGAACTTGAGAAGACTATCTCTGAGCATCCGGATATTCTAGAGAAGGCAATGGCAGAGGCAGCTCACAAGGCTATAGAAGAGTTCAAGGCCACTGAAGGCAAAGAGCTCGAAGAAAAAGCTAGTGACATCGCCTCGTCGACCATAATATATAATATCTTCTGTGAGCATCCCGATTTCGACTTTTCCATCCTTAGTAAAGATGTGGTCGAGCTTATCCAAAGTTGAAAGGAAGCCGAAGTTGCCAAAACTGGAGACGGTGGAGCGAGCACATCTGCATCAGTTTTATATTTTTTTTTTTTAAGTTTTGGAACGATGCAGGCTTGATCCCCTTTTTTTTGTAATACTTTACTTGCATACAGGTGCAAACCTTTATCAATGAATGCTTTCTTGTCAGATGTTTATTCCTGCAAAATATTTCAAACACTGCATTGTAATATAAAGATGTATAATTTAATCAAGTAGTCAATCACTAGGTTACTGATCAGTAAGCTATTACGATTCGAATCCAACTAACTTAAAATGGGTGTTAAGTGTTAGGATAGGTTAGGTCGCTTAAGAAAACAGTAAGTATGAGTGATGCGAACTTAATACAATTTTTCAAAAGTTCCATGGCAAAATATAATATAGCAATATATCACATCGAATAATGAACGTTTTGCTTAGTTACTTTGTTATTCGAGGAAGGAAATTGCATAATACGATATGCTATCGCATGAAGTAAGGAAAAAAATCCTAAGATTTTAAGAAATTTTAGAAATTCAGTGATCTAAAATTCCAACTCCTCTAAATGGACGTTTGCATAGTCCCTTAGGAAGTAAGTAGGAGATAACATTCTGATCCCACTACCCCCCGAGTTTTATGGTGTTCGAAGACTACCATAAAACTATAAAAGATGAACCAATTTGAATAATCGAAGAGAAGACATCCTTATTGATGATAACGAATGATGAATACAAGAAGATATCTTTATTGACGAATGATGACAAATGATGAATACAAGATACCCCCCATGTCGTTGAAAATACATGAAGATATACATGAAGATTTACTGATAATAGCGACGAAGTTGTTCTGCATTCCAAGCATGCTCGATCTTTTGTCCACCAATGCAAGCTAACTTATATGTCTCAGGTCGAATGACAGTATCAATAACATACGGTCCTTCCCAAGAGGTTCCAAATACACCAGCATTGTGCTCTTTATTATTAGGTAGAACTCGCCGAAGAACAAGATCACCAACTTCAAATCACTTCTTCTGACTTTAGAGTTATAAAATCGAGCAGTGCGTTGTTGATATGATGCGATTCGAAGCTGAGACTACTCACGCCTTTCTTCTAAAAGATCGAGCTCAATCCTCATTAGTGCTTTGTTATGATCTTGCTCATAGGTTGACCGTCGTAGAGAGCTCGTATCAATTTCTACCGGAACTATTGCTTCATATCCATAAGCTAAAGAGAATGGACTCTCTCTAGTAGTAGTTCGTTGAGTAGTGCAATAAGCTCATAATACTTTAGGGAGTACTTCTGACCAAGCTCCTTTATACTCTTCCAGCTTTGTCTTTATATTCTGTTTAAGTATTTTGTTTATAGCTTCGACCTGTCCATTGGCTTGTGGCTGAACAACAGCAGAGAAATTCTTCTTGATGCCTAAGTTGTCGCAAAAGTTACGAAACTCATCGTAGTCAAATTATTTCCCATTATCAGAAATTATAGTATGCAGTATACGATAACAAAAAATTATAGATTTGTAAACAAAATATATCACCTTCTTTGCAAAAATGGTACTTAAGGTTTCAGCTTCTGTCCACTTGGTAAAATAATCAACTGCAACTACTGCATACTTTAATCCACCTCGCGCCAATGGAAGCATTCCAATAATATCAATTCCCCATACTAAAAATGGCCATGGACTAGTCATTGAAGTTAGAGGAATAGGTGGTATTTTAGGAACAGTCGTAAATCGTTGACATTTGTCACACATCTTAGCAAATTCCATTGTATCCTTTTTCATAGTTAGCCAAAAATACCCTTGTCTGAGAACCTTGTTCGCAAGTGTTTGCCCCCTGAATGGTTTCCGCAAATTTTCCTCATAATGTAGTGTGCTTTTTCTTTATCGACACATAATAATAATAGCGAACTAAAACTTCTTCGATAAAGCTTCTCGTCATAGATGACATAGTGAGCTGCCTTCATTCGAAATTGCTTTGTATTGTCTTTGCTTTCGGGGAGATCGCCATTTTGTATATACTTTATTATAGGATCTATCCACGATGGTTTTTTGTCAATCGGCATGGCTATTTGGGGCTCTACTTCGATACTCGATCTTGCAAGAACTTCGATAGGGACCACCTTTAGTAATTCAGCATCTTTTATTGAGGCAAGCTTAGCTAGAGCATCTGCCTAAGTATTCTTAATGTGAGGAAGAATTTGAATGTTATTGGCAGTAAATGTCGAAAATAGTCTTTGTACCTCCTATAAATAAGCCATCATTCTCTCTCCTCTTGCTTGATAATTGCCGATCACTTGACAAAAGACCAGGTGGGAATCACTGTATACCTCAATCATTTCAATCTTCATTTCTTGTGTGAGCTTTAGCCCAGCTATCAGTGCTTCATATTCTATCTCATTATTCAATGCTGAAAATTTGAAGCAAAGTACACAATGAATATTATGCCCTTCAGGACTGATTAGTACTAAGCCCGTACCGACTCTATTCTCATTTGACGATCCATCGACGTAAAGTTTCGACAATCTTGATAAATCTATAATAGATTTTTTGATCACTTCTGTGGGAAGATTGATATCATATGTGAATTCTACAATGAAATCTGTGAGAGCTTGCCCTTTAATCACAGTGCAGAGTCGAAAATTGATGTCGAACTGACTCAACTCAACTACCAACTTAAGTACTCGTACTAAAGCTTTGGGTTTTTGCAGAACCTGCTTTAATGGAAAATTCATGAAAACTTTGGTGGAGTGCACATGAAAATAAGGTCAAAGCTTCCCGGATGCGACGATGAGTGCTAATGCCAACTTCTCCATCTCTGGATATCTTGTTTCGGCATCGAGCAATCTTTTACTTATGTAATATACCGGTTGCTGTATCTTTTCTTCTTCTCGAATTAACGCAGCACTTGTTGCATATTTGGAAACATTGAGATATAAGTATAATTCTTCTCCTGGATCTGGCTTCGACAAGAGTGGAGGAGAACCTAAGTGTACTTTTAATTCTTGAAATGCCTGCTCGCATTCTTCCGTCCACTAGAATCTCTTCGAACCCTTCAGTATTTCAAAGAATGGTTGACACTTATCCATTGACCTGGATACAAATCGACTCAATGCGACCACTCTTCCCGCTAGGCTCTGCACGTCTTTGGGTTTGCGAGGGGATTGCATATTGATTAGTGCTTGTATCTTCTGAGGGTTAGCCTCAATTCCTTGCAGGTTGACCATAAACCCCAGGAATTTTCCAGATCCTACCCCTAATGTGCACTTCTGAGAGTTTAGCCTCATCTGATATTTTTGAAGAATTTTGAACATTTCATCAAGATGCTTGACGTAATCTTCAGCTTTCTTCATCTTTACCAACATGTCATCGACATACACTTCCATTGTCTTGCCAATTTGTTTTGCAAATATCATATTGACAAGACACTGATAAGTCGCTCATATGTTAATGAGTCCAAAGGGCATAATCTTGTAACAATACAATCCTCGGTCAGTTATGAACGAAGTATACTCCTCATCTAGCTCGTACATGGGGATTTAATTATATCCAGAATATGCGTCCCTGAAGCTTAAGAGTTCATGCCCNATGCCAACCTAAAAAGAGATAAGGATATGGGGCTTGACTTGAAAACAAACAACTGGCACTGCCCCCCTCTTAAAGGCGGATAGGGCACTTTTTTCGTATCCTTAACTTAAGCTAAGGATACGAAAAAAATGCCTCCCCACTCAACTCAGTCTCTTCGGCCTCGAGGCGATCTAATATCGACTGGGGAACTTTCGCCGCTACTCCGTCAAAGAGGAAGGACTGACATCGTATCTAAAAGTTGGTCGATTCTCAGAAGGGGAAAACTATGCTTGGGCACGCTTTATTGAGGTCAAGGAAATCGATACAAGTTCTCCACTTCCCGTTGGGTTTCTTTACTAAAAGTGGGTTTACAAGCCACTTTGGGTAGAAAGATTCCCTAATGAATCCTATTTTGAGTAGCTTCTCTTCCTCTTATTTCAATGCAACGTAGCGTTCTGGATTTATGGCTCTTCTTTTTTGCCACACAGGCTTCTTCGTTGTATCTATATTGAGGCGATGACACATGATATTCGGATCAATTCTCACCATATCCGAATGTTGCCATGCGAAGATATCCAAGTTTGATTTCAGAAAAGCAATCAATGAAGCTCGCACAGGTTCTTGAAGCTTTGCTCCGATTTTTAGAACCTTTGAAAACCTATCAATCAGTTTATCTTCCAAGTCTTCTATAGGTCCAGTCTTGACCTCTTCATCGACTTCTCGAGGGTCAAGGTCTTCGATTGACATTCTGCCTGACACTTTGCTTGACGTTTCTCCTGACACTTCCCTTGATGCTTCACCTTGTAGATGGACCATCATTGTGCAAGGTGTAATATCTCTTGTTGCGAGCCTTATTGAATTATTAAAACAAGTCCTTGCGTCATATTGATTTCCTCTCACTTCGCCTACTCTATGTTGAGTTGGGAACTTCATAGCGAGGTGGTAGATTGAGGTAACTGCTCGAAATTCCCTCAGTGTTGGTCTTCCTAGTATAGCATTAAATGCAGAGGGATAATCCACAACTAAGAATTTCATTACTGTTGAAACCCTAGGATAAGTTCCAACGTTGACCATTAACTCAACCATGCCCCTAGGCATTATGTATTTTACCAGTAAATCCATAAAGTGAAGTGACAGCGGGCTTTAGGTCACTTTCACTTAACCCTATCTTCTTGAAGGCGTCATAGTACAAGATGTCGACGGCGCTTCCATTATCGACCAATACTCGCCATAGCTGCATGCTTCCACAGTTGATCTTTATGACCAACACATCATTGTGTGGATAATGGACCTTCCTAGCATCCTACTCTGTGAAGGTAATATCCATATCCAGTACCCATTGAGGCTTTCATGGTCGCTGCTCAAGATGCATGACATTAGTTAATGGTTGTTGTCGTGCTTCTCGTGCGTACCTATCTTATGCCCTCTTCGAATCTCCACTAGTATGCGGTCCTCAAAAAATAGTTTGCACCTCGCATTGAATTTCTGGAGGTCTCTGTCAGTTTTCTTCTCGCCTTTCATTGTTATGTCTAGTGTACTGCCACAGCCGCACTTCTTTAATTAATCTTTCGATTTCATCTTTTAAGGCAAAGTTGTTATTGGTATTGTCAGCAGTGTCATTGTGATACCGGCAAAACTTGTTGGGATCGTGCCTCGCTCTATCTCTTTTCATCAATACTGGTTGACGATACTACTCCTGTTGGTTTATGACCGCATAGATATGATCTATAGGTGCATTCAGTTCAGTATAGTTGTTGAACCTCATGGGAGCTCTTGGAATCTCCTACTTTTTCTGTTTGGGCTGCCTCTTAGTCGATTGTTCATTATTCTTTCTGTTCGACTTCTTGTCATTATTGTTGCTATTTGTGGTCGCATCTTTAGCAGCATTCTTTTCTCCTCCCTTTGTCGTCTTATGAAGATTCTCGCATGAAGATTCCACCCTTCGATGTCGACCAACTCTTCGATAGAAGTCTTCAAGGGTTCTGCATTCTCGCTCAAGTAACTCTTCCCAGAGTTTAGTCTCTGGTCATACCCCAGCCATTATTAGAGTTAAAACTCCTCCTTCAGGTGGGTTATTGACTTTTGCCAACTCTGAGGTAAAGCGATTTAGGCAAGATCGTAGAGTTTCCTCTGGACCTTGCCGAATAGCAGATAGACTGACCAGTGGAACAGTAAAATTCTTCGCGGCCTGGAATTGCCTCAAGAACGCAGTCTAAAGCGGTTACCAGTTTGAGATTGAACTAGGCTTGAGTCCTTAGAACCACTTCTTCACTGATCCTATTAGAGTTACAGTAAAGTATCTACAACATGCGAGATCATCGACACGATGAAGTTCCATCAGGTCACTGAAGTGATCCATATGGTCCTACGGATCAGTTTTCCCATCAAAAGTGTTTATGGTGGGAAGTTTGAATCTAGCAGGTAAGGCAGCAGCTTGAACCTTCTCGCTGAATGGCGACTGATGATACCCATCAGTGAGCTCATCATCCCAGCCAGCAAGTGCATCTAATGCGATCCTCAAATTATGAACATCGACATTCAGAGGGAGAGCATTATGTCTTACTAGTAGTAGGAGTGGCCTTTGGTCATTATCAGATATAAGACGAGTTGGTCAGGCAGGGTCTGCTGTGAACTTTGTAGGATTCTAATGAAATAGTACGACAAGATCGACTTCAGTTGTTATGATGCGATGTGGATTGCTCTTGACTACGTCACTGTTCTAGATGTTGTCTTAGGTCTGTAGGATTCTGTCGAGATTCCCTACTAATCCTTTTAAAGACGCTCATCAATTGATGTTTTTGCTTGTCGTTTAGACAATCACGATTGACGATCGCTCTCTGAGAAGTTTGTCCACGATCACGATCAGTGCTCAAACTTTCAGTACCAGATTCCAGAGGCAAGTTTGCGACCTTGCCTTTTCCCTTGGAGGTGCGATCTCCATGACCCTTATACCGGGCTTTATGCTGGTCACGGTTCCCTGTCTCTAGGATCTAAATTCCTCTCTCAGGTTGTTGAGTAGGACGTTCTCTGGGATGTTCGTGCTGTGGTAAAGTCACTATCTGTCCCTCAGCAAGTTGTCGTAGAGAGTCATTAATCTGACTAGTGATTTGTTGAAAGTTCACCAGTGCCTTCTCCATGCGATCCTGTCTCTAGACAATATTTTCTGACGCAGTCACAGCACGTTAATCCTGAGCAGGATCTACTTATGCAGCAGGAGTGCTTTGGCGATGGTTTTGGCTAGTTCCGTTGTTTCTGGTAGTGTTTCTGGTGTTTGCCATTGTTGAAAGAAGCGGAATTCGACAAACTTTTCTACTAGAATAGATCTTCTTCTAGCGCCAATTGTTGATGGAGGTTTTGTCAACAATGAATTTAGGAAATTGCAAGATGTGGCATGTGTGTGAAAAGGGTTAATAAATCAAAGCAAGTAAAGAGACAAGAATTTTATAGTGGTTCAGCCCCGAAAAAGAGCTTACGTCCACTATTTTTTCACTATTTTCTAGAGAATTACAAAGTTGCGTTAAGTTTTGAGGTGAGAGTCGAGAGTGTAGAGTGTGTTCAGAAAGTGAAAGAGAATCTCCTCAGTTCTCTAAAAGAAGAAGAAGAAGATCCCTTACGGCAGCATTGAACTTCCCTTTATATAGGTGAGGGTAGTTCAATGTTTCCCAATTATGAAAATGTATAAGTGTGTAATCAGAAAATATAATTTGAGTAACAATATAACTGGATAAGAACTTAAATCAGATGACTGGTCGATCTTCAAAGAGAAACTTTTGTTTCTCTTTCTTTGTAGATTACCCGCTTGACGAAGCTTGATCTAGTTTCCTTTTTCATTCTGATCACACTTAACTCATTCGAAGGAGGTCGCACTTAACTCATTCGGAGGAGATCATACTTAACTTACTCATGCGACCTGACACGTCCACTTAGTCTCTAACTTTCCCTTTTTGGCATTGACTAACATATAGTTTTTAGACTGCACAACACATGGGCTCTCCAATCATATTAATATGAAGAATAATTGGTCTTGTCATGTTCATTCTTCTTTAGCTTAAAGTAAAATTTGATAGGACAGTTATTCACGATCTTTACGGCAACATTTCCAATTCAAATTCACACTTAATTTGTATTTTCTAATTTTGAGGTTTCAACTCAAGTCCCACGTACAATATTACTAACAAAAAAATATATAGGATGAGCTATTATGTACTAAAACACTCATGCTTTCACTATTAGTGTAAATGTTATTTTCTGTCTAGCGACTATCATACTTTACAAATATAACAGTACTTTCCAACCTGTGAAAAAAATAAATTCAAAAAATTAGACAACCTTTATTACTAAAATTTTATATTGTCCCACTAATCAAAAATATTTTGACTAAGAGTAAGATTATAATGACCTTATATGTGAATTTGATTCCTACTAGTCAAAATAGTTGAACACATGCCAATATTAAATTGATCTCAAAGATTAGCATGATATTGACATATGATCAATATGAAAATAATCTACCTAGTGGCCAATTCATTTTAATCTCAAGTCACCTATTTATTGGTCAATTCATTTTGTCCATAAGTCAAAATTAGTTTGACATACGACATGATAGCAAAATCTAGAGAATCGTTAAGAAGATGAATAATACAAAAATATGCATTTTTTATTGCACCAAAACTCATATTAGTATTATAGACCTCCCACAAGCATTATCCACTCATTATAACTACAATATAACTATATATAGCAATAAATAACTATCTTCAAAACTCCAAAAATTCCCAACAAAAACCGAATCTCCAACTTGTAGCTGATCTTATATTACAAATATTTTTCAATTTTGGAAATTGTTGTCTATTGTGTGTAAAGTGTAAGATTAAGCAAATAACATTCACATACACTCGTACAAGTGCGCGCAATTACAAATATACGCAATTACAAATAATATAGAATAGAAAGTAGAATGTCGAACCTACGAGAATTCAGTGCTAAACTTGCTAAATACTAAAATTAATTCAACTCTAATCATAAATAAAACAAAATTAAAATATAAATTAATTAAATAATATTGCAGAAGAAACTAAAATAAAATGAAAATTTAAGTAACTAAATCAAGCATTTAAACATCTTAGGATTACAAGTCACCTAACCCCTAACTTGTGTTTTTCTACCTCTCTCTAATTAATTTAACCAAACTAATTTATTAGTCAAGTGTTTGTAATTATTTACAAGCTTCTCCCAATCGTGTAAAAATATCCTTTATCCTACTCCACTGTATTCCTACAAGGACTAAAATATTAAGGATTCATTAAGCAAAAGTACTCATCAATTGCTACATATACCAAGTAAGTATATTCCTATGTATGTCACTCTATTTATAGGTAAACAAATAATTCAATTTTCTAATTTTATCGTGATTTCGAAAAATCATCTTATTAGAAATCAAGTAATTAGAAACAAAAGGTACAATATAGAGAAAACAAATAAATAGATAAATAAATAAAATAATTATATATTAAAAAGAGGCAAGTAAATCCAAGCTACATAGTTGAGCTATTTTTATAAAACAAATGCAAATAAAAATATTAGCTCGTAATAAAAATTGAGAACAATCTACTTTATTCCAACTATTACAAAAGGTACAAAAAAAAAAATGGAGAGTATATAATTGTTTTTATTGACTTTTACCTTTTTGGTGAGTTTGAGAACAATTTACACTTTATTCCAACTATTACAAAAGGTACAAAAAATAAAAGAGAAAAAATTGAGAATATATAATTGTTTTTATTGACTTTTAACTTTTTGGTGAGTTTTAGATGTTCTCTTTAAAGTTGTTATTGCTAGTTCAAGTAAAAACTTCCTCTTGAAAATGATACTCCATAGTGCTCTCAAAAATATTGATCACTATATTAAAATCTACTATTAAATTTTTAAATAAAACTATAAATAAAAATCTAAATAAAATGTAATTCTAATGTTTAAATATAAATATTTATTTTTTGTGATTTTCTTATTTATTATTGTTCTAAAATAGAGTCCTAGAGCTTCTCTCCTGAAAAAATGAAGCTTGGTTTTAATATTAGAGCTGCTGATTTAATATATTGGTAAACTTAGTATGAACGTCTGAAATTGAAGCTTGATGAAGATCTAGCAACTGAGAAATGAGGCCGAGGAGAGATGAAAAATGCTCATATTTCAGGCCATTGGATTGCAAAATGGATGGTTCAGATTAAATCTAAAGACATATAATGTGGCTGATCACGTGTGGCCAAGATTACTATAGCTGAGTTAGTGATATTCAGTGGGATCCACGTGTCACGCGACTCCTTTTGATTCATGTGAGGAGTTAAAATGCTCTATTGGAGTGGCCGACAGGATCCGCGCACTGACGTGCCTTTTTCTGGGCATGTAAGCCACACGCTCGCTAGAGAGCTTTGGAGTAGGATAAAAGATATGGATGGAGACTTCAGCTTATTTTCCCACTTTCGCGCGTGTTCTATCTCAGCTAATCCATTTTCTTTAGTTTTTTTTTTAATTTTAATTGCTTTATAATTTATCATTTTGCCTTTTTTTTTTTATTAAAAATACATAATTTTGCCAAGTTTTACACATATTACCTACACAGACTCAAAACACAAAAAACAAAATAAAATAAAATAACAAATAAATTAATTTATTTTACAAGAGCAAACCAAAATTATAAGCATTAAAGTATAAAATAACTCAATTTTTTTAGAGTTATCAAAGATATATCCCATCTAATGTGATAACTTAATTTTCAACAAGAGTAGAGTTGGTATGTGATTAATTTATATTCTTGTACTGCAAGAAATATCCACAATTTAATCCTGAAATTGTCATTATATAGAAAAATAAAAAAAAACTCCTAAATTGAGGTAATTGGGTCCTATCTATGTTTTTTTTCTTATAGTAGTTGATAGGTATTCATTTACACTTAAATGATGATTATTTCTCTATATTACTTTATTAGTTTTTGTATTATTCTAAGACTAATTATCTTGTTTTATGTTATTTAAGTATCACAAGAGGAAATGATTGAAAATAAGTTGAAACGAGATGAGATGGAGCAAGCAACAAACCGTAGGAGAATAGGGTTTTGACGCCATGGTGCTAGGCTCTGTGCGCTGTGGTATCAAAAGTAGAATCAAGAAAAAAATTAAAATCAAGGTCGTGAGCCAGAAACTCAATGCCTCAGTGCTGGAACCCATGAATTGCGGTGTTGGAGAGGCATAAGGTCCAGTGATTTTAAGTATTTTCTACTTTTGTGATTCTGAATCTATATGGAAAATCTCTAATATACCTCTTAGGTCAATTTTATTATAAATAGGGTCTCTAGGTTAGCTTTAGGAGAGATTAGAGAGACCTAAACACCTAAAAGACTTAGAGAGAGAGAGAGAGAGAGAGAGAGTTTGGAGGTGGGAACTACAGCCATCTTTTTTTCCTCGTTCTTCTTTCTTTTCCTTTTATTTTTTTAAGTATTATGTTTTTATTGTTCATTCTTATATATGCTAAATTAGTTTAAAGTTAAGTTAAGAGTGATTTCAAAACTCTATACATGAATATTTGTTAGTATTCTGGTTTTATATATCAATTACTATTTTCAAAACTGTTATTATTCTTCTTTATTTTGATAATTATGGTTTCTATTTTGATTTGTTTGGATGGCTAACTAAATAAATCTGATAGATTTCTATAGCTAGTTTGGAATTTTAAATCTATAACTATTTAGATATTCTAATCACAGGTAGTAAACAATAACTAATTGAACGGAGGCAATTGATTGATTAGTTATAATGAAAAATAATACTCTAGATTAAAGATAATTTGAGCTTGTGTGATTGCTACCTAGAATCAACTCATTTTTCTCTACTTAATGCGTTGATTAGATCAAAATTAAAAAAATTTGTTCGACGTCCGTCTAGTTGATAGGATTTAGATGAAGAGCTTATTTTGTTTGATGAAAGCCTAAAGAAAGGGATAATACGAGCATACAAGCTATTTATAGTTGGTAATTTTATGAAGTAATTGAGTATAAAATTTAGTAATTAATGGTAAAAATGTTTGGCGGTGGAGTGTGATCATCATTTAACCTGTTTAGTTTATTTTTGTTTGCACTTTCTTTATTTTTCTAGTTTTTATGTAGTTTTAGTTTTATTTTAATTCTCCTCAAATCTTTAGGATTAATAGATTACTAATTAGATCAGTTTTTCATGGAATTAACTCTTCTTTCTTACCACTGTACTAGATTTATTGAGCTTTTTCTAGTATTTCTAGGATACTTAAAAAATATATTATAATTTAATTTAACTGCATTAACTACCACTATCAATATTAGTCTTAAAAATGGCCCAAGCATACTTTGAAACAAGCTTTAAAATTGCCAAAATTATAGGCTCGAAACAACATCTTTGTTCCTTAGCATAGGCCCAAATCTGACAACCCAAACCCGACAAAACCTGAAAACCAAAACCGACTCATTTTAGTTTGTTTTGGTTCCTCTCTTTCCTAAACCCGAATATGAAAACCAGAAAAATCGAAAACCCTCGGCAGGCACTCCTATGCACATATATAGCTAATGTATATTATTGTTTACTGTAATGATATCATCAATTCTTTATCTTATATACTGTTAGCAATGAATTGTAGAGTCATGAAATTCTTCATAACTATATTGTTATATGGAGATTTCATTGACCTTTCAAATATTGGATTATAGTTCTTAAAATATATTTTTCTACTATGGATTTATTGCATCATTGCATTAAGTGTGATTTTACCAATTATTATATAAAGTATTTTTTGGACTCTTCATAATTTTGTTGAGTTAACTGTGAAAAAATAACCTAAAGCATAGTATTTCTGTAATTTTAATCATATTTTGACTTGTAAAATCCGGTTATTAAAAAGGGACAAATAAATAATGCTTGAATCAGTGGTATTTTGGTAAATATTAATTTTCAAATATTTAAATAAAAATATCTAAGTTGAATCCGGTCACAATAAAATCTAGATTCATTTGGACTAAAGTGAAAAAGAAAACTGAAGTAAGAGATTAAAACATAAATTTTTAAGGGTGAAATTGTAAGACTATTTCAAAATTTGTAATTGTTGAAACAATGCTCACATGTGCTATAGCTAACACATGGGCTATAGTTTTAATATTTGCATTTAAATCCCCTTATTTCCTCTTCTTCTCACATCCAGTCCTCAAGAGAGAAACAGAATCAAAATTTTACAGCTTCACCATCGGTACACTGCAGCTTTGACAGCCCAACATGCTAGCCCGCCCTCTTCCCCGGTTGCGATGAAGCCACGTTGATCAGTCCTGCCGAGTTTCGCCATCGGATGGCAAAAATGAGTGACCCGAAACCGACATCAACCGATCAGATTTTCGGTTGTAGCTCCACCGTCCGCTGTCGTATTACCACACCAACGATATGTGGAGCTTTGTCTCATCGTCACCATCATTTTTCGATTGGTCTTAACTGTCATCCCGTCATTGATAAGAATATTACAATTTTGGCTATTTTCAAATAGTTTGTGGTATTTTTATAATTATTTTTATAAAATAGTTATTTTGTCTAAAATAATTATATGGCATTAAAGAGGACAAAAAATCATGAATAAATATGAGTGTTAAGCATTGAAATGGTATTCAGAAGTGCGTTAATTTTCAAGTTGAAAAAGTAAAATTTTTCAAATAAATTCCGAAAATGGACATTATTGTAATTCTTTGATTTAAAGCCCGTTTAAGGCCCGAGACTTTGAAACTGAATCCTGACTTTGAATTCGGACTCAGTGAAGTCGAGAGGCGAACTTTGATAAAAAAATATCACTACGTTTTGAAGTGGCATGAAAATCGAGGGACGTGACTCATGAATAGTGTTATTTTTGTGCCATGGGTTGGGTCTCACTCCGGGACCCAAATTTGATGAATTATATATCCAGCCTAGCATTTTTGGATAGTAGGAATTCAATAGTGGCCTCTGTTTCTTAACTGGAGGCTTTGTTGGAAAAGTTACTTTTTAAAGTAAGCTTGTCGGGAACCAAAAACGACCGTCTGAGTACCCAAGTGACCAACGAGAGATTTTTCGAATGTCATTAGCTTAGTATACCTACCATCTCAAGGTAGGAGAATTTAATCACCATATTTATCATAATTTTAATAAAACATGATTATTAAATTATAGATTACTCTAGAGAGTTTTATGAATAGTTTTATGCATTATTAATATTTTGGTTTATATAAGAATATTTGTGTTACATTATTAAATTCTTAAAGAGAAAAAAACAAATTTTTGATTAAAAATAACAACACATCCAGTATGTTAATACATAGTTGTTTGTACCTCGTCACATATTTCATATATCATAAGATCACATATAAGATTCATCTTAGGTGTCACAGTATTTAGTAGACGGCCAACAACTCCGCCTACTAAATAAGTGTCCCTCCAGTTTTTTGGGATAGGTATCAGACAAAGAGTACTTAATATACCTAGTATAAGTTACTTTAATTTATGATGAGAGGATATGAGCTCAGGATGTGCTGATTTGTGATATGTGCTTTATCGTTTATCTATATGGTTTTCTTTATAGTTTTGATTATAGTTTCTGGTAATGATTTTTAATGCTCAGTTGGTTTGATATTTTCTAAACTGTTTTCAAAATAACTAACTATGCAGGGGTTTTAGAATCAAATGTTTTTTCAAAAAGATAATTGGATATCCTTTTGGGCATTTTATGCTCACTCCCCTACTTTCCCTCCTCAGGTGGCATTTAGTGTGACTTAGGTAATTCAGGAGCAGAACAGAGAGGAGCTTATTACCGCATTGAATAATTGATAACTATATAAAATAACTCCATTTATTTATCTTGGCTTATATTGATACTTATGACCTATATCACGGTCTCGGTTTGTGTAATTATTTTGCCTGGAGTATGAGAATATTGATGATGATGCTTGCTTTTATTTTAGTAAATTTATTAACAGTCTATGTCTAGCGTTGATCGCAAAATTGTTGGAATTTTACTTTAAAATTATTTTATAAATTTTCAAAAACAACCATTGAATTTCTATTTGTGAAATTTCCTTTCTGCCACTGGCTTAAGGTTCGAGTCGTGACATGGTTTGTGAAAAATTATATTTCTACATTTTAAATTTCTATAAATTTGTACTTTCTATATATAAATTGACTAATAAATTTCTCATTAAATACATAATTTGAATTGAAGAGATCTTATTTCTAATAATACAAAAAATCAATTAAAATTATTTTAAAAAGGTTAGCACAAATCTCCCAATTCATACACAAAAAGTACAAATTTACAGATATTTGAAATGTTGATGTATAATTTTGTACATGCCAAAAAACAAAGTTAAAAATACAAAAAAGTCATACTTCAAGATAGTTTTTTTTTGCAGTTATCAATTCTCCCTGACCAATTTGTTACTCAAATATTTATACATGATAATAATTCTTTATCAGGAAGATAACGTTTGACTAATATGTGTACAAATACATATAGTAAAGATTACATAATTGGTTTTGAATAATATTTAACTAATATTGTGTTTGGACAATGAACTTTTATTTCTTGATTCATTCAAATCAATGATGTCATTAATTAGTGAATGGGATATCTGCAAAAAAAAAAAAATATATATCCTGAAGTTTGGGTGTTTTGTAATTTAAATCCTAAAGTTTGAACTCTACAAAATAATACTCTGAGATTAAAAATTTCTGAAAATTAATTCCTTGGACATATTTTTTGACCAATTTTAGGAACGAAAAAATAATAATATCCTACACTAAAACTAGATTAACTCATATTATTCATCTTAATTTTGAGGATATTATTGTATTTTATCAGTTAAAATTATTCAAAAAGTCAACCTAGGATGTTTTAGAAATTCGTAATCTCAGAGTATTATTTTGCAGAGTCCAAACTTTAGAGTTTAAATTACAGAACACCTAAACTTCAGGGTATTTTTTTGGAGTTATCCCTTAGTGAATTATGTTAGGTCATAAATAATTTTGACCTTTTTTTCTTTAAAAAAAGTATGTGATGAAAAAAGAGATATACTATGAATCATTTACAAAATTAATACTTTCATTTAATAAAAAAATTTGGAATTAGAAATTTACCCTAAACTCGATCCCGATCGAAAATTTGAACTATATCAAAAAAAGAAAAAAGGTGAATAAGGCGATGTAGGGAAGGCGGTTAATCATGTTCGATCACAGTTGAGATAGTTCAATTAGGGTCGGGATTGTTCTTAACTAGTATCAAAATGTTTGGACCTATCAGGCGAGATTGATCGACTGAGGTCAAAATCTTTTGACTATCAGTTAAAAAACAGTTAAAATGATCGGGATTCATTGTTAAGCAAGTTTAACTGGGGTCAAAAAATTTCGAACCTAATTGAATAGAGGAATAACCAGAATCAGGATCAGGATCATGATTGATGGTGGTGGCAGTATGTTGTAGGTAGTAATAGTGATAGAAGTAATTTAGAATTTGTTGGAGAAGAATATATTTTAGGATTTGTTAAGGAATGATGTATTTAAGTAATTTTAGAGGTACGATATGACAATAAGGATTATTTTTAATAACATTCATAGATGAATGCTTTTTTTAATCATGAGCTTATTAGTAGACTCTCTATGTATAAATACCCTGATTATATTTGATAATTAATTTAATAAATCTTATTTTATGCAAAAGCTCAGGATTATTTATACATATATTCATATTGTCTTTGATATATATTTTGCTTTTGAGGTATAATCTAAATTGTTATATGATATTATGCATTAAATCCTCCATGTTAGTGCATTGATTTTTGAACCATGAAGATATTAATAATTAACTTCTTACGAATCTTTTTCATTTATATAAATTTGATGAAGAGTAATGCTATAAGGCATCAGTGGTACTCAGCTCCACACAAGATGATAGTTTGTTATTAGAGGTTATAATTAATAAATTGGATCTCGCATAGGCCCCATAAAATGTAATTATTGTATAAAATATAAATGCATGTTCACATATTACTAACAAGTAATAAAACTCTCAATATATGTTGAAATAAATGTTAATTTAATTAAATTAAGAAAATTCAAATATTCATAATTCAGCTACATCGTAACTCTAGAAAAGAAAATCTAGTACATAGTTAGAATAAAAGAAATTATAATTCTAAACATAAAAGAGAAAAGAAAGAAAAAAAACTCTGAGCGAATTTGAGTTAAGCGCACATGTCTCTGGCTCATGCCATACTTCTCATTCTCTTGAAGTCTCTCTCTATATGTCTTATGGTATAAAACTCTCAAAAATCATCTCTAGGGGTCCTAATTTAAAGAATTCTTGAACCAGATGCAAAATTGTAATTAAATTAAATTTTGGCACTCTTGGAATTACCGATATAGCATTACAGAGCTCAAATATACAACAGGCTATAGGTATAAACTTCGAAAAAACCATAAATTTGTAAAATTAGTTTAGTAATTATTAATTATCATGATCTTTTAATATTAGTTTATTCTCTTGAAGAATGAATTTATCATGATTTATTTTTTTTGTCTAAAATTTTATTACGTATATTTAATTTCTTTGATCATAGAAATTGAGTAGTTATACACTAATAAATTTCGTGAATATGTTGCATTGAAATATACGCAAGAAAGCTAAGTTGAACTATGTGCCTAATTTCAAATATAAATTATTTTATAACATATATGGTTATTGTTGTTAATAGGAAGTAGACTTAGTTAATTTTGTTTACTATTGGGTTCTAATTGTTTGAGTTTAATAATTATTTATCTTAGCCCAATAGGTAATAAGAAAGTCCAAATTTGAAATTGTTAGTATTCTTATTTATAATTATCATTAGTTTTTAATCCTTTAGCCCAATATCATTTATCTTGGCCCAATAGGTAATAGAAGAACCCAAGTTAAAATAATTATTTGAAGCCCAAGTAATAAGTTAAATAGTCACAAGTAATATATATATATATAGTAATAGAGAAATTAATAGTGTAGTCATTAACATATTTTAATAATACGCATATATATTCATCAATTCACTTGATGTAAAAGGCTATTAATATATTTTATCTATATATTATCACCATTAAAATAAAAGAAATTTATTAATTATGTTAGAAAACAAAACAAAAATTAGGTAAGTTATATAAACATACATTAATTATTTGAATGGTATATCCATTATGTAGATTTTATGGATATTAAATGTAAATATGATAAGATAATGCATTATTTTTAAGTAGATGATGCATA
This sequence comes from Parasponia andersonii, assembly GCA_002914805.1. Taxonomy (NCBI): domain Eukaryota; kingdom Viridiplantae; phylum Streptophyta; class Magnoliopsida; order Rosales; family Cannabaceae; genus Trema; species Trema andersonii. The sequence goes on along the minus strand of JXTB01000518.1, from coordinate 142,305 downwards.
GTTAGGTTAATAAAATTAATTTAATTGCATCATGAAAAGATAAAAAATTTAAAAAAAAAATAGATAAATGGTGATTATTTTTAATATTTTTTGAATTAAATTTTAATTATATTTTATGTACATAATTAGCCTATATATAGGGCATTCTTTTGTAAATACAATCAAGTTCCTTCAATTGTTTTCTTCCATCTCTCTCTTAAAATTTCTATTTATCCATTATGATTTCAGAAGACTCCTCTTAGAGTTCTTTAAGTTTCAAGAAAAATGAAAGATAATTCTTAGAACTCTTAGTCTTTCAAAATTTGTATATTTTATTGTACTTAACTTCAAAATCAATTTATGATAAATAGAGTTAGAAATCGTATTACAGTCTATCTTTTGTTTTGTAAATTATTTTTATATGTGTACTTAATTTCTAAAAAATTTCACTTTTATACCCTACTCACATAATTCTATAAAAATCATTTAACACAAGTTAGTCATTAGCTAAAAAAAGCTATAAGATTTTTTATGATTAGTTTTACAATTTCAAATGACAAATGTTTTTATTTTTAGTTGAAATTTTAAATACATCTTCATATATAAGTTAAGATCATTTTGGAAAGTTTCATAATTTTTTGATGTTTGTAAAATTAATTATAATTTTCAGAATACACAATATTTCAATATTTCAAAATGTTGAAATAAATTATAAAGTATAACTACAAGTGATTAAAGTGCTATAAAATATTCTATTTCAGAATTTCTAAATGTTGTACATAGGTTATAATATGTATAAAATATTTTCAAAAATTCAATGAATTTCGTTTAGTCGCAGCTTTAACAATTTTTTATAAATTCTAAATTGAAAAAAAAATAGTGATAAGTATTGTTTCTAAATTATAAACCTTAATATTTAGATTTATTTTTATTTCAAATGGATTCATGTAAATATTTAGAATGAATAGAATTATATAATATAATATAGAATTCTTTAAGTATGCATTACGTACCAAAATTCTACAATTTTAATATGAAATATGATTTTAAGATTTATGTTGTAGATATTTTCGAACACATAAAATAGGTTTCACATGACCAATGATAACCATATATAATAAATGTTGATGCATGAGTAATAAATAAAAATGATAAAGAAGAGGCACATAGTTGTAACAAGGTTAAGTGTGTGGTATTTCACTACAAGCACGAAGAATAATCTCTAAGGATTTAACGTAAATGCGATCTCTCCTATGACATGGATAGTTTTAAAAGCATATTCTTCTTTGAAAAAGAATATTTAAAATGATTAAATGTGATATTTTGCCTATATAAGAGATGTTTTATTTTGCTTGTATATGTGCCTATGATTATACATACCTCCTATGATATTAAGATGTGACAAATTTACTTTATAATATTATTCATAACTTGATAGATATGCTTCAGTTAGAGGAAGTATGAAGAACATAAAATATAAAGATTGGGTTTAAAATATAGTACAACCATTTATATTAAAGAGGAGACTAAGAAAAAAATAAAAATATTAAGGTGTCATACCAACCTCTACTAGGTGAGGATTTCTAAGGGAAGATAAGAATGACCTCTACTATGTGAGGATTCCCAAGGAAAAAATGTTAAATTTATGACCGTTAATATTTCAGTAGGATTGCTCCCCTGATTCCCAGTCGGTAAGTGCGTATTTGGTACATACACAAAGACCCATAAGAAAAATAAAAAATTTTAAGATAACATATGTGATAAAAGATTACTTTATAAGATATAAGTTGAAAGATAACATAAAGATACAAAAATTGAACTTTCATAAAATGCTATTCGTATGAAATGTTGTGACTTGTATTGTACTTACTGAGCAAAAGTTCACGTAGTGTAAATATCTATGTTGTAGTTATCAAAGGTAAGCAACCTTTATTTTGAATAATGGGTTAACCAGAATCGAGGTGAAGATAGATGCGAAGTACGGATTTTGGGATACCTTCACAATAAATTATGTATGTATTTTCTTCACTTTACACTTTAAACAAGATAGTTTAGTTAAATATGTAAGATTAAGTCTTATATTTCCTTAAGTTAATATCGAGACGATATATTTAAATATGAAATGTTAATTTTATGATTAGCTATGTCTCTAAGATTAAGTAATTATTTCGCTATATACAATATGAACAATTATATTTAAATATCCCTTTATAGAATATATATACTATTTTGAAGCGGATTTTCAATAATTGAATATTTTTAAATAAATATTTTTTTAGCATTTAATATTTTGATTTATATAAATGTAAGACTAAATGGGCTTTATCAAAAAGACTTAAACCCATCTAAGGAGAGCTTGGGATTTAAGAGGTCCGCTTGTAATCCCTCTTCACCTAGGAGCTTTTTCAGTTGCGTATTATTTAAACTTCAGAAAAAAAAATATAACATTTTCTTCGATAGTTTGCCTAAATTTTTTAGTATGACGTTTGGATTAATTGATTAACTATCTTGAGAAGATTATACAAATAAAAAAAATTATCATGTATTTTCATGATCCAAGTTTATGACCTAAAAAAAAAAAGTTACGAACATATATAAATATCGGTCTAGAAAAAAAATCGGATTGTTACAATAGGGTCAGTTTGGTAGAGTTGTAGATTTTAAAAAACTATTTTTAGCTGTGCTAAAAGAAAAATATTTGGTAAATTATAATTTTAAAGTATTGTAACTTGAAAAAACTTTATTAAAGTATTTGCTAAATTGTATGACTGGATTATTATACAAATATAAAATGACCAAAATAAACATCATTATACAATTATATATATTTACGACAAAAACTTATTAATATTATTTATAATTAAGCATATTTTGTACATACTAAATATATTAATGCTTTTTTTAAAATAAAAATAAACTCAATTAAATTTATTTTATTTTATTTTAATTTACTTTATTTTCATCTGAATTTAAAATTTTAATAAAGATTCAATTTGACTACTTTTAAATAACTAATATGAAGAGTACTTTAATCAATTATAATTTAAATATGTTAATATATTTTTTAAAAAATTACTATAAAAATAAATTCAATTAAATATTTGATATTTTTTTAAGTGAGGATATTTTATCTTGCATAATCTAAAAACAAAAATTTAATAAATGGTCTGATTTTTAACTTTTTTGATCTTTTGGTCTACAATTATTCGAAATGTGTTAAATCAAGCTGTCAAAATCTGGGATAGATTCTCTTTTTTCTCTTAGTTCTTTCTTTAGTGTTAACAGGCGTATAATCTACTGCAGGTGCAACCATTTAAGCTCGGCACTAAACCGTAATTTGATTAAATTGGATAAAAGCTGAATCAGGACCATGACGTGGCATAATGTAACCCGTAATAAAAACGGGTGTACTGATGACGAGAAACATGCGGTCGAACTTGATTTTGTCACATTTCGGTTGCTGGTGTTTATGCGTCAATGGGTGGAGAGTAACCATGGGGTTAGAGAAGATGAGTTAGGTTTCACTTTAGATGATCAAAACTGGATAGGTCACAAGAATGATCCATTTATATTGGCAATATAAGAAAAACAAGTATTTTACGTCAATGATCTACTTGATGCTCGATAGTCAATTGTTCTTGCAACAATACCGAAAGAATATCAAAATTTAGGAGTTGAAGATGAGAACGAAATACTTGTATTCTCAAAAGGAGTTTCGGTGGAGGCTTTGATAGAAGACATTAATGAGGGTAATGTTACATGTTTACGAGATAATGATGAAGGTATTTGGATTCATATTCAAAGAAAGAAACTAGTGAGGTACAAATCAAATAAGTTATATCTTTTTGTTTCATTTTTATATCTTTATGGATTGACGTATTATTTTTTTAAATATATTATCTCTTATGTTTACATGCTTATTACTTTCTATCTTAATTTTTGATCTACATTTGTAGTTTTATTATTTAATAGATAATTATTGACATGGAAAATGAAGGTAAAGAAGATGTTTATCAATTTACACCATCACAAAGTTGTCAAGGTGAAAGAAAACACAAAAAGAAACCAAGAAGAACAACTCAAATGAAGGAGTTGATTATAAAAAGAAGTGATAACAAAAAAAAAGTTGTTGCGTATAATGAATGGGGACAACCAAATGGGAATAAAGATAAATATTTGGTGGGCTTTTGTGACTTTATAGTTCGTTGTAAGATCCCAATCAATATTAATAACTAGACGTTTGTACCAAAGGACCTAAAAAATGAGCTCTGGCATATACTATTAGTATGAACATGAATCTTTCTATTCATATTTGTTAGAATCTATATTTGGTATTAACACTATTTCTTTTATATTGTAGGAAACATTTGTATTGGACTACAAAGTAAAAAAAGAAACTTTAAAAAGTTGTGGGAAAATGTGGAGAGATTTTAAGTCTAGGATTACAAATGAATTGATTTATGAGTATAGACATACTTGTCCAGAGTTATTAGAGCACCCTCTAGCATCATATGCACCATGGATTGAACCAAAATTTTGGGATGAGTTTGTTAAGAAAAGAGTAAGTGTAGAATGGGAGGAAGCTAGGAAAGTACAACAGGGAAGAGCAATGCAAAATAAATATCCACACCATATGTCTCACTTAGGTTATGCTGGATTAGAAGCTAAGATTGAAAAAGACGAGGGCCGAGTGGTATTGATAGATCTGAGCTGTGGAGTAAAGGACGTGTTCCTAAAAAAGGAGGCCATACTAAGGAAATCAAAGTGATTATTGATAGAATTGTAAGTTGCTTATTACAACATATTGATTATATTAATTTGTAATTTTGTTAAAAGTATAGTATAGTCTAATGTTCAATTCTGTACATGTTTTGTAGGAATATTGTAATCAATAATTCCAAGAGGGAAATCTCGAGATAGACGGTTCTAATGATATCTTAACAATAGCTTTAAGTACTCCTGAATATTCTGGATGTGTACGGGGAATGGTATTTCACGTTAGCCACATATAATAATTTCATCAACCTGCTCCAACAAAGAAGCAATAATCATTTGATTTGAAACAATGGCAAGATGAACAAACACGCAAGATGTAACAAATGCTCAAAGAACAAGAAGAATGGTTCAAAGCAGAAATTGCTAAGATTCAAGCAGGATAACAAAGTAATATTGGTGGTCCTAATACAACTCCTTCATGGCCAGAAGTTCAAAGAGAAGAAGTGCAACCACAAGATATACATGTAAATCCAATGGTGGCTATAGGAACATCTTCACGACTCAAAAAAGTATATTTATATGAGTTTCTTTCTTATTTGTTTATTAACTACTTGTATTTATAAATTGTGTTTGATTTTCTATATTGTAGAACTGACCATGCAAGCTTGTAGTGGGGTCTCGTGATAATATAATTGCTTTAAGACATGTACAAGAGTCAACCTCATCAACTATTATTCACGGTAGAGAATTGGGAGAGAATAATTTCGTATATCAGTAGAGGTTGTTCTTGATGCTACCGCCCTAATTCTTATTCCAAATCCAAATGATGATACAAGGTTGGTAGGTGACGCACTTGGATCGCATCTTGCATGGCCTAAGATGCTTGTCATCTTTGAAGATAATTTGGTATGCAGACCCATTTTCTAAATAAATTCATCCTTTATTGAATTCTAATATGAATTATTAACTTGTTTGTTAATATTTCATCATTTATCTGGATTTTGGGAGTTTAATGATATAAATAGATATCAAATGGGGAAGAATAAATCTTCACAACCATAGCCACCTCAAACACAAGAAAGAGTACATCCACAAAGAAAGAAAGCGGAATCTGTTACACAAACACAGTTTAGATTTGTTGATTGTGCACCAGCTTCTATAAAATTACTATTGAGTACTATTCAAGGAATAGATGAAGATATTGTTGTTCATGTTCCATTTGATGAAGAAGTGTTGGGAGAAGCTTTTTGTTTGACCGTATTCAAAGAAGACATAATTGAGTTTTGCTCGTTACAAAAGATTGGGGCCATGCCTATTACATTATACATGAGGTAAGAAGTTTATTTATATATATATATATAGAACTTCATATATATACATGTATCTATAGTTGGCAATTATATAATACAATAATTAATTCACATTATATTTTGTACTTGTAGGCATTTACACCATTTAGTGCCCCAATATGGTTATCAAGTTAGGTATATGTTCATGGATCCTAGTGCAGTTGCTATAGAAAGTGGTCTACGTGAGGATCGTGCTATAAGATTAGCAACCCGGATGTTATCCATGGAGAATGAACATCAATTTCTAATTACACCTTGGAATCATGGGTAAGATTTTAAACTTAACAAATTGTCATATGATCAACTACTTCCTACATGAAGTTAATTTTTACATTATTAATAATCTTTATCATCAATTTTATGAGTAGGGAACATTGGATGTTGCTTATCATTTATCCTCTCAAAGATTATGCATAGTTTCTAGATCCTCTCGGCTTAGCTCTTCGTGAGGAAATTGGTTTAACAATGATCTAGTAAGTTCTCTAATAGTTATTTTGTTATAATTCAATTTTTTATGGTATTTTTACTTATGGTTGCTAGTGCTAATCTTTTATTATTATGTTTGTGCATTTCCAATTCAAAGCGCATTCAACATATATAATGTAGAAAAAGGGAAGAAAGGAAGACCAAATGATCTGGTTTATAAGTTAATAAAGGTACTAAACTTTAATTAATAATACTTGTTGGGTGAAAGATTAATTAAAATTACTTATGTTTACTTTATGCTTTTGTATAGTGCCCAAGACAACCGACAAGTGTTGAGTACGGATTCTATATATGTAAATTTATGAGAGAAGTCATTGAACAATCCAATGTTAAATCATTTACCACAATAGTATATAAACATATGTTTTATTAGTTCTCTTGTAATTTATATTTTGATTGATCACTTTCTACCAAATAAGGTGTGGTGGGTGTCGAATCCAACAAAATAAATCCCTGCTCTAAATGTGTGTATATATATATATATATATATAAATAATTGCATACAGTGATGAGCAAGGTCGTCTCCACAAG